>JAYRCB010000499.1:685700-743189 GCA_036026315.1 Trachelus stipa
TATATATATAATATATGACCAAGAGCTTTTCGTCGTCTTCTTCTTGGATTTCGTAGAAAACGAACCGAATGGAAGGCCAAACTTCGAAAGCACAGCCAATTTCCCGTTCATTGTTCTGTCTGGGTTGCGCTATTCTCTAAGAAAATGGTCTAATTTAACGGTGGATGCTGGTGGCGCTTCGGGCGAGAGTCTCGTTTCGGAGGCTCGTCTTTCTTTTCCACAGTCAGAAAAAGCTTCTTCCACATTTTCTTCCATTCATTCGTGCTTTTATTTTCATTCTCCTTCTCGTCTTCGTTTACCAGTTATTCTTCGTTAGATCTTGCGACGTCTTGCCAGGTTTATATACATACCTCTTGACTCTTCAGTTTCAGCTGTATAGAATATCTACCCTTTACCGTTTCATTGAGCAGCCTGCGCCAATATAATAATGTTTATCAAGAGTTCCTTTTCGAATGAGATTTAGTTGAGTTTCATTGGGATCCTATTCAGGACTGTTCCTTCACGTTTCCTTCTATTAGGGATGTTAATTTTCATACGAGACTATAATCTATTTAGTAGCTAACAAATAGGTTGACCAAACTTGCTATTATCTTTATTCTTGACTGTGCCTGAATTTTGGGATTTAACAGTGATTTTTTCAACTTTGGTATAATTACATTGTACGCAAAGTCAGAAGACGATTGGCTACTTTCTGAGTTAGTCATGTGAAAGTAGCTATATCGATAGTCGAACGGAAGAAAGATTTTCCTCCGGCAGCTTCCTCCTTTAGTCATTGTTGGTTCAGCAGCAGTTCTTCAGCAATCGGTTCTCTCCAACTTCCTGTGAACTTTTTAACTTGACTACGACTCCGTCTCGGATAACTTTTACGAGCAGTCTTGCCAACCTGAAAGAAAAGAATGAGTACATAAGTTTCTTTCTTGGATAGGCAACCTTTATTAATTCGCTCTGAGTACCGGGAGCCGGTTAAGGACCACTCACTGTCATTCTCTTGGAGACTCTTAAGCTTGCTCGGGTACCCTCTTTCTTTTATGTCGAAAGGAGCTTTAGGATTTGTGATATCTCTCGCAGAGCTATCAGTGACTGATACGCTTTATAGTGGTCCGAGGATCAGTAAGGACGCGAAGGCAATTGAAGTAAGGTGAAATTTCGAAAAGCGAAATTCAAAGTGGTAAAGTTGATCGTGCCGGAAATTAAGGAGGCTCTCTCATTTTCCTAAATGGACGGTCCTCCCACATGGACGACTGCATGACAGTCATTCGCTTATTTAATTTTATGTATTCGCGAAAGATATTAACATTTTTCAATTTCCATTTTGACTAATGACAAAAGACTCCTTTCTTTGACAAGAGCCTTCCTGCTGGAATAATTGAAATTTTTCAAGGACGCAGGGGGCTCCTTTAATTACCACAGCTGAGTCTTGAATTTTCTACGAGTCATCCACTTGACGGCCGAGAGGAAGTTGAATTTTACTTTATCTTATACCAACATGCTAAACTTAGCTTTGTTCGATCCGACTGGTCTATTGAAAATCAGCCAGCTAGAATGTCCTTTTCAAGAATAAATGAAAAAGTTCGATTTATTGTTTTTCTTCTTTCTCTTATCGTAATTCCAGTGACCTCAGGGAAACCGCGCGACACGGGAACATCTTCTTGGATTTATATGTATATGTATATATATGTATATAGGTATATACTGTGTACGCTAACTCTGTGGGAAGAGCGGAAAGAAATTACCCAAGTTTTGACGCATCGACGTTTCCAACGGGCCACATGGCTCTCGGCATATCTTTATGTACTGTGTCTCCTGCGCACTAGTTCTGGCTTAAGGTCGAATTTAGTGCCGACGAAAGAGCGCCCTGAGGTCGTCAGGACTCCATTTTCGTGGAGCAATCGATCCTACGGCCTTCTGGCTCCCTTTTCAGGATTTCACTCGAGAGCTTTTCACGCGATGAGATCATAGCACGTAACAGTTTCTGTCCTTTTCCGATTCACGTATCTTAGTCTCTCCGGTAAGACCAGTTGCTGCTTTCTTATCGATCGATTCCTCTATTGATCGAATTTTTCTTGTATTACGAAGAAACGTATAGAACTTTGAAAATCAATATTTTCATAATCTGCTATACTTGAAATTCTATTCAAAAAGGAATTTTTTCCAAAAATGCAAGTAAATTTCTCGAAAAAAAGGATAAATAATTATTATAATACTGGGTGAATATTTTTTTAGAGAAAATTTGTAACTCACCATTTTTTTTCAGGATAGAGAATATTTTATCAGGTCAATACTTGGTATCATTTTGGTCAAGAAAGCTTTTTTCTCTTTCTCATTCGTTTTTTAAAGAAATAATAGCTAGTACCTATTTTCGGAAAATGCTCCAGACCGCGAGACCCAAGCGGCAGCTTATCAATATGTATGTGTTTAACTTACTGCATAATGGAGGAGGTTGGTCTGTGCTGTCTCCCTTCCCTTCCTCCACCTTCTCTAACGGCTCTTCATCCCTATTCTCCTCTTTCTCCTCCTCGCGGCATCGCAGAGTAATCATCGCTTCTAGGACGTCCGAGGGAACTCTGTTAGCTAGAACTTCTACTTCATAAACTAATTGAAAGAATCCTCCTTTCCACTAGTCTCCCGCGATCATTTCCTCTCTCGACTTTTTAACCTCTTTTTTTATAGCTCGCAGAGAAATCGGCTTTATTATGGGTACTGTGTATTATACTATATACATATATAGTACACCAGGCCAATACCCTTGTTTTCGACTCTTGATTCTCTTGAATCTTAAAGCAGCAGCTGGAGGTATCGTGCTGATGGTCGCTATTGGTCTTTACAAGGTTTTTGTCAGTTTTTCCAAATCCGACGTCTTTTTGAACGTTACGTTTTCCATTTCTATTCAAGCTTAATCATTCGAATAGTTCGATCTACTCGGATAACCTTTATGCTTTCAGGAAATTTCGAACGTACCTGACTTGGATTTACTTCGTTATGGGATTTAATGAGATTGACGGATCGTATTGAGGACATGAGCTTAATTTTTATTGTTTTAATTCTAATACTTTCGTAGGATCTATCTTAAAATTTTCCAACATTAAATTGAAATTATGACTGTTTTTATTCACTTTTACTGATATCAATTTTAAAAATATAAATTCTGTTTCAATACGTATATAATCGTTGCCGCACCTGATACGAGATCCGCTTTTACACGTGTGACTTTTTATATCATAACTTTACTTCGACCATACATTTATACAGCAAGATATTGAATTCTGTTGCTTTTAGCCGATTCCCACAGGTATACAATTAATTTTAATTACTAGCTCAAACAATATCTGTGTATACCCATGGGCACAGTAAAAAGTGATTTAATAATCATTTCTTCCGGAAGCGTGAATCGAGTCGGGCAGCTTTTAAATCTTTCCAATCAGGAGAAAAGAGTGTTTTCATTAAGTACCAGGTTAATTGTTAGTTAACAAATGTTTGGCGTACCTTCGCAGGTACTCGTCTCGATTGTAATCTTTACCTTCCCCTCGTGCACCTCTAATTGAGGACTATCCCATCTAATCAGTAATCAAGAGGGCTCGCTTGTCAGCAAAGGGGATCCTGCGGGACGGTAGTAACTCCGTTATGTCCAAGATAAATCTTTTGTCTCCAGCTCCAGAAGATGCCCTATGCTCTCGGTCCTATATGACCTTTACTTTCTTCGAAATTGTCGAATACCCTCTCCCGACAGCATCGCCTGATAAAAATATAAAATTGAAAGAATGAAGATTTCGATGAATATCTATCATCGCACTTTGTTCTTCGATGAATTATAATGGGGTCGTTACGTCATACTTTTTCATATCGAAATACTTTTAATTCGCTCTCATATACCTTCGTGAGATACTTTTGAGCTTCTACTCGCTTGAATTTTATGCCGTTATACAACAGTGAGATAAATAAAAGTTCAGTCTCTGTGCGCTGTCGAGATAGGAAACACCTTCGCCTTCTACGTATTTTAGCTAACACTTTACATTGTCACGGACAGCTATTCATAAAACGACATATAAATATCGTATTCAGGACGTGTGTGGCTGCTCAGCTTGATATATATTATTAGAGGAAGAGAAAGAGAGGGGGAGGGATGGGAGAGAGAGAGAGAGAGAGAGAGAGATAGAGATAATAAGTGAGGGAGGTCAACAGCCATAGGGAATTTCGGATGAAAATTCTTCGACGCGGCTGTTTGAGTTTATTACATACAAACGAAAAAATTTAATAAATTTTTCAATAAAAATTTACTTCATTAATTCAAGCTATTTTCATTTTACGTTAATAATAGGCACAGCACATTTCAGATACGACGATAAGGTTCTTTCGTTACTAGGTACAGGCTCTCTGTAGAAATGTATTTTGTTTTGCTATCACATTGAACGCATCGCATAAAACATGATTATCCCAGTTGGATTGTATTAAACAACCCATCAACATGAGTGTGAACATTGTACGCTCTCTATGAGCTCGAACAAGCTATACAGTTTTAGATAGCAGACTTATCGTGCTTTTCTTTCCGACAGAGAATTTCGTAAGCCGAACTTATAAAAAAATAAAAAAATTATTAATAGGTGTGAAAACTTTAAGACCGAAAGTGTCATGAAGGATTCTATAAAATAATAAATTTTATCGCTGGTAATATCCTATCGCATTTTCCTCATTCATTAGATATTCATTTAACATTATTTGGACATTCCTATTTGCTCAACTGATCATTTGACGGAGGATCAAGACTTTATAGTGTCTTGAGCCGGGTCAGGGCAGCGAAGATCCTATACCTTTGCAGTAGCAAAGGATTTTCCAGTAACCCTCCAGACATTCCCAGCATCTAGGTTAGGATCCTCCCTTACACCGACAGGGTTAGGTTACGGTTCCAATAAACGCTGTCCTGAGACACCACCGACTCAAAAGCCCATCCCTGTCCCTTTTACATGGGGATTGCATGGAACCCCTATGGCACGCTATGTGTCCACAAAACAAGGGACGTTTCGTGGCGCAAACAATAGGGTTCCTTGGTCTTGTCTCGGACCAATGTTGCAGGCTATCCAGGGTGCAACAACGCGTTAACTTTATTCGGCTAAAGACGACTGCGCGTGATCGAGATCTTTCTCGAGCATCTATGGGAGGAGTGGAGGGTGGGTTGGGGGGGAGGGGAGGGGAGATCTACGCCAATACAATCCATGAGAGAATCGTATGAAAGGGGTATATTGAACTATGTCGATAGGATTCGTAGACCAGCCGTGCTATTTCCGTGAGAGCGATTGAAAATGTAATCAGTATATCCTGACTACTTGTCTGCGCCTCAAGGACTCCGAAAAGAGGATCTTCAGGAGTTACCAATCCAATCCAAGGACGTCCTTTCGAATCGAGGGGTCCTGAAATAGGATCATGCAAAGTAGCTACCTACTACCCAGTACTTGATCTGCCTTTGCGACCTTACAGACCTGGTACACCTTATTCCTTATCCTCGCGGACGAGGTTCTACCTGCCTGGTATCACGATACGAATGGTCCAGTACGTGCTGCTTACCTAAGGATCTGTATATATGTATGCCAAGTTGGATGGTATAGAATCTTGAGAATGGTCCTTAGTACAGATAATAGGAAATTGAATTTCATTCTATTTTTTTTTCTATTACCCCCTTCTATCTCTCTCCTTTTTCTTCCTTTAAACTCTCAAAGGATTCTCCAATCTTATTCCGCACCCAAAAAGATTTTGGTTTTATATTCATCCTGTTTCAGTACGTTATCATCTGACACGCGAGAGTTCTGCGTTAGATAGATTTTTGGCTTTAGGAGATCCTATCTCAGAATATCTTTAGGATAGATTTCGGTTATGTTTATGAATTAAAGTTAGCTAAAGATTTGGCGAATACTTTACGCTTTTTTAATATTATATTTATAACGTGGCGTTACAGAGCTGAAGTTCACGTAGGAATTACCGAAAAATAAATAAATTGGACTTATCAGGTCGGACGGTGGGTTCGGTCCCACAGTGATAAGTGAACGACTTGGCGGTCCGTATCGTGTCCGATTCCCGATCAGAACTCCTAATTTTTCAGAAATTTCTAGCCCTCCAGCGCTCCCTCGCGGTCCCGTGGATAAATTAATTGTAGCGGGGGCGAGCCGGACACCCCGTTATAATATATAGGAAATTTTATTCTCTTGATTTATATAGGACATTTCTTATCGGTAATATCGTTATTCAATAAATTCTTTGCAAATGGAGAATATTTCGAGAGGTATCTTCAAAGCGATCGTTAGTCTCGCCTTTTCGTGAAAAGCGATATTGGCCACACTAATGCTCGTTCATACGTACTGGGGCGAACCCTTCCAGCGTTGGCACTTTACTTAATATAATTAATAACTCACTTAAACATCTTAGTCGTATATACCTGCTGGCTGGTTCCTGTTTAAATTGCGTCCCTTGACGTCTACTAGCCACAGTAGCTTCAGAGTCAATCAATAAATTATACCTCGACCCGATCCAATTAGGATGAAAAATACTGACGCTTATATATCATCGCGACATTAGATCCTCCCTAAGGTTCTTCGTGCTTCTTTAGCTGAAACCTCTGCCACGCTTTACACATCATACCTGCTAAAGCTCAATACACTGTACCATAGAATGCTCTCGTACGAAGCGTCAAATTTCTATGACAGACCAAAAGGAAAAATTGATCTTGAACTTCCATCACCTTAAGACGAGTTTCCAAAGCACTGTCAAAAAATAAACGTGGCTTCACTACTTAAGTATAGTACCGATAACTGAATGTCTATTGAAACTCTTTTATGCAGTAGTCAAGGTATCCTTCAAGGGATCACGAGGTTTTAAAGGCTACAAAAAGAATGTTTGACCAATAAAAAAAATGTCATCAAATTCAAATCATTGAAAAAATTGAAATCCTTTATCTTCAAACATTTTGCCACTGACGTCATCTTGGAAACTCACACGTCAAGTTATAGTCGCCACGCACTTGCGACCTAATGCGATAAGCTCGGTAATATTTCCTATGGTAAAATAAATTTCTAAAGCCATACAAGGACGTCAGGAATACGTGGCTCGGGTATACAAAAGCCTGTGTGGCGTACTTAAGTAATATATGTATATATGTACGTAGTATATATTATGTAATATATAATATATTTATATATGTATACATATATTATGTATATCTACGTCGATATGCAGGGTATACACGTGCTGATGTATACACAGCAGGAGTGTTTATATCATTGTTTGAGTTTCCTAGATTTTGTCTGACTACTGCGAGAGCGTAGCTACTAGTCTACACGCGTTCCTTCAACATCCGACATTGTTTCTCTCGTTTCTGCTGTCTGAATCATACACTGGCATTTCCATACCCACTGGAGTGACTCTAGTCGCGAGTCGGTAGGAGCTTGTTAACTAATAACTAATCTTCGCGCGGCAAGGAACACAGTTTGGTGCGACTGGCGTTAAGTAACTAGCACGTAATCGCCTGCGTTTGCATAAACGGATTGCGAAGCGCTCGACAGCCTCGGCCTTATTTGCACGTGTTAAAGTAATAGAATGCTGTTTGTTAGGATTCTGGTAAATATATCCGATGTCTAATTTTCACGTGTCTAAAACTATATACGCATATGTATATATATGTATATGGCTATTTTAAATGCGGATGATCCAATTAGTGTAAACTAATGGAATTTTTGTGAAAATTTAGACAGAGATATGGCTCGAGTTGGGTTTTTGAAAAATTTGTAATTATAAGGATATTTGTAAGCATAGATTTGGATTTTGTATGCTACGATCATTGTTTGCAATCTTGTTTTATTTATGTCTCTTTTCGTATACCAGCACACTGTTATACTCAACAGACGGCTGTCTTGCATCGTGAAAAATAGAACGAAGTCTACTTCGGATCGAGCTGGGCTTGCATTTCCTGTTTGAAAAAAGTGGGTCGAATGTACCGACACTTTTTTAAAGCAGCAGTTACCTACTGACCCAACTGCCACTGTGGTTTAGATTCCAGCTACCTTTCTACGTGGCACTTCGATCGACAAGAGTCTTTCGGTACTAATTAAAGGCTCATAGAAAATGTATAGGGTGGTCGGTGGTTCATTAATTTTATAGGTCCGTTCGATTTATCGATTTCAAGTAAGAAAAAAATTTTTCCTCGAATATCACGCAGGCAGTTACTCATATACGTTATTTGATATTGATTAGATTGCGAAATATCAAAGTGATGCAGGAAGCACTCAAAAAGTGATGCAGTTTTTCTGCTAAACAGACTGAATGATGTATTCCTTGAGCAGATAAGCAATTTCGAAAAGCTTCTGTAAATAGCAAATGGGGATTGAAGGGATGTGCGATAAATAATATACGAATGAGATACTACTCGTTCAGAACATAATAATACAAAAATTGGGTGAATGGAAGCTCTTTGGGAAATATCTAGGCGATTTCGATATCCTTCCGTTGAGGGTACCAACACGTTGCCTGATCCTTTGATATCCCGACCGTCCAACGGATATATCCTTGTCAGGCTCGTACCCTCCATTATCGTCTGCCCTATCTGCTAATGCATCTATTTCATCTTCGCACCCCTTCTACTTACCACAGGGGTCGCGTTGGTACCAGAAGTAGATAGCTAACTGTATCGCCACCACTTTTCCACCTTCCAACAAGTTTTAGCCACCTCCTCTACGAGTCTTATATCGCTGATAACAACCCCCTCCCCCTAGCATAGAAACGCGACTGAAAAAATATTCTGCTGGAAAGATTTACAGCCCTTAAGACGACCACGTTTCTAAAGCGTCCTCGCGGCTGCGCCATCTCGACCAAGATTTGTGTATAGCCCTGAAGACGGATTACGTTGAGGGTAGTTCCTTATTCTTAATTTTTTTTTACTTTGCTCAGATAAGACTAATCTGGGAAATCAGTAGGTGCTTTGGCGGACACCCCCTCTGTTAGGTTAATTAGGCTTGAAGTTGTCGTGCGAACCGCCTTGGTATCGAGCATCAGGGGGTTGATTTTACAGATAGGTCACAGGGTTGTTGGGTTGGTTTTAGAGATAGTCCATGAGGGTGGTCTCTCTAGATCTTCGGTCTTAACTGCGTCTGACGATACAACACGCGACTATTTATTTTTCTCGAGTAACCCAGTGACTTTATTATCTTTTCCAGAGGGTCCCTAATTGTCTTCACTCGTCCTACTTTTGCCCTTTATGCCTCTATATACAGGAGACCCTACTTATCTTCGGCTCCTTTCTTTGTGCAATACTGGCGAAGAAAGTCATCTGGAGAGAATGTACTAATTTCGTGAAGCTAGTCGAGCTTGGAATTTCTTAGGAGGTGTTGTACATGCGTTACCTCGCTGGTAGCCTCTATTCACCGTGGAACAAGGGGTGAAAAAGACTTTAGCGAAAAGCGGCAAAGTGAAAGAAGAAATAGAGCCAAGCTTATTCAGAGTCGAGTGAATATCGCATAACAAGAGGGAATATTGTTTCAAACGTTATTTCAAACTTGGGCTCAGCTGGACCACCGGTACTCTGGAGGGATCCTGATGTTACTTTTAAAGCTGCTGAAAAAGTTTTTTGAACTCTGTCGAGAAGGGGAGTGAAGCGTAGGGGTTGCCCGGAGGGTTTGAGTTAACCACCGCACCCCCGCAATCGGCACGTGGTCGGAAGTAGTTACGGTTATGTCCCTTTGTTCCAAATGGAATCTAGAACAAAAAATGGGAAAACCCTTAGACCCTGAGTAATACTCCTTGAGTATAGGGATAAGGTGGGAAGCAAATAAATTACGAAAAATGGATACAGGTTATGTAGGGATTGGGATTTGACCTTGGGGATGAATTCGATTTTCCCTCTATCAGAAGTACATTTGTCACCGACTTATTCTATCAGATATGACAATAAATTTTTCGCAAAAAAAGGTTTCTCCACGAAATTTTTCGGCTTAAACCACCCTTTGAGAAAGTATAGGATGAGTTTTAGTCGTCCTTAAGAACTGTGATGGCGCGAGGGAACAAAGTCGAGTCTCTCCCTCGACATAAGGTCTCCTTAACGATGGTCCCTATATGGCGTCTCTTCTCGCTAAAGCCTTCTCCTTTGAGACTAAGGGTAGTTCTAGACTTGGAAGGGTGAAAAGTCGATGTGTAATTGCCAAAATGGGCAACGTGTTGGAATTAAGATAGTCATCGACTATGCTGGTGTGAGTTTTCCTTCGTCCCCATGTGACCTACTCAAGGGAGAGAATGAAGAAGGGGTAGGTCCTTTTCGGATACGCGGATTAAGTCTGTATAAATAGGCCAATGGGATCCCATAAATACGCATAATTTAGACGTATTTACTACACAGTCGGTAGTTTATTTTAAGTCTCGCTCGACAACTTCACCAACTTCTACTACCCCCCATCCCCCCAACCCCTTGCTTTTCGTTCATCCCTCAGTCCGTTTCTCCCTGACAGTTCTGCACCCGGAATTCATCTTCGTCGTATACAAATTAGACTTGTTACCCATTCTTTTTCACTGTGTCTCTTCTGTTTCCTGGTTTTAACGGATCACCGAGGGGCCAAGTAAGGGTTGCACCCTCCATTGCTCACTTAGTTTTATTGTTCTCACACGTTGTCTACGTTTTCGAAATAGCCTGTACGCGAGCCCTGGAATTTTTACAATTTCACGGATGAGCACAGAGGGTAGGTGCTGTACATGGGTTAAGGGTAGAAACAAAGGAACCCTAATACAACGTCAGCGGCAACGCGGGACAATCTGCGCTTAAGGAAAACGGACTAAACGGGGTTGAGAGTTTAACACGACTAGGAAGACGGGGGCGGGGGGTTAAAATCGCAGGGGTGGTTCGTCGAGGGTGAAGGTGGCGTAATAAAGGTTGCTGTCGTCCACGATAAAATATTATCCATAATTCGTAATAAAAGCTTCTTATATTTCGCTTAATTAAATGAATCTGCGCCAATGCGCAGCGAGTAAGGGAAGGTATAGGCGCAGCACGTACCGTAGATATAGGCAAAGGACCAACGGGTGGAGAGACAGAATGGGAGAGGAGCAAAGAGACAGGAACGACTGAGAGAGATTGAGTTGACGAGACTTGAGGCTTTTAGCGTTTCGAGCTTTTACGCTGTGACGCTTTTGTCCCAGGTTGCAGTTTCGCGCCGTGGAAAAGCGTGGCCTGCTGTTCTAGATTTTGTTACCTGTATTCGCGCCGGTACTCTAGTAATTATATCAAGCACTCGACTCTCGTCATAAAATGAAATTACGCAAAATTTTAGAGGCTGCGGATGGACGCGACTATAGCGTAAAGTAAAACCCAGGCAATCTCGATAGGACGAAGTAAAACGAAATAAAAAATCTCGTATATAGCTGTCAAAGAGAATTTCGAAATTATATACCGTTAACCGAAATTCCGCAAAAAATTTTTTTCTTCTAAAAAAACCTTTCCTCCTGACATGCAACCCTGTCGTTCACTGCGTATCTCCCCGAGTGAAAGGAGAAACAAAAAATTTAATACACTTTAGATTGTCACATACTTTTTTCTACCATTGTACCCTTTTACGTCCACGTCACCTATTATTCTCCATACGGAACGGTCTATTCATTTTACAAGCGTAATAAAAGCGGTTAGTAATCAGTCAATTGAATGAAACAAGCCTGTAGGACCTTGTAAAAATAAATCGGCCCACATCATTTTCTTTCGATAGGATTTTCCTCGATTTTCATAAAGTTACATTTTACGTGCAAATATAATTTAATGGGGTTGAAACAATGAATGGGCAGTTAAATAGCTTGTAGATATGTACCCGCATAATACAGATTCCTCACGTATCTGGAGTTATACTACGTAGCTACCACATTGGTTCCGTGGAACATTGTGGACTAGGAGGCAGTTTGGAGATATCCAGGTAGCTAAACGTAACGTGCTGAATGAACCAGAAATTGAGTATAGGGGTCAAAGAGCAGCTATCGTATTTGGTTCTTGCAGTGAAGTGGTAATAGACGGTACTAAAGCAGCCATATAGCTTCGTAGAAAGGATAGCTTTCAGTGGCATAATTCACTGTGTGATTAGTACTCGATTATATACATATATGTATTGTATAGTTCTATCATAGAATATAATATAGTAGCTATATGCATATCGACTATGACAAGGTCTTTTCAAATTTCGTCAGCGATAGTCCTAACCTAACCTCATACAGAATTTCATATCCAAATCAGGTAATTCCCGTGTTTTATTATTTGGCGCATTGTACGAAGAATCGCGTTATATGAAAATAGTGGTCGCAATGTCTTTGGCGGGTTATAGAAATTCGCGTCGTAAGAACACGCGTTATAGGGGAGCCTAAAACCCTTTACAACTACTTCGTGACTTGGACCAGAAATATCCAAGCTTTATGGACCAATCCCAGTTGGATCATAAAACTCTGATTATCTGACGCTTTCGGGCCGAACTGGGGCCTCGTAGGGTCCATAAGGCCCGTTGAATTGGAATGACTCTATCTAGTACATACCCCTGATCCTTTTTTATTTTTTTTTGTCACTGTAAAAAGGGTTTGTCATGACTTGGGGTTTGGATCACTCTACCTAGATACCCCCGTTCTCTTTTTATTTTTTTTTTGTCACTGTAGAAAGGGTGTGCCAGGGTAGATTTTAGGTGGGTCCTTATAAAGGGTGGAACGAAGATTATGTAGATTCTGGTAATATTATTTTATTTTTCTTGAATCTCATGACGGGTTAAAGATTTACGGTTTTAGAACTGCGGTTCAAGAAATGCGAATAAGACCCTTCGACTATTATATTTTGGTTCCTCTCTTGGACTATATTCAAGGTTATCGGCGTGAGCATTCGACGATAGAACGATCTTTCTTTATCCGGCGGATATTCAAACTGCGTTATTAAAATGACGTCAAATAAAATCACTTTGCTTGATAGTAGCTCCAATATAGAGAGTTGTACAGTCAGGCTTCTCAGATCCTGACGATATTGCCACTTTTACTAAGAAAGGGCTCGTTTAATTTTCCTTAAGTATTTCGACAAGGCTGATGGATGATTTTACGCTTTTCTTCCTACCAGCTAATGTGTTCTATTACATCAGCACTTTTTTTTTTAAACTCAGTCAGACATTACCTAGTAGCAATCTGTTACGCGTAATTTTCCTTTTTCTTCACCATTACGCACCTATATATGTATACACTATTTTTTCTCGAAAAGAAAAGGTACTCTCAAACTTCTGACCAGTATTATAAATAATTATTAATACTTAGAATTACTAATCTCAACAATGATTTACTTTGATACGGTTAAAAGCGGTATTAACAATATATGGAATATATTTAATGATCTTTAGAATTTCATGAGTTATGTTTATTTTCAAAGAACAGGCATATACTAGAGTGCACAAAGGAAATATAGTGCATTCTACATACCCCTGTATCCTCAACGCATACTAATGCAGATTTTAGTGGGTCGTGCACGATTTTAGAACAGTGTTTCGAACCAGGTCAACTTCGTGCTGTTCTAGCTGCGATGACTCTTCTTTCCCAGTGAACTTTGCTCGTTAGTAGTGTCCAGACTTTTTATACGAACACTGTTTGTATGTAAATATACACATATAGCCTCATATATTTCCCCCGATCCCACTAACCATAGCTGGTCTAAAAATTCTGTACCATGAAGTAATCCATCTACAGACGATCTTCACACAGTCAGTATACCCGGTACATGGCTGTTAGAAATATTTAAAAGTTTTCTTAGGAAGCGATTGGTAGAAGACGGTTCCTTAGCAACATTTACGCGGTTCTGAAGTTCAAAGTGATTTCCTGTCAAAGTACCAAGACAAGCACAAGATATGAACCCATAAACAACCTATGAAAAGATAGGCGGAAGGGTGGTTTGAATTTTCGTATATATAGACAAGGTATGTGTGGGTGTATTTACAATTTTCTAGCCACACCTGTTACCATACTTGTATGGTATTTTATGGTTTCCCTCAGTGCGGTAGCTCTCAGTATTCTCGCATGAGACGTTGGGATAATATTAAAACCTTGTTCCCGTGTTTAGAGCATTAGATTAGCATTAACACCTGACACCGTTCCCTCTTCCTGTGTCTGGGATTCTGTTTGCACATGCATATACAGATTCGTATACATCTATATACGGATAACTGCAAGGACATGACTGAGCTCTACATGGTCTTATGGGTACAGGTTGGTGCTGAGGAATGTTCAAACTCTATTTGAACTTGCCGACGAGGACGCTCGTAACTATCCACTTATTGTTAGTTCCCTGGGAAATACTTGGGTTAAGGGTAAAATACTTGCTTCGGGCAGATAGTTTCTTAGTGGCTTCTGAGATAGCGTGGATAAATAGTCTACCTTAATTATTTTCAGTAGATATACGTGAAAATCCACTATACGTGGTATTACTCAGGGGTACGTGGATTTGTGGGTTATATAGATCTTTTTTTTGGTTTAAATTCGGGTTAAATTTACAGGGAGAATAAAACGTACAGAATGGGGTAAGAGTATCAGTTTTTAGTATCAACAAGATCGGGAGTTGGTAACACGATTTTCATTGGGCCTCTTAGCACCACCCCTAACCCAGTACGCACCCCTTCGTGGCAATCGAGTGACTATCCACTCCAGTAAAAAAATGGAGTAGACCTTAGGTGAAAGTGAAATTAAACTGACTCTGGTATGGCAAAATTCACCCTAGTTCGACGAGATGTTTCGGTTAGGGGTAAAAATTTTTTGGGATATTTATGCTGATGACTCTCCCGGCTGAACAGAGGGATGGAGGGTGAGAGCCAAAGTTTCTAACCTTCTGAAAGTACTATAAGGGAAGTGAAGTTAAGGGCGCGGCGCCTAGGGTGCTGTCGCATTAACAATAAGAAACGAAAAGGAGTATCGTCTGAGAATCCCCCTGTACTTCCTTAGAAACTCGCAGCTAAATCCAAATGCGCCGAGGAAGGTTCTATTGGTCTGAGGGGGTTGAGCTCTCGTAAAAATAAAAGGTAGGTACGTAATGTCAAGGCCGTAAGAGCCTTGTCTGACTAGTGGCGGTCACGCTACTACTTGCCGCCTTTTTATATTTTTTCTCACTCTCACACACTAGTTTTTCCACGTAACGCCGAAGCCTCGACCAGTCCTGATAGCTGCTTCAAGTAAGGGTTGGTTGTGTTATTGGCAGGGTGAGGTTTCGAGGATTTCACAGAGGTGATATTAGCTGCAAACAAAAGGCGTTCGGAAGCTTCATCTCCGTCGTGCTGTTAGCAAACCGCCGTGGCAGAATGCTTCGGGGAAAACTATTCCAATTATTAGGCGACCCCGTGGAAAAGTCCCAGAAACTATGATTGCCAATCTCAGTTCTCCGCTTAGATGAACGCAAGTGTTTCTGACATCTATCCTTCTTACACTCGAGTAAATAAAAATTTGATTCCTGCGAGAGACTTCGAGACATTTTACGGCCTTACTTTTTCTTTTGTACCATTCAACTTTACTAAACGCCATGGCCTTTTATGTTCTTTTTTTTTCTTATTGCTTCCATTCAAAACTTTCACCCGGTATATATCGTCTCACGGGTTTCTACGTTCAATGGTTCATTTTTTGCTTTTGCGTATGACTGTATCCTATACCAACGCTGTGTATACAGGGTGGATATATCACTAGCAAGAGTCTTTTGTTGTTATTAGTACCAAGATATATTTTTGAAATATGTGTATATATATATATTGATGCATGAAATATATACACCGTCCCTGTTATACATAAGAAGGACTGATGTAAGCACTCCTTTATAAGTTTTCGTGTCCACACAAATTTTAAAGAGTAACCGTATCTACTATCCCACTCGGGACAATTGCGCTATCTCAGATTGCCTCCAGGCGGTACACGGCGGCCGAGCACAGAAACTTCACCCTGGGTATGACTTTCCAAGGAGGTGGTAGCTAGCTACTGAGAGAACGATTTGGAATTCGCAAGACCATTACTGAAATCGGGACTGAGTGCCTTCGCTAAGTGTACCAACCTCCAAGAGCTTACTTCCCAATTAAGAGACATTGAAATTTCGCGTTAAATTAAAACTTTTCTTTTCATCCAGAATCCGTGGGCCGCGCAACCATTTAGATCACTGTCGAAATTTGCATAAATGAATGGCAGTATACTATAACCGGCAACTGGATAAAAATTGGATAATTTTTCTTACGGAAAATGAATTGTTGAAATTTTTTAAAAACAATTTCTCAGCTATCTTGAATTTTCTTGGGTTAACTGAGAATTGGCAATGTCTATGTATTTGAATTATAATATGTTATATAGGGTTTCCATTTTTTAGTTTAATGGTAAAGTCATTATGACCTACACGTGCAGAAGATGATTTATGCGAAAATATTTGCATTTCATTTATTTATATTCTGTTTAAGCTAATTTATTGGGCATGTACGATCGTGTTGGCAACCTTGGAAAAACTTTGGGGTAAAGTATTATGTAACAGAGGCTTGGTAAAATGTTCGTGAGCTGCTTTCACGATTTCGATAAATTTCCCTGGAAAATTTCCTGGAATTTCTAGGGAATTTCTGCCTTCTCAAGGATGCCCCTTTGTTCCGTTACCCTTGGAACGAATACCGTTTTTGTATGGATCCTAGATCTTTTGTTCTTCCAATAATTACCAAAACAAATTATCAAGTTTAAAGCCACGTCTTTACATAGAATTTATGTTTTTATTTATTTCCTTAAATTTCCAATATTAAAAGTTTTTTTTCCCCTTAAAAGATCTCGCGCATTCCACCGCCATCCTTATGTCTCAAGATAAAATTTTGAAATTTTCATAACCCCATGCAAACTTTCCGTGGGATAACTCGTACAAAGTTTCTAAGGCATGTCCCCAATACTTTATGAAACAAAATTCGACTCTGCAGCATCTAAATGATAAAAAAAATTATAGGGGTTGATAAAGAAACAAGCTACGACCACAATGGCCAACTGTTAGAAATTTTTGTTTCTAGAACTATTAATACTTTGGGTAATAAAAAGACTTACTTTTCGAAATATTTATTGTACATGTAATCTTAACTATCTTATTTTTTTATTGTCAACAAGAGTTTGATTAACAAATCCGAATGCAGTTTTTAATCTATTACGTAAACATAAATCAACTGATTTTAATTATTTAACACGATTTGCCGTCATGAGTTTATATTTTGGAAATTCATACTCTCGTCTGATTTCATTATTCCCTATTTACCCAGGTGTACAAGAATACACGATAATTATCAATATATCTTTTAGTCAAAAATTTTTAAGTATCTTAAACCTCTGTCTGAATTTGGAATAATTTCCGTAATTCAGTTATATATCTTTTGTTTCTTGACATTTTCTCCCCTTTACCTTCACTTCATCCATAACCTTCAATTTTGCGCAGGTTACCGTTGATAGGCACACGAAGATGGTACCATCTTATTTTCATATAAGTACGATAAGGTGGGACATTGAGTTACGAGAAGGTAGTGCACCTAGTGGAGTACCGACGTCCTACTCACACGTGTTCTACATGGAAAGGTGCCTGAGTTCGCCCATCACCTGAGGTCTGAGGCTTCTTTACTGAAAGTGGATTTGACACTTATGGCCATTTTGCTTGATAAGCATTTCCAACAGGAAAGTTTCAACATCCTTGGAGTGGATGAGTTCAGAACATGAAGCATATCATGGAATATTATGATATAAGGTATTACTTGAGAAATTATTCAAAAACGTGGTTTTCGTGCTGATTAAGGCTGTGTTACCACAGCGCATGGTGGTAAATTGTAGGGTAGCAATTTGTAGGGTATCTGGTCGGTAATAGTAGGTATCTACTAAAAGTTATCCATATACATCACCTACTAGTAAGGAGAGCATCGGACGGTCTGTCGTTGTATGATTTGGGTCAATTCGTGCCCAGAGCGAAATTAAACTGCGCCGCCTAATTGAAGGGGTAGCTTAAAGTGATATTAACCTGCAAGCCCTCAAGCGAAACTTTAAGCTGTAATCGTGTTTGATGATAATGATCATCTTAATGAGGCCCTGCTGTTCCACTTCAGTAGAAATCCTGCCGCAAAACATTAACTCGTTTCCTACGAATACCCGTAAGGGTTAAAACTTTTGATATTATAGTAAAATAAAAAAAAAAGATCAAGCTGTGCGTTCGCAGGAAAGATTTAGAAAAAAAAATCCCGATAAAAGTTAACCCACCCTTAAGGTTCAAACTTCATCGCATCCCTTTGTACGTCCTCTCCATGGATTTTTTCATTTTCCTTTTTTTCATCTCCTCTGTTATTTCATCCCCACGGAAACTCGCAACCCTTCGATTAGAATGTGAACTCCCGACGTTCTCGGTGCGAGCGAAAAGCGGCTTAAAAAATACACTCGTCTTTCGCTGTGTTATGAATATAAATTTGACCTTCTCTCAAATAATATAACGAGGGTTTCTTTACGACCGGACGCTGCCGTCCTTCCTTTTAATTGTCCATCGCGAGAGCGATTAACATCCCTTCCCCGTTTAAAATCGCCGCTTTAAACATCAGAGTGCGTGCCCCTATATAAACAAGACTGTCCAAGGATCTAGGTATGCTTGTTACGGCACTGTCTCCCGTATAATTGTCTGTCATTTATTCGATGAAAATTCAGTCGGGTTCACGTAGAAAAAAGTAGCACTTCGAGAGCCGACAGACCAGCTAAAAATTTTCATATAATCATGCATTATCTCACAATTAGTTTTCATACAGTAAAGACCGTAAACGAAGGTATTCCACAGTCTTGGGCGATTTCTCAAAATTTCATAACTTCCAAAGGCTATCTTACCTTTCGCGCCTCATTAAGTTGTCGGCTAATTAGCAACAATGGTGAATCCATGGAAGTGGCTAATATAATTTATCGTTACCACACACTACTTATCCCCATTAGGCGTGAAAGATTTAGTCGTTTCAGTTGCACTGTGTGAGTTAATATATATATATATACATACCTTCTTAGTTTCCTCTCCGGTGACTAACGATGTCACCACTACGTTACTATCCACCCTTTCTCGTACCCACCCTTAATGAAGATTAAGATCCTTTGGCTTATTCTCCAGATAAGGATATACCTATCGTATCCTTTTCTCGATTCTCGTGAAACCACCCATCTTGGCAACTCATTCTTTTTTCAGTCTTTCCTCCCCGTGAAAAATGGTCATGGCGCGAGGGAAACGCCCAAGGGATGATTTTAAGATCCGCTAAGCTTCTCTATGTAATATCAAAGGATTTCCTGACAATTATAGACCTCTGTCTGTCGTCTCAAAATTCGTATTTTTACTGAACCACCCCGATATTAATTAACCCAATCCATTTAAAAGCATCCCCTGTTATTTATATCCATCCAGAGATGTCCGATTTATTCAAAATTTCTATCGCATCTCTTTCCATTCTAATTAAATGAACACGTTTACGGATAATCGCTATGTATATCCTGCCATAACATAAAATTGGCTCTTATCAAAAAATATAAAATTCCTATGTAAGCCTCTTGCATTAACTAAGATATTTTACGAATTACGATAGGGTCCCAAGCGTTACGCGATAGCTCAGAGATAATCCGTCTTTGCCCGCGTTTTCGTAATACCACATGATAAATGTATCGCTGCCAAGAATCTTCGCGTGTCGCGAATTTCCACCGAGCCCAGAAGAAACGTTATCCTGTTACAACATTAGAAAGAAGGATCTCTCCAAAAGAATCTCTCAGCAAGGGTGCGGATAGAGGCGAAGGAAAAGAAGAGGCAGAAAAAAAAGGAACACAAGAGTATCGCGCTATTTCTCATCCTCTGTACCAAATCTATAATCACATCACTGGGCGATCGCGAGACACCACTAGGTGCGAGATCGTTTCCTTTGGGATTTTTTATTAGGGGCCTTTTTTTTATTAGATATTTTATGCAGCCGTTATGCGCAGTCGAAAAGGAATCCTTAGCTTTATCACTGCCTATGTGTTTCTACAGTATATAATGTAATAACATTAATATAATATATATATATGTATACATATATACATACATACAATGAAGTGGTGCTTTCTCCGATTTTCAACATGGGTCAGCTGCTATCAAATCGACAGTTTCTGGGTTGGTGGGGAGAGGGGGAGAGGGGGGAGAAGGGACCTGAAACGGGGGTCCATGCAAATTTTAACGATCCTCGAACCGCCATAGAGAATACGTGAGTGTCAAGGGCCGTACCAGTTTTCAACGTCCTTTGGGACCTTTCTCTACCTTTCTGGACTAGGTGTGCTTTGGGGGAAAGATTATACATATATATATTCTGTATATACCTTGTATAACAGCGTCATGTGGCTCGACTGTAAAACATGGGACCCTCTGGCACTGACGAATTTTAGGGAGGATTCTGCTCCCTGTGCCAAATTCCAATGAGACACAGAGACCTTCGAGACCGCATGCGGTGATATAGGCAACTTCTCAGATGAAATTAGCGTCCTAGTTGAGACTGTCGTAACGATTTTCAAGGATCGTAACGATTGCGCAAACTCATTCTATTCTATTTTCAGGGATCTCATTAAAATTGAATTAATTTTATCTCCGTATACCTGCTACATTGAATTCCCGTTAGTACTTTTTATGCTCGTTACACAGTGCGCAGACTTACTGGCAGGCACGGGAATTTGTAGGTACGGCTAAAGTTTCGCACAATACCAACGTCCGGAGTCTGTAAAGAGTTAACGGTTCTTCTATAGGGTGTCGCAGAAAACTCATTTGCCTAACGTCGGCTCTTCATAATGGTCTCATTAACGTAGCGCGGGTCGGTTGATATAAGGATTCGTAAGAACAATGAAATTTTGAGAAAAGAAAAAAAAGGAAAGAATTGTGGTAGCATACGTGCATGCGTTATAGAAGACACAGACCGGTGGGACGATTTTCATTTGATTTTTGACTTCTTTAAAATCGGCCTCCGACGAACGGGGGTTGGGGGAGGGTGGAGGGCTTAGTGGAAATTATATAGCAGTTCTGTCTGTTGACTTTTGTGCAAGAGAATAAAGATGCCGTCATTAATTTTTGCATGCAGCGCTTTTTCTTTTCACGTGTGAATATGTTATAGGTATGTGAAGGTACGTTTACGTCTTTGCTCATTTGTATACGTAGATACTGTAGATATATACATGCTCTTATGCTTTTTTTGATCCCCATGGCCGTGTCACACATTCTCGATAAGCTAACCCCGAAGCTCTATATTCGCATTTTACGAGTTTCTCGTAAATTTTGACGTGAATCGGCAAAAAATCTCGGATATGTTACTTTCGTTTTTCTACGCCTTTTCTGTTCTGGGAAAATATAATACGTGATCGACATATAATCAATTTTCAGAGGTAGTGTACCCGTGTGGGTCGATATTTTCTTTTTTTGAGGGACGATATTAAATTTTGGGAATTTCCAAGTTTAATTCGACGTTAAATACAGGATATTGCATTTTTTGTGGACGTATTGGTTCAATTTTTATTATTTATTGGTTTAATATTCATATATTAATTAAAATTTTATTTTGTTAATAGTTTTTAAATAATAATATTTAGTTTATGGGAAAGTGTGGGTTACATGATTAAAATCATTTTATACGCTGCGCACCTGTTTATTCTATCCCCTTGCTGTAATTTTCTGAATTTAGTAGAAGCGGTCGTACTAGGTCAGACTTTTCTCGTAAACTGCGCAGACACTTCACCTGAATTAAAGCTGGATATGATCCATAAAATGAAGAGCGTGACCGGACCTGGAAAATTCTTGGAAATATTTTCCAATCGTTGCTAAGAGGAAAAGTTTTATATATTAAAAGAATATACAATATATATATATATAATTTTTGCTAAGGGATACTTTGGGGACGATTTCATTTACGAAGTGGCTATTTTGTGGAAAAGTGGCTGTTTTCGGAACTGTGCTAAATGAATTTCCAGCGTAATGGCTGTTTTGAGGACCATAAAGCGGACTGGCGCACCAAATTTGTTTATATTTTTTTCAGGCATCCAGTATTTCTGATGGGCTTAGAAATGTTTCGTTAGGTTAGATTAGATCAGAATTAAAATACTGCGAAGTTTCAAGGTAGTAATTTAAAGAAAAAAACATTAGCTTGCTATTATGAACGCTCCTTAATTTTTCGTGTTTCCAAAGTATGCCTTGGGAACACGTTTCTATATACTTCAAAGGATTAAAAGTACAGTAAAAGTATGAAAATATAATAAACTGTAAAGAGAGTCATCGATCTCTTATAATTTGATATATTCAGGAACATCGTCGACTTCAGCTTTAGCAAACACTCGTACGTATCCCGGAAGCGAGTCTCTTATCCGGGGAAAAATTCAAGATCTCAGTTATCCATAAAGTAAACGTATGACCTAATAGTAATTTTTTCAAAACTTCAAATCCGCGGTTAAAAAAAGAAAAGATTTTAATCAGTCCCCAGTGAATGTATAAATGATGAATAATAAAAATAATACAAATAAGACATAAGTATTTTGTAGCGTATCTTTTCACATAAGTATGCACAGTTCTCATTAGAGCCGTCAGGATCTTATGTACAGTACACACGTTCCCCAAGTATTTAACGAGGCTTGAAATGGTCGCCGTGGACGATGACGAATGACGTCGTTGTCGTCTCCGTCGTATAATGAGATCTCGCAGGGATTTATTTCCGCGAGAGGCCTCTTTTAATTACATTGGACGCCCTCGTGGAGCAACCCTATCACGACCTTAGCTTTAATCGCAAGCCACCCTCGACTAATGCCCATATTGGAATTTAGCCAGTCCTCAAGAGAGAGGGTTATACATGTAGACCCTCCCTGAAGGATCAGGTAAGCCAACGTCACATCTTCGGAATTTCTCCTGGAAGAATTCCAGAATGGGGACGTACTAAGTATATACATATACATATATCATCCCATATATGTATATATGGCTACTCGAAATGAGAGATATTGCCGTTGTGATAGCTGCATAATGACCTTCTGTAATTCGTTACCGGGAACATTAATTTCACTTCGCGGCCTCGATACGATCTTCAATCTGCCACCCCATCTCGGCGCTAAGTACTTCAGCAACCCTTAACACTTCATCATCCGTCGCGTTCACCGTTGGACGTTTCATTTTGGCGAAGCCTCGTTAAAGTAGCTGAGTTCACAGTGTCTTAGGGGAGAGAAAATAAGTGTGTACCCGGCCTTATTATGCTGCATAAATTATCTAAGGTAAATCAATACAAGAAGACGATAACAGGAGGAAACCCAGAAACGTGCCATCATTATTTCCTTTGGAGGTTAGTATTCGTGGCACCCCCTCACTTTCAAACTCGTTAACCTGGATGATCTAAAGATTAGTAGAGAACGACAGTAAGAGTCAGACGCTGGTGCTGGGCATTGAATATTTTAACGGCGTCCTCCCACCCACCCCTAACCATCCCTTTTTCACTACTTGGCCAACATCGTGTCTACCGATCTCTTTACTCCGAATACTACCTTACGCTGACCTACCTCTGGTTCACTTATAAGCTGCATACAGAGCGAAAGGGACACACGAAGTGGGCGCAAGAGTGTAGGAGAACAGTGCCTTCCTCGAGGAAGTAACTTTGAGTAGAGCCTATTGATTTTAGCTATTATTAGCCCCATGTCGACCCCTACTAGAATCCACTGGTATCAAGTTTTTTTTTCTTTTCACTCCTCGTTACATCAGAGCCCATATAGATTCTTGCTTCTTCGGTATGCAACTTCATCCATGAGAAAAAAAAAAAAATAATAAAACAAGCTTCACTGAATGCTTTCGTGCGCTTCTTGTAACATCCATGTACGACTCTATATTCGTAATGTGTACATTATATGCTCATATGTACCGTACGGCATATAGGTACTAAATACATCATTCTACCAATGCACACTGTGCTCAGTGTATCTGAATAGTAGACTGTACATGTGTAGGGATTGGATGTACACGTTGGGAATGTCCCGTGTAGTTCAGCAGACAGGACGGCTTGTTTACCGAAATTACGAGTAGACAGATCGGGAGGGGACTTGGTTAGTTACAGATTGAAGGTAACTCGATATCGAACGAGAGTAGAACTTTTTTTTTTAATTCTTCCTTTTTCTATCGAATCTCACTTCACGTGGTCTTGCGCTGAAGTGGACCTGGCAAGGATACAATTAATTTAGTTTTATTGGATTTGGTAGGGTGATGCGTGTATATTGGGTATTGGGGTCGATATTTAAAAATTTTATTCTTAGGATTTCTTTTTCGTTCTTATATTTGTGGTGTACTGGGTGGTTTGAACTTATTTAGAACTTTTTATCTTATTAACTTACGTATCTGTGCTTCTGTACGTTTTACTTTTTTTTTTCAATTTCTCTTACTTTAATACAACTAAACGTTAGTTGCCGAAGTTTAATTCCTCTTTTTTTGAATGGTTCTCCATTTTCCCTGTTTTACCTTTTACAGTCTTATTTCCCCACGCTACCCTCAAACGTCTCTTTGCGAACTTCCGACGTGTTTACAACGCTACCCCTTACGAATGGCGTCCTGTATACATTTGATGCGGTTCGTAAAGCACAACTTTACAGACGATCAGACATTTTCTTTTGTTTCTTTAGACTTTTTTGTCTTTTTTCTTTCTTACATTTTTTTTTCGTTTCGTTCGTAACAACGAGGATCGCGCAAGGCCTCTCGCATTGCTGCTATACCAAGCGGACGTGTATTTTCTGCACGTGGACATCGATCTTTATCCACCTACAGATAAACACGTGGATCCGAGGACGCTCGGAATTTCTCAGCTATAAGTGTAATCTCGTGCAATAGGAAACTACGATTTTCAATTAGCTTTTCTCTCTCATTATGTTATTACTGTCAACCAATTAACAGTAAGTTTCACAAACAGCCATAGCAGGGTAGCATTTACGTGACTAATTTTTGACTTTGGATTAGCAGTCGTCTGCTCTTACCAAGGTACAATCACACGTCATCGGGTTACTTGAAATTGCCTTACACGTATGTAATTTCTCTGTTGAAGTTTAGACCGTGAAAATCCATATATCCTCTCGAGCTATTGAAAGAATTATAAGGCACGTATGAAGGGGGGGATGAGCATGCCGAATCTCAAAATTCTTTCACATTGATCCTGTTCCTTCGAGAGGAAAGATAAAATTCCATACGACCTACTTTCGGAATTTCAAATTTCACCTCTAAGATATTTTATCCCCTTGAGAAAACTCCCGGCCAAGATTGTAACAAATCTACAAGCCTTTCTCAGCAGCCAAAGACCTCTCTCCTTGTTTACTTCGACAACACCTATTTTCGGAGAACCACCCCTTAGTCGAGATGTCAACACGTGCGTGAGCCACGTATGTGTACTGTGGGCATGACTGTTAACGTCTGCCATTTTACTGCCATAATACTCGACTCTTATATAGGGGTGCTTTTTTCTACCCCGGAAGGGACAGGGCACCTCTCGGAAGTATCCAGAGCTTAGGAAAAAAAGTCTGCTTTCTTCACCTCGTTTATTTCGTTTTATTTTTCTTCCCTTTCCGTGCACGTACCTCTTTGCCCAAGATCCTAATCGCATCCCTATGATTTTTTTTTCACAATTCTTCGTAACAGCTTCGATCAGGTTCTTATGCAGTTTTAACGATAAATCGATACTACGAAAAGTGACTTAACTTTTAACGATCTAGTTAACGAACTTGCCTCATGCTATGAACTTTACTTAATATTTCCCAACGCTTTTTTCAGAGCGTATGATGTTTCTAATTATATTTTGTGCTTATGTAAATCCGCTTATTTAAGTAATATATACGTGTATATATATATGCATTTAATTATGTACGTGTGTCCAAGTTATAGATATATCTGTAGACAGCTATATATATGCATATACATTAATAAAGCATATTTTGGGGACGATTTCTATATACAGCCGCTAGTTTGAGGACAATTGTATAGTTTGGGGTTGGACCTCAAAGTATTTTCAATATAATGCATGTTTTGAGGCTCATAAAGCCATTGTCACACCAAATTTATTTACTTTTTTAGAATGCTAGACATCCGGAGTTGTGATGGTCTTAGAAAGTATTCCGTTAGGTTAGGTTAGAATTTCAATGCAGTGGTGTCTCAAGGTATTAGCTAAAAAAAAAACATTAGCTCGCTATTGTGAATGCCCCTTAATATATACTTTGTACGTGATTATATATATGTATATGTATGTATGATCCTTTAGGACCCTGTTCATATTGGTTCGTCGAATGCATATAAATTGTAGGGCCTGCTGCATATGGTTGATCGTTCGAATTATTAGACAGAGGGTTGGGAGCACTTTACTCTTACATAAAGTCTGGGATTTTCGAGGAATTCGTAAAGTCAAAATATTAAAGTAGGGAATACTTTATTTATAATGGAAGGAGTTGTACAAAGTTCTACTGTACGACATTGAATAGTAACATATTGTCACGAATCCTTCGTGTACCGAATACGAAGAAAATCGAAAATAATTCAACTTCCTTTAGACAGGCGAGACAAATATAAAACTTTTGTTCCCTCATGGCGAAATAAGTTGTATAGAAATAAAAGGCTCAAGTTACTAAATGTCAGAATTTTTTTGGACTCCAAAAGTAAATAGAAAAGTCGAGATCAGGATATTTCTTTTTTATTTGTCAAATCACACGAAACTTATTCCCTTACTCATTTCCCAAAAATAAAAATATTTTTCTGGACTCTTGGATAATGCAAAGCATCCTGACTTCGTCAACCGGAAAATGAAAAAATGCTTAACAAGTACGATAAAAAATGGAAATTTCATTCAGAATTAAAGTAACTACCATTCCATTTGAACAGCCTTAACAACTTAAAAAATAAAAAAAGAATACCCAGTTGACAAAACTAATATTCATCTTACTTTATTTTTATCCCTTTGTAACGTTCAATCCCTCTGTGCTAATTATTCTCATATTCATTTGTCGTGTCAAACTTCTCTACATCGTTATTTCCCTTCCAACCCCTCTCTAGAGTAGTAGCTGGCTACCAATCTCTGAGGGCTTTTATGTTTTTATGCATGGAATATTAAATTACACAGCTTCACCGCTTGAACGGTTGAGCTTTATCAAGTTGAAGAAAAAGCGCCTAGTACGACATCCTGACTCTGATACGGATTTAATTGGCCGACAAAGCGATTAACTTTAAGAGCGCGATCGTAAAACGCTGCAATTCCGAGCTTCGAGTTTCTTCGTTCCCCTCTGCCCCACTCTCCCGCCATCCAGCAAGAACTTCTAATGCGAATTGCAATGAAGTTCAACCGTTCATTCCCACCACTTAGTTATCTGGACTCTACCTAAATCAGTATAGGTAACTTTTACCGGTAACGTGTCTAAGGGTAGTTTTCATATCCACATAAGAACCCAAGCCAAGACAGAAATATTGCATCTCGAGGGCAGGACAAATGGAACTAATAAGAGTGCTAGTGGCCTTGTTCTAGTGAACTTTAAAATTACGTCACAAATATTCCGCGAGGCGAAAGGGAACGAGGGTGTGGACTACAGTAAGCTTTGCAGGGTAATATAATGCTTGAACACCTGGAATATTGCATAAGTTACTTACGTCACGGTCTGCTAACGACCGTTGCAGCTGCTCCTGGTTTCCGTTACCAGGACTAAGGATTCGAAAGTTACACGGTGGAATCGCTGATCCTTATTCTCGGTTTCAAAATTATTTTGAGGTACCGAAATAAATAGGTATAATATTTTTCGAAAATTCTACGTAATCGAGCCATCTGCATTTCTCTATTTGATAAGTGAGTCGTGATAATAATTTTGATCACTTAGTAGCCGAAAGCTCATGGACCAATTGCTATTTTCCTGGGATAAGGATATACTCCAAATGATAAAGGAGAGATGACGGTGCGGTCCACCTGGATCCTTAATATCGAGAGTGCAAACGTTAATATTTCTCTGGTTGGCGTAAAACTCTTGCTGGTAGAGAATCCTGGCGATGCTTCTCTCGCTTCGACTCTTTGTTCCTCGCCCTGGTTTGTTTCCAATGGAAGATGCAATAACTCAGGTCCCAGGGGAATGACTTCTGCAAAGGGTGTAGTGTCGCTTCTCTCGTTACTTACAGATCCTCGATGTGCTATTGTTTATTGCTCGGCTTCCCCTTTCAAAACCCCTTCCGCTTCTTTCTCTTGTTCTTCTCTTTCTTCTTTATCCTTCTGTGTCCGCGATTCGCAATATTCTTGCTGAATTACTGGTTTGCGACAGAAAATTTTATGGACTTCCTTTGCTGCCTGATTTTTCATCTTCTTTCTGCTACCAGCATGCTAATAGATGATACTAGAAAAAAAACAAAAATGGAATGTCAGAGCTTTATAAAAAAACAGAGGAACTACGCGTGGCTATTCTTGTACATGGAAATGAAAAAAAAAATTATAACCTTCTCTGTCGATCTGAAGGAATCCGAATTTTAATTTTAATTATTCCGGTATAATCAAGTCTATCAGCTTTTTTGTGGGTGCGACGGAGGGGGGAGGGAAAAACACTGTTTTGCACTTTGCATATCTTGTTTAATTTACTTGAGCAAATTCCTGATACAGAAATTGAGTCAAGAATGTAAATTCAGGGAGTGGAATTTTTATCTTTTGACGTATATCTATAAGTTATGCTTAAATGGTTGGTAAAAGGTAGGAATGCGTTGGGGCGTCAATATCAGAGGGTGGTTCACTGTACATCGTGGTGGATGGGGGATGAATTTCAAAGGAACGACCAAAATAGAAGCTTTGATCCTGTCAGTTTGAGTAAATGTAAAAATCGGTTCTAGGGCGAATTTCGTTTATACTGCCTTCCATGTGTACTTCTAGTCACCCTCGTTTTAAGTGTAACGGAAGTCCTATGAGGAGCCCTCGATAAGGGATGACTAATAAACCGGGATGTTTTACTGGTAAAGGACTTCAGTTTGCATCGATCGACATTTACGATTTTCGTACAGGATGTATCGTTACAACCGAAAAAGGCTGCCTCATTATGAACAGGAACTCGCTTAGGATTTATCGATCGAAATAAAATCAAAGTAAAAAAAAAAGATACGCCTTAAATTTGGGTACTTATTTTTTTTATCGCTCTCAGTTTGATCCTTCGAAATGTAACCGGAAATTTTCTTGAAAACAGGAAAGAAAAATAAAGCAGTATGTAAAGCAGATATCGGAAGGGTGTGCACCCTATTGAAAAGCTTCACCGGTATTATTTTCTCTGTAATCAATTCCGATGCGGATATGATTTGTTCCAATCAGTCTGAGAGGCGAGGAGCCACATGGATGGAATGACGTTCGCCATATAAATAAAGAAAAGTAAGAAAAAAAAGGGGGAAGCGAACTAAGAAAGAAATACGATTGGAAAGACGATCAAGATGATAGAAGCTTCCAGGCAATTTCAGAGTCTTACTGGATTGTTTTTTATAATGCAATCTCAATTTACTTATTCGCCAAGAATCTTCAAGCCTGTATTTGCAAAAATGGGCCCTGGGTAATCCCTTTTCTTGAGTCCCTCCCTTTTAACCTGAACGAAGATTTTCTAATTTTGCCATTAGTACTGGAATGGCACTTTTCGAGGAAAATGGAACCCGAAAAATACGTGATCTCAGCTTGCACAATTTTTCGTTTTAAAAACTCCAAAATTTTTTATTTTTAATAAAAAAGTCCTATGCATATGAATATGGATGATAATCATGTGGTCCATAATGAATTTGATTATTATATAATAAAAGTGATAAATTAAAAGTGAAAATGTAATTTAGCGGATGGATATATATTGTATACTGTGTATTCCAACTCAGGTTTGCGTGTATATACGGGCAATTTTTATAAGTGGGATTTACTGTGTTTCGAGGGTGGAAAAGCAAAGTCTTAGGATGGTGTGAGAAAATATTATCTTAAATTAAAACATCTCTCTTCTTAAGTCCCGTCGCGGGGAAAGGGGTGGCGTTTATATATATAATAGATGAAAATCTCGGCCATTTAGGAAGACTAATATTTATCCCGCGGGGAATAATTAAAAGCTGAAAGTAAGAGGGATCGAGAATCTAGTACGAGTAACAGGGATGGGAGTATAGAATGTAAGAGCCTCTCAGGATAAAAGAAGACAGAATTATTACAAATATACGGTATACAAATATACGTATTTTATAACGAGATACGTGAAACTTAAAGAATTTCCCTATACTTTACATCTCCATCATTTCAATCTCAAGGTTTCAAATCGTATCAACTGATCATATGTGCGTTTATGAAATTGATAAAGGCAATACAATTTTTTCGAAAACTATTAGAATTATTTAACGTGTCCTAATGATTTTTCGTAAAATCGCATTTGGATATTCTCCCGCACGTCGGTACATTAGTAACTGGCGAATAATTAGCACTCTAATCAAGCTGCAATTTCCCAGTGACGCATGGAGAAAACATATGGAACGTTTCCCATCGGAATCCACTATTGTGCTAATTTCATGTAATTTGATCTGCCATATTACATATTCATGAATATCGATGAAAGTGTATAAAGTATATGAACACTTTAAGCGACACAGATACAACCCTTGAAAATTTACCCTTGGATTCATCTAGGGAATTTCCCGTCGTCAGAGATTCCTTTGGAATTTAAACTAAAGAGATCCCGATAACGTGAAATTAATTAAAGGGGTTGGTAAATGACTCCGTTTAAAATACACCCCTTTATCTCTTCACTTCACCTTAAGGATGTCCCCGTAAACGTAGACATGCTGCGGTGACATTTTCTCGAAAAAAAAAAAGGAATCGACGTACCGCCAATTTACTTTTCTTTTTAACCACAAAGTTGGTACCGCTTGGTACTCATTGTGCCAACCTTTTCATTCGTCAAACGTTGTAACGGGTTTAAAAAATATGTTCCTCTTTCATGTATCTTTTTTTGTTTACACATTTAATAACACGAACACGTCTGGTTAAATTTATGACATGAAAAATAAATTTATTCTTCATTGGATATGAAATATTTCAATAATGAATGTTAGGCTACAAAAGTATGAAAATTTATGTATAAAAATAGTATAAAGCATGCCCTTATATTTCAATAAAAATACATAACATAACGTGTAATATACACATAGATTTTGCATACAATAAATTAATCAATAAAAGGATAATTTAATTTAAGGAATGGTATCTGTGTATATATATAGTTATAGTACAAATACTATCGTTATGGTTTACGTATAGCTCGTTTTGTAGATTAAAATTTAGAAATTAACTGAGTACATAAACTTTTTTCTGTTTTTTTTTGCAATTTTTAAACCATACTGTTTCTAAGGAATTTTTTCCACATCAACGTCATTCATTTGAGCAAAAGTAAATGATGAAAGATCATTAGAAGGTAAAAGTTAAGAAACGAATGTAAAAGCATAAGAACAAACCATCAGAATGTTCAAATACGGAGGCGATTAACGCTTGACACATTGCAAACGGGAATTCTGAATAACGGCATTTCACCTTCGTCACTACCAACCCTTTGCTTTCCAAGATCGGTAAAATCATCCCTTTAGTCCTAAGCCCTCTCAATGGAGGGGTTTAGCTGCAGCTAAAGCTTATACTCGTCCCTTTATTCTATTTAATTAGAACATGGATTAAGAACTCAGATATCCTGAAAATTCTTCTAACGAGCGTACTTCTAAAAGAAGACAATCAAGATGACAAAAAAAATCAAAATCATGAATTCATCCCGTTTCAAAATTATACAAATATATCATTCACTACGAAAATTACGTGAAAACGTGTTATTGAGTAACCAATTAACGGAATATCCACAGAAGCTTTTATCGTCCCTAATCAATACCCTATCTCTAGTCTCACAGGAATTCCTAGAAAACACACAGCATTCCTATTAGGCGTTCACTAAATCAGACTAGCTTATTGACTCGAAGAATTTTCACAAACCAAACCCTTGTCAATAGACATATTATTGTTTGATACCACAGCAGCCATTTTCCCCTCTCTGACGATTTCATTGATTAATTTGATCACTCTACTCTTAGATTTGTTTAAAGTAATGGAAAAAATAGATTCAATAATTATAACTCAAAATTTTCCGATTTTTTACAGCACTACTTCGGCTACGTACCCTCGAAACTTATAGTTGCTTCGTAAAACCGTTCTTTTTCAACCAGAGTCTAGGATTTCTGAATGTACACATTGCGAAGTGCACTTTCTCTAAACCATATAGAATTACAGACGATAGTTGTACTACTCAAGTGCGCAAAATGACATCGATACTGCTTACCTCCGCGGTGGCTACAGTTTCTATTTGATGTTTTTAACGTGAAATACATTTATACGTGAATAAGGGATGTTCGAAGGGATTATATCCGCTAGGAAACTAGTCGGTAGGTTGACAGGGTAACCTTTGAATTAGGGTTGAAAGCAAAACAATGTACTATATAGGTTTAATTGTATATCCTATAGTCTAATACATATACATATAGTACGTGTTTGTATACAGTGTGTGAAAATTTCATGAATAGCTGTCATGCCAAAAGAGGATCAAAGAGACCTTGGAGCATCGAATCAAAGGAAGAAGCTACAGGATCGTATATCCGTCTACAAGGGTAGCTTCGGATTGCTAGGAAAGAAAGGAAGACGCAAGAGTGAATGTAGGACTCTCTCTCGGTATTATCCATTATAACAATAAGGTTGTCTGTAGGTTGTGAAATTGTCGTTTTGTATAGGAGCCACCAGGCGCCGAGACGTCTCGACGCCGAGCGTCTCCGCAGCTTCTTTGGTACCTCTTATCGATCTTACGGTTTGGCTCTGTCACTCCATCCTAACCTCGAATGTTTGTTTGTCGGTTCTTGGACATGAATATATTTCACGGTCGATCTCATTCCATCCCCTAAAGGACGTTCTCTTTGCCCTTTTCACGGTGACCCCTGTCTACTTAAGGAATAACTAAGATACGGCAATCTCGAGAAATCGTCATTTGAACTTTGACAAATTTCTACCTTTTTTCTCTTTTTGTCTTCCTTATTTCGCTATTACTCTTTCATTTTAATTTCTTATCCTTCAGTCTTCATCGTACTTCTATCTGTCTCACGCGCAACCTCCATTCATCCTTCCTTCTTTTAACCTTGATAGTCGAATGTGGGATAAGATTAAAATACTTTCTCTCGAAGAAGGTTCAACGGCATTATTGTCCTTGGGGGAACGATATTTCATCTTATACACGAAAAAAGTTTTCCTTCCCCGCCCTTTAACCCCCTCTACGACACACTTACCTCCATTCGGTCCGATCCCAATAGCATTCTTAAAGTTCGTCCAGAGTTTCTTTACGATCGGAATATTGTGGGTCTTGGCGAAAAACTGGCAAATTGGTATAAAAGACAGATGTATAATATTTAATATATATATATATTTCATCTTGTGTAAATACATTTAGAAGTAAAAAAATTCGTAGATATATAACTAGTTTTTAATTATCCTTTCACTCTTGAATATATCGAAAGGTTCCCATGGGATTGAAGTAATAAAAATAACAGAAGTAAAGGTATTGTTAACGGTGGCTCTTTAATACGAGATCGATATTGTATTCGCTGTAATTCCGTGCGGATCTCCTAGAAAAATACTAATAGCCATTTCTCTCGTCTGTTATCAGGCTCTTGAAGAATCCGGGAAGAGCAGCAACGAGCAGCGAGCATAATGGCGGCTTTCGTGGCGAAGCAGATGGTCGGGAACAAACTGAATGCCGTTAAAGGTAAGTCCCTTAATGGGATACTTTTCTTATGGGAATAATTATATTTAAAAAAAGTATTTTAAAGGCTTATGGAATGTACTGTTGATATTTATTATTTGAATTTTTTTACAAAATAGATAAATTTCAAATTCCTCCTATTTCTATGTCTAGTAAATTCTCGAATATTTTTATAATGTCACTATGGGGGGGTTTTGGGCATCAACATGAATTATCGTAGAATGAGGTTTATCGTATATCCCATGGGAAAGCGTAGTTAAAGTTACTCCTAGCTGGTTACGATTGCGGTCCTTAACTACCCTCGGACATCATAACTACCCTTCGGCGATCACCTAACCCTTCGGAAGTTGCTGTATGGCAATTGGCCTACAGTCACGGGACGACTGATTCCCGTAAAACGAAATGGAGACTTCGTAACGCAACCCTCACGATGGCGTTCACTGGGTGACGCAGGAATTGGCAATTTCTCTCTCCTACGTTTTTTTTACAGTGCTGTCAGTAATGCTCGTTTTTTACTATTTTTTTTTCCTCTCGAAATTTCCTAGGACGAACTAGAGTCGAATGGCTACCGCCATTTGAACTTTTTTTTATTTATATTATATACATATACATAGAGCTACCTTCGACGAAGGAATTGGACCATCCCCTATGTAAAATCCTAAAATGTACATCAAGTATCGCATATGTTTCCAATATCACTTCAGCTATGGAGGTGTTCGGTGACCTTCTACCATTTTCTTTCTCGTCTACAGCCTACATGCATATGTAGCAATAAGTTTTATGTAACTGAGCCAATAAGATAGAGCTACCTCACTGTACTTTTATTTAACATTTTGAAAGATAACGTAAAAAAATGACACATAGGAGCAAATTGCGACACGCCTATTTTCACGAGGTTCTACTTCTCCAAAAGGGAGTTACGATCCCTCCGTGGTCCAACCGGGAACGGGAGGATTATTTATTGAACGTAAGAGGAAAAAAGTCCTGAGCTGCAAGAACCATTGTAAAAAACCTTATGAAGGGATGAAAAGATATAGGCAACTGGGGCAAACAGCGAAGAATGGTGCAAAAAATAAAAAAAAGATAGAAGGTCGACCCCTAGTTAGATTCACTACACGAAAGACTAGAACCCAGATCGAGAGATCCAAGAAGACCATGTTAGAACCACAATCGGGGCTAGATGCGTTAAGCAAACTCAGCGGATGAACAATCTCGGTCTAACGTGGGACATGTATTGTTATATATATATTGACATATATAACCATGAATTCGAGGGATAATATAGTCAAAGATGAATCCTATAGTGAAAAAAAAACTTGTCATGTCTCATGCCCCATTAGTGATGAAATTAATGATACTTATATAGTAAAGAGAGGAAGAAGAGGGAAAGAGGTGATGTGGAGTTCGGCTTACCTTGTCTTTTAAAGGTAAATAAGAAAATATGAAGGTATTCTTGGGAGGAGTAGGGGTCGAAATTTATGACGCAATATTTCGAGTTTTGCGTTGATCCACCTAGTTTTACGATAATCACGTACATTTGACGTGCTACTTTGATCTTTCTTGCGTGACGTGGACTCTATATAATATTTCAGTTTTTCGCTCGTCACTGAATATAATAATTCCCAAGCGTTTGCGCGTTTCTCTTCCAAGCAGGCGCCCGATTATCATTTAACCAAACCATCTTTTCCAGTATGGCGAATACCATGGTAGATATCTATCTAATTTTTCTCATCTCCCATCGCCATTTTATTTTATAGACTTAACGTCTTCGTTATTCGCTATTCAAATTTCATTGGCTACTTCTCCCATATTTTTTTATCACTCGATAGATAGCACATTGGAACACGAGGAAAATCGTCACGATTATGGATATTTGAAAATTTTTGGGGGAGGATTAATCGAGAAAAATTTTAAAATTGATGAGGTCACAAAATGGAAAACAGATTACATAGGAAATATGCTCGAACTCGGTAAAGGGAAGAATTAAGAAAGGTTTTTTTTCTTGTAAGTGGAACTTATTGGGGAGTGCGTAAATAAATAAGGGATGATATTCTTGCGTATAAATCTTTAAAAGATATAATTCATATACAAGAGCACAAATCAGACTTTTAGAACTGTCGATCGAAATATTATAAATTCTTTATGGAAATGGCACTTGAAACGATACGACGGACGATACGGTAAATAATTTAATAAATTATTTAAAGCAAAATTTCATTAAATTGCCTCTTTCCTGACTGTTATGCGGATCAACCATTTTCTGTTGAAATAATTGTGCGTCAAAATCTCGACGCTTCAATATTTTTCATGGGACGTTAAAAGAATCAGAAGACATTTTCGACCCTTAAGTTACGACTTTTCATCGGGGTTAGCCGAAAGATCCGTAAAGTATCGTAACACTCTTCTATATATGTATGGATGTAGAGGGTCGATCCACCTTAAAGGAATGATGGGGTCGATTGCGCGTTGATTCATGGCCAGTCATAAAACTTCTGTCATTAAAAGGAACTTTTGCCTTTGTCACCATCAAGGAGAAATATAAGGAACCGAACTAAGGAGCAAAGAGAAACGGGAAGCAAATTGGGAAATGGCGAACCTACGTATAATCCTGTCGCACAGCATTTTAGCCAATTTCGAAATAGTCCTTGTTCCACCCCATTTGCAGCTTAAATTCAGAAATTCATTGACTTTTTAGACTTTCGATAACTCTTGATATTTTTTCTAAATCTTGACAACGACTCGTCGGCCAAATCCAAAATTAAATATTTTTTACAAAAAAAAGTTACATTCCAGCCAAAAAGTTAAATTAGCAATGTATAGTACGGGTAATGAAATCTCTAAAGAGTAATTAAATATCATCAACCAAGAATTTTATTCCGGCTTGTTAGACCGTGACGTACTAAGGGATGAAATTTTTTTTCCCACAGGATTTACGTGGAATTTTAGTCCGTGATATCAGATAGCAATTAGATGGTACAGATGGGGATGAGTACGAGATGGGGTTGTGACGAAAGGATATATAGGAATGGAGTAAACAAAAGGGAGGATAAATGCGATGGCAAGTTAGAAGGGTTGGAAATTAAAGAGGGATGTGAACAGGGTAAATGATAAGGGATGGGGAGCTGGAAAGCACGAACGAAATGGATTGCCGTCAATAAAAGTCCTGAATGTTTTTCTACATCGAATCCTATTTTCAAACTCTAAACCACCACTTCGCCACGGGTCTGTTCTAGTCGGTACTTTTTCTACTAGGAACTTCATTAAAATTACTTGCAGCTTATAGAATCCAGTTGAAATCCGCGAGCTGGTACCATCTCTACTACAGCCTAGCCAAACCAGTTCTACAATGTATTTAACACTATTTAAAAGCAAAACCAGATAGTACGATAACACGTATTAATTAGGAGAACTCTATAGTGCGTTTAGCTAAACAATGGGGAACCTATAAATAATTTCGTTTAGTTAATGCAACCATATCAGAAATGCCATGTTAATTTAATATCATTTGCCAACGGCCATGATGAAACGTCAAGTCAACCTTGGACGAATAAAATAATGTATATCCAATGCTGGGTTACTATGGCGATGTTAACGGGTCATTATTATAGCTATATATAGGGAGCCACCCTTCATCTTTCTATAATGATAATAATGAACATCGAACCCTATAAGGTTCATATAGAACGTTTGCTGCTCGCTCAACAATTCCTTCCTGTTTTGCTAAATTTTGTTTTGTTCCATTCTGAGCTTGGTAAAACATTCCACATCAGAATCTTGTCGGCGTTATAACGCCAGGTCGCATTTCCACACAGCGACACGGATTATATGCATTCCCGCGAGCGACTCAATTATTCATCGATATCTATCGGCCGTATTGCCAGACAATCTCGGCAATTAATTACTCGACGCAAATTATGCGAAGGATGCGTCGAGCGATTTCAAAGCTGCGAATATTGCGATTCAATTTCGCGCAGTGAAAACGCTGCTTGGTGTGCATGCGCGAACGAATAGTTCGGAATCGCTACGATTTTCCTTAAATCCAATCGATGCTGACACATCGTCCGCAACGTAATCCAATATTATTCATAGGGCGCGGCAGTAGACTGACAAAATGGAATAAAAATCGTGATTTAAATTCGTGTCGTGTGCACGCGGCTTAATGAAGAAGCGATGCAGCATAGATACCATTTTCTGTTCTACTGGCTCGGGGACGTTGGTCTGTTTGTATATCTCGTGCTGCAATAATTGAACCAGTGCTCTAATTCTTAATTATTATATTTAGACCAGATAGATAATTTTTTTATTAATTTCCAACTATGTAAAGGGTCAATCTGAAATAACATGTTATCTACGTGTACTTATAATTTTTCACAGCATCCCGCGTACACGAATCGTGGTCCATTGAACAATATCTTCGATACAGGGAGGTATACAAGGGTATGGGAGGAGTCGAAGGTTTCGTGTAATTTCACATATCAGGTATAATTGGGGGCTAGCGAGAGCATGTAGTTAGACAAAGGATACGTATAATAATGATGTTTAGATAGGGTGGGTATGCATTCCCTGGTTCGGGGGTTCCCCTAACTCTACCGCAGATCCTTTAAGTCCCATTAGTGACTTTGTGGTCAAAAACACGTTCTATCTCTCCTTCTCACCCTCAAACGGATCTCTCTTAGCCTATCTTCATCTATTTCGAGGTACCTGCTCTATCATCCACTATCAGTATCACCCTCTCACATCGTTTATCCAAGTCTTTCTCTCAGCTCTTTCAGTAAGACCTGAACTCGCGAAGGAACTCGTACCAAGGTTAATAAATGTGTCAAAGGGCAGTTTGCAGGACACGCAGCACTCACAACAAGCTGATGTACTTTTTTCTGAAAAAAATAAACCTTGGGACATGTGCCATTAAAGTCCAAACTTAATCTAACGAAGCCATTTCTTGGCCATCAGGACTTCGAGTGTCCAACATAAATTTTTTTTAGAAAATTCGGTGTGAGTGCCGCTTAATCGCCCTGTAAGTATACGTTGCATATAGAATACTTCCAGGTCCATTCTGGAAAACACGAAATGTCCTCGTAACTGCCAACATTTAAAAAAAAAGTCCTGGAAACTACCTTTTGACATATTTATATGTATATACATACATAGTGCATACTTGTACACCGCGCAATGTTCTTACGCAAACAAATTTTCTTCCTTCGAATTTATCTTAACGCTTCCTCCGGGATGCTCGTAAAGGACCAGCTAATGATCGCTCGTTTGCGAAATCTACCTTGCGATGAACCAACGGTACAGAACGTAAAAATCATCCTGTAATAAGGACAATCATCAATTTTTATGTGAATGCTTATAGGTCACCAGGTCCACGATAGGAGGATACCTCCTATATATACTGAGTGAGTTACCCTAGACTCCGAATCTGGGAGGAGACTTCGTTCGTATTATGTCCGCTATTCTCTAGCCAGATGAATGACTCTGTAAGCGAGTCATTGATAACAAGTTATAGTAAATTGTTAACAGAGAACCGAATGAACTATTCGAATAGAGAATATTCCACCTAATACATATGGAGGCTCCTTCCATATTCGGAGTCTAGGATAACTCGGCCGGTATAGTGACAGGGGAAGAGTGAATTTCCATAAAAAAGACAATATTATCCGACATGGAAAACAAAGGAATCGGAAGCTAGAGGGTCGGTCGGGTAATGACCCTGGGGAATCAATAGTAAATACAAAGTTTATAATTTTGGGGAGTGCGGGACCTGGACAGTAAAATTTTGACGACGGAGAAGTCACACCGGGATCCTGAAGCTGGTTTTGTAGCCATGGCGTTGCTATACACGTTACGTCAAAACGTAAACTGGAGATCACCAGAGGATTCCAGACAAGTCAATTTTCTTAAGAGCTATACGCCCGATCCGACTCCTTCGGAATGTCATTTCCTTCAGTTCCATTTGGTTTTAGGGACTGCTCCCAGGACTAGGGGAGCGAAGAATTATAAAATAGCCCCCACGAGACGAGGGATGGATACCCCGTCAAGAATATGTATAAAGAGTAGTATATAACGCATTGACAATATTATATGAAATTATCAAACAGAATTTTTGACTAGGTACTTTTGAATATTTTATACAGCCTCGGCATATGGTAGCTCGACTCGCGTTTATTCCATACGATTTAGCTTTCTTGACTGCGCCCTACCACAAAGGGACTTCTAATCCTCGAGTTAACCCTCGTCAAAGAACGTATCACTACGAATTTGCAGCTTTAAAGGATGCCATCCCCTGTCCCTCTCTCGTTCTCCCCGTCTCTGTCTCTTTTGCTGTTCCATCATTTTTTACACTTTTCTTTTTCTTCTTTTTAACGGAAAATTCCGGGCAAACAATTTCCCCGCTTTCGGCTTTGTTTGAGCCGGACGAGCACCAGGGTCCGATTGCCAGGCAGCCAGTGCCGAGAATATCGAGCGCGGCCGCCATCGCTTCTCTACTAGCGGATTCAACGCTGTCCAACGAATTGTGCCGTCGCTTGTTACCGTCTATTTGTCCATTCTCCATATATCTTTCAATAGACTCACGTTTCGCTTGCTTGGGCTTATAATAAATTAGTGACCGAGTTACGGATAGTTATGCAGTTTCCTCTTAAGAGATTTGGTAGAGCATTACCATGAGCATAGAGAAATTTCTCTATGGTTAGGCACTAAGGCACTGTCCACCGTTGCCATAGACTTCCCGAGATTTCGTTCATCTTCATGGAAACGCTAAGGTGGGTAGGCTGAGTAGGTATGGATAGGTAGGTAACTCCCAGGAGTAGAGGGTGACGATGATGGCAGGAATGGGAATTGTGGGTAATGACGATAATGTTGCGCGGATGGGAAAAGTACCAAGACAGTAAAATAATATTAAGAGGCACTCAGCAGTCGTCAGACGAAGAAATTCTGATAGAGAAAAAATGCGGGTGCTCGTCATCGCCTTAATATTTTACAATCATATTCCAAGAAGCACCCTTGATACCTTTAGAATTTTTTTTAAAGGTCGTCACGTGTCTGGAAGTCATACATTTTTTTCTCCCTGTATTCTACCTACTGACGTTATGATACAAATTTACAAATTTATCACAACCCCAGTTTGTATTCATGTATCCGCCACCTCGCTTTATAATCACTCTCATACCGTTCTGTGAATTTTTTCAATAATTTTCATACAGATTTGACATTTTTTACGCTTTGATTTTTTTAATGTTAATTGGTCCAGCAATGCCTCTCGTGTAGTATCGATTGCTAAGCTTACGAATTAATTACAAGCTTTGACCTTATGCCGAGTGACAAGTGGTTATACGTACTTGTACCAGGCGCAGGTTTCGTTAGACGATAGAGAAACAAAATTCAATGTAAAACTGTTGTAGCAGCTAACCCGGGAATTGCCCGGGGGTCTTTAATCCAGCTCGTTGAAAAATTTCTCCAACATTTTCACGTCCACATTTTTGCGGCGCGACGACCCTGCGTATTACCTACTCCAGGTGGCGTAGTGAAAAAGCCATGACATAGTCAGCCAGGTAGATAAGTCAGATTAAAATGGTTATAGTCAGCCCGCAGAAAATATGTAGACGGCTTGATTACCCGAATATATATATATATATGTATATATAATCTGTATAATTATGATCTCATAAAACGAGAGAGGCCACCGCTCACAAACTTGCGAAACAATGTCGTTAAAAGTTCGCCATTGGTGCTACCGGTAAATCGCCCACCTAACGAACTAAAATTAACCTCCTCACCGTCCGTCCCCCTCCTGAAAGAGTACCTCATAATTACTTCAACCTATGGTGAGGAGATATCAAGTACCGCGAAGAGTGAAAAGAACGGTGGTGGAATATTGAATGAATAAAAATATTGGAAATTGGATGGACGCGAATAGTATTCTAATGGCAAAATTATTTTTCACAAAAAAAGACTATCAGAAAAAAAATATTCATTAGAATACGGGATGATTTTAGACGTTACTATACTGATATATATTAATACCTCTGTCACCCTCTCCGTGATATGCATAGTTTAAAGAAATGAACGAGTGACGTCATCGCTACGTTTTTCACAGTTAGCGAATCGTTTCGAGATTCCAACATCAAAAGCTTCCCAATGGTAAAAACTCTTTAAAGAAGCTACGAGAAATCCAAGACAAAAGCTTTAGTGCGAACTTCTCTCTAAAGAAGTAGTCATAGTCTTACCTAGCTCAGCCAGTAGTACTTGTGGAGTTAGAGACGTACAGAATAGGGACACTGAGAATCGTTCGCCTACGGCTATATAAGATTCTCATGAATATCGTGTAATTAAAAAAGAGCAAGACAGGACTAAATGCAAGAAAAAACATCTAAGTAAAACCCAGAGTGTGTAATTTAGGATCAAAGTGTAACCTCAAGGATGATTTATAACGTACTTGAGGCACTTTTACAACATCGTAAAGAAAACGCGTACTTGGATACGGTCCAGCAGCATCGTTGATTCTGATAATTTTTTTTATTCAGCAAGAACCTCGGTGATAGTTAAGAAAGGGGGCGCGAGACCCTCTTCTTTCTCGTTATAGAAAATTACTTTTTTTTTCCAGTAATGACATCCGTAATTCGCCCCTATTTAACACCTTTTACTGCCAAACCATACCACTACTCTATATATGTACATTGTACCTGGTATATATATATATATACTGTCTCTTCTTTCTTCTTTTTCGATATCTCGACGTCACCACGTGGGTAATCCACAGGAGTCGCTCTAATCGGAGGATTTTTCAATATATGGATCATTCGTATGATCACCGCAGGAATTGGATGAAATTCTAAATCAATGATCGAGGCGTGAATCAATGGTAAAGCAACGGAATCTTAAATGAAATCGGTGCTGGGTTCGAAAGGAAAACGAATTTCTTGAAATAGGCATCTTATATATTATGTTATATATATATATATATATATATATATATATACAGTATTGTATATACCATCATCACCATTAGATTTTTTAGGTTTTCTTTTATCTATTTCTCAGGTTTCTCCATAACAATCTTACCCACCTATTTTGTTTCTGAATTTGAATTTCTTCCCTTTTTCTCTCCTGATACCCCCCCCCCCTGCGGTCCTGCTCCTCATTCAACAATCACGACGTCATCCACACCTTTACGTAGCAACAAGAGACCGGAAACGAAGGTTCGCCAGAGCCCTAAATAATGGCTGCTGTTTAAGTCACGAATCCTTCCGTTACGATGGAGAGGCAGTCGAAAGCCCAGTTTGACTTGGAGTTACCCGAGCGAGGGTTCGAGAGTCAAGGGAAAATGGCGTGAAAGGGAAACCTTGTTAACATATAAATATGTATGCCAACCTCGAAATCGAACGAGTGTTTTGGTCGCAGGCAGGCGCGGCTTTATAGCCGAATTTTGCAAAGGGACCGTCTTAAAAGGAAATTGGAAAATCCCCATTGAAATTTCGTATCCGGCATTCGGCCATCCCTTTGGCGAAATTGACAAACGGAATAGCTGCATTGAGAATGGGAAACTTGAAACTGTCGGCGGGAATTTCGAATAGATATATTAGTTTGACATTCGCCATTACCAGTACCTTTTGTTCCATTATCTCCTATATCTAATAACGTAACCACGTCGCATAAAGGATTTCTTGATATTTAATTAAATCATACCACTCCCACCCTCACGCCCCTGCAACTTCTACCGATAGTTCGGAATTGTTTGCAACCACGTTTATGTGCTACCGGGTCGCTTCACTGGATACGGTAATTCGACTACTATCAGTATTGCATGCTAAGGAACCTCTAGATCATGAAATTCCATCGTTAATTCCAAAATTTGTCTAACAAATATACCTATATATACATATATATAAATTTGTCGATCGGTACGTTCCAGGACTTTTCCGATACGTATTAGCGACTACCAGGACACTTGAGTTCAAGGAAAAAGTAGTAGTTTAAAAAAAGCAGATCGGCTTGACATTGTGATTGCCGCACGTCCCGAAAGTACACGGTAGACGCAATTATATACATATAGCGTTAAAACTACCTTCATACATTGATTAAGTGTATTATTCAAAAAGTCGATCCGTATTAACCTATCATACTCGAGAGTACCGATAATCCAAATCCGATAAAAATGGATCATCCAAGCTTACGCGTATCCTACATAGGTGGTATCCCAAAATTAATTGTTCAGCGTAATCAGGATCCCTAATTCTTAAGATTCTCTCATTATCAAGTGCGCTATAGTTTTTATCATTTTATTATATCGCAACGCTACGTGCTTATCCGAGAGGCAGGACCGACTTCCTAACGGATGATGGATCACGGGACGCCAGCCGGAATCCAATCAGTCAGCCACCTATCTTTATTCCATTTTCATTCCGCTCCACGAGCTAAACGTAGATGCCAACCCCTATCCTCAACCAGGACTAGAAGCTCCGTAGCAAGAAAAATGTCAGCCCTAAGTTAAAACGCCGTTTAACTGCCTGTAACGAAATGAAAGTCGATTTAACCTTCCTTACCCTTATCGTTATCCGATCTCTTTTCTATGTGCTCGTAGAGGGAGCACAGAGCAGTCAAGCTGCTTTATATTACTATATCTGCTATCTATATCTGTATTACTATATATACGGCTCATAATTGTCTGATCCTATAGCGACGTTCAATTCGAACCATGACTCAGGTATGTGTAGGTATTTAATATATCGAGGAATGTAGGAACGCTGAACGTGGAATATCGTAGAAAAGAAAGTGACTGACATTCTCTGACTCCGATCATCTCCTAACCACTCCGTAGTCTAACCTAATATTGTTCATGAAATTGAGTCGTCGCTACTGCGTGTCTCTGCGAACTTTGATTAGACTTAAAGGACGACTATGACTTTCTGCAAGGTGAAAACCCAAGAAAGGAACTTTGCACGTATACATGTAGTATAGGTAATACATAGAATGTAACGTATATACAGTAATACATTACGCGTTACGAGCTTCGTGCACACCCTGTAGAACGAATGAGATTAGAGGATGATTTTATACAATTAAAATCAACTAAGCACAAATACATGATTTTCTAGGGAATTTCGTAATTCAGAGAAATTTCATTGAGATTGATTAACGGTTTGCACGACGGCTAAAATTTATGTATCTGGTATATTTGTAAGTTATATACTTTTTTATATAGCGTGGTATATATATATATATATATATATATATATTCTAAGGAAAGTCTTGTAGTCTTACCGTAGGGAGTACACTGTGAATTTCTGGCATCTGGAAGAGCTCTGACATTTCACAGCTACTTTTTTTGCGAAACGTACATAAGTCTGGGAATATCCTTTTTTTGTGTCTTGAGAATACACGTAGTACGTATACACAGTGGAGAATCTTATTTGCCGGGTTTATGAGGCGAGAGAGAAATTCGTTAATGGGACGTTTAGCTGATAAACGTGTTCTTTCTACGGACGATTCGAAATTCTGAAGTTAGACAGTAGCCCGATAAGCTGTTCTATGATTTACAATGGAAATTTCTGCGAGTTATTTTAACGGTCATTTATTTTCGCAAACGCTACGTCAGTATGCGTCTTACAAGTATATCAACGGGAAATTACAATAAATTGTAGAGTAAAAATATTTACGAGCCATAACTGTCTATTTAATTTAATTTAGAGACTGAAGAATCAGCACAGCAATTATTCAATTATTAAAGCTACAATCGACCGTAATTATAAAATTGAGGCCATCGAGAACTGTAGTAAAGAGTCGGTGGATGTTCGATTAAATGCAATAAAAAAAATAATAAAAAAACAAAGTCGTAAGCTAATCCGTCGAAAAGCCGTAATCGCGCTCGTAATATTTATAGCTACAATTCGTCACGAACCGCATAACGCAATTGTTTAGCACCTATCGTAAATGCTTGGGGATCGTATCGATGAAGTAGAAAGACAAATTTCTTTATGTCTGTATGATGGATTGTGAAAAAGTGTTAGGGAGCAGATAAAAGAAGACATATGAAATCTTTAAGGATGAATACGTGTTAAAAAAAAGAGAGATGTATAGGAACTGTCTACAGGGATGAACGAGGCGATGGGCTCTTAAACGCATAATAATTACAGAGAATGTCGTAGGAAGTTGAGCAGTAATGGCGAACGTGTGCACGAGTGTCCGTATCTGCTGTGGGCATGTATTATAAGGGTTAAAGAGAGAGAGAGAGAGAGAGAGAGAGAAAAAAGTTAATGACTAGACTAAAGGAATGAGGAAGAAAGCATCTGGCCTATATTCGAAGCTATTCCGCATCGCATAGCAGATACGTAATTTTATGTGAGAAGAGTAGGAGGGCGGTGAGAGGGTTGCTTTACTGGGAATGCCATTCTCAGCTTGTCCTCGTGTACAACCTTCGATCTCATCCCCGCAACGGACTATATTAAGGATTCCACCTCGCCTGAGGTTGCGGGGGGCAAACGAGGAGGAGGAAGATCATAGCGACGGAGGTGTAGTAGACTCCGAGGGGGGTTGGGGGGGGGGGGTTTGAGGTAACGGCACCTTCAAGGGCGAGCATCGGCCGGGAAGGGATTGACAAGGGTGGGACGGTGACGGGGTACCGGTAAATGAGCATTCAACGGTTTCAATTCCCTTCGTGCAAAGTGGAAAAATGCTCAACAGCGCGAGGTGTATATGACGCTTTATTAAGTTTGAATTGGAGGCGATATAGAATTTCAGCGACGACGCGAAGCACCGTTGGGTTTGGGCGACGCGAGACGTCGAGGGGATAGGGGAATGGGAGGATGGTCGTTTGGATGATGGAATCGGGAGAATAGAAGCGGTGACTGAAAGGCCGGTACGGAAGTAAAACGAAAAGTAATTCAGATGGAAAAGAGACGGGCCATCGACGCTTTTTTTAAGAGATGAAGAGAAAAGAGAAAAAAAGCGTCTAATTTGCGGCCGGCTGCTTCGGCAAATTGCTTTTGTTCCAGTGGTAATGCTGCGGTCTGTCGTTAGCCAACTAAAGGGACTTTCGAAACAGCCGGTGGCTGTACGATTATTAGTCCTGACTCGGTCCTTCTTCCTTTACTTTCACCCTTAAACCTTTCTCTTTTGGTTTTCTTCTTATCATTGAAGATCCTGCTATCTTTCTTCTTTCTTGACCTTGCTCATCCTCTCTCTCTCTCTCTCGCTTGCCCTCCTATTCCCATTGCTTTTTCATGCCTTTATCCTACGCTAAGGCGTTCTTCGGATGGAGGCCATTTATCGTGAACCACTTGTCTAGGGCCGGAATAAGGGACTCATAGATACTGGGCCTGGTGATTGGCCGTCTTAAGGGTTATCGAACCAACCCCGTCACCCAGTACGGAATTCTTGCTAGTCGAATGGGAAAACGCGTGCACGCTGAAGGAAATTCATCCATCAACATGGTAATCCTTCTACAAGACCTTTTTTGTCGGACGGTGCGGGCTGATAGGCCGCCATTTGCCGGGCACCCTATTTCATTTCAACCCTTATTTCCAACGCCCTTACTTTCTAACCCCTCTATATTGGCATCGACCTTCTGGCTCTTTTGGCTTCCGCATGGAAACGACGTGAGGCCCCACTACTACTATTACGTCTCGGTAGCCTTTTTTTATTTCTCGTTTTTGCCTTCTCCTTTTTCTTTCTTCGATTGGACGGAGGTAAGGGTGCGAGAGGACTATACAGATTTGCATGGATGCTTTCGCTTTCGAATAGCGTATAGGACTGTGATAATAGGGTGCTTCATCTTATTTTCTTGTAAATTCGTAGAAAAATGTCGAAAGCAGATATTTCATGCGAAACGTAATTCAGCAAAAGTTTCACAATTACCGTCACAAAAAACCGATTATTTTACCACGAAATTGCGAGTTACGGAATATTGGCCGACTTTTCTCATATCATCGTCTTTTAATCCCAAGAAAGTTTTGACACTCTACAGCAAACTTTTTCATGTGTTTGTGTATCTCATTCTGCTCAACCAGCACCGGCTTCGTTCATTAACGCCGTCGCCCTTGTATATACCGTAAAAATTTCTATAGTCACAGGCCGTTACATGAAGGATGTATAAATTATTAATGTAGCGACTAACGCAATTGTTATTAGCAAAGCGCTCGAGAAAGGTCCGTTAAAATTTCCATGTATTCAAAAACTTTTCTCGCCAAAACAATACCCGTCCACGGTATTATCCTTCATTCTGAAACAAGGCTGGAATCGGTTTGGGCGTCGTTCTCTATACACATCTTTAATATATCCGTCGCATTCTCTTTCCGTCATACATTTTATTTTACTTACCCCTCGCCACGTCCTGGAGCACTTTAAAACTTTCACAGTAGTCAATACGTGCCAACCAGTGCTATTTAATAAACTCAAAACTTTGTCATATAAAAAACACAGAAGCTTACATAAAAAGTATAATCTCGAGACACTCTGTGAATTCGTATTCTTTTCTCTTAAGTTTCATAACTGCATCAACGACACAATGAATAACGAAAATGATACAAGCGACAGTAGCGAAGTACGAAGTACAAAGTAGGAACTGCAAATCATATTCTGCACTTGCCTTTCGACCTTGCCTAACCTCCTCTGACATGAATACATTTTCTCGAAAGGATTATCTCGCCCCGCGTACATCCTGACCAAGGCTGTGAAACACGTGTATTATTAATTACAAGGTCTTGGACTAGTTTTGCATGTTTCCGCCGACACCCGCGGGCCAGCAGCGGCGTTAGTAGTAACCACTTACTTACAGCCAACTACAAGCGGAATCCTTTTCTATCCTTGCCTTCCAGTTAAAGTAATAGCATACACAAGATTTAAACCCCGCTTACGTACCTAATTCTCAGTAGCATGGTAAAACTTAATTTAAATAATTAGTGAATGCTCAATGAGTAGATAAATCGACGAGCGACCGTCGCGCCGCGTAGCACCGAAGCGAACTTAGAATTCGAAGATCGTGCAGAGTCCAGTAAGACGTCTTTACCGACTGGAACCTAATGAGCTTCTTAAAGTCAGTACGTGAGCATCGAAACTTTCCTTTCACATTCCACTAAACTTTCCTTATAAAATTACATCGCCACGCTCACCATCATTCCCTTTCTATGGTTTCAAATACTTTCGTAGCCATCTAGTTATACGCACATACGTATCGTAGGTTAGTTACGTTAACGTGACTATAGCCTGGTACGTGTAGAGGCGAATTCAAGGATTCGAACCCGCTTCACGTTACTTGATGCAATTACGCTGGAACCACGGAGTCAGCGCTTACGTCGCGTTACACGTGCAATTATGCCGAGACTGCAAGTTAGTATAAACACAGTAATTACTTAGTTTTACAACGCGCACACGACTGACCCGCCCACGTTACGATTAATCAAGCGTCCGTAATCAGCGCCTGTGACTAATAAAGGAGAGAGACTCTTCCTGGCCTAGTTTCGTGCTCACGAAAATTTCTAGTTTCTGAGGAAATTCGTCTTGCAATTAGTTTAGTCTAGTGCGGTCGGTATATATATAATTGTTTATGAATATGAGTGAAATTACGTTCGTGTCGGAAATTAAACATTTTTCTCACATTTATTACCGTACGGTGTAATTAATTGCAAGAGTGTCGTGTTAATCAACTATATCCCTTGGGAATCTGAGGACACTCCAGATAATGTATCATGTTGTTCTAGGACTTCCGTTGGCTTAAACACGCATTTCCTCGGTAGTTTAATCAGGTAGAAATATATTTATTTATTTCATGAGTCCTCCATTTCCTAGATTTTATGTATTTACATACGTATACTTGCTTCCTTCTTTTTTTTTTCAATCGCATATGATGAATTTTATATGGGATCTATATTGCGTTGGGCATACGTATATACATATATGTATCAGGACGCAGATTGATGCGATAACGCTTTATGCTAGAATCAACAGTGAAATATTGTAGAAAAGAAAAATTGTTGCGTAACGTAAACGTCGATATTTATCAAAGTTTCTCGGACGACAAGTAACGGATGTAATAAAATGGAAAATAAAAAAAAATGTTCTTCCACCGTGAAAAATGAAAATACAAATTTTTTTTCTCCGGCTGTAGCTGTAAGTATTTTTCTCCACCGCCCCTTGACAAAAATTTATTCAATACCCTCTGCGTCGTTTCTGCAATGCCAACCGAGCGCTTTCTGCATCGATTCTCCTCTCGATATACGACTAACATTTATCTGGATAACGCATCCCGCGGCTATTTAAAGCGTTTGGTATTTTCTATTGGATTCTGAGATACGGGATATTTCTGACAATATAGCTTCCATAAGCTTTATCCGATAATCCACAATTTTATTTTATACCCTTTTGATATTAACACAAAGAAAAACACCATCGAGCTCTCGTTAAAAGAATAGTAACTGAAAAGCTAAGTGAAGAGATCTTCCCGGTATCTAATATACCAACACAATTTAGTAATTACGAAATTCTGCTTCAACCATCGTAGCCCGCGTCTACTCCGAGAATAGGACTGTAAGAATAATTATCTTAATTACTCCCATATTATGGTACCTACTTCACATTGCGCAGCTAAGCTTTCGAAAACAGGTAAAGGCCACCTCTACGAAGTGCTCGTTCGTAAGCGTAATTCAGTACAGTATATAGAGAGGCAGTCAGCTAGAAGAGTAAATAAGGGTCGCTAAGTGCGTATACCAGTAACGCCAGGCAAATGGCGGCGCTCCTTCAGCGGGTAAATAGAAATCGGAGATCGTGAGATTATTATTGATATAATTATACCAGTCGTCAAGAGTTTCTACAACTACAATATGGCAAGAGCACAATATGCATTTAACCAGCGAGGTGTTGGCAGTGGACGACGGTGCCCTGTATTCTCTCTGAAGAAGGGTAATATCGTTACGTAACGGCCAAAGCCAAGTCCGACCTAGATATAGTAATATAATGGATAGCACCAACACACCGCAAGCTATTGATTTCGAATTGTCGTGTGGGACGCTGGCTTTTGTTGAGAAGATTATAGTGTTCAACCTCCACCATCCCTTATTCTATGGTTCTTCAACATTCTCCCACAACATTTATTCTCTCGTGTCTCTCGGTCTTTGTACACGTGCGCTATACATATATATATTTTGGTTTCTCTGGTTTCCTTTTCCATCTACAACCCCTTTCGCATCTGCCACCACCCTTGGCTTCGCCTCCATTCCACTTTACCACGCTCCAATTCGCGGAGCCGGGTCTCGAAACCAAGGAACTGTAATTGCCTCGTGTAAACTTGTCGCCGGGAACTTTTGTTCCGGCCGATTGGATACTGTCTCGGACGAGAGAGCTCGCGAGAACCCAACCCCGGAAATGGTGGCGACTTCCGGAAACGTTGAGCCGCGAAGAGAATTGCCGAACGTGCCAGGATAAATTCTCTACTTCGTCCTTTCACCCTTCTCCCCCCTCTACCCCCTTCCTTCTCATCCTTTATCCTCGATCGAGAAATATCTTCTGCAACGACTTTTCATTCTTTCTTCTATTACTTCACTGTTATTATCCATCTCTCTTTCTCTTTTAAGATATCTTGTAATCGTTTCAATACTATTAGCATACAATGGGCCAAACGCAATCCGTGCGAATTACCTTCAATTCAAATGGAATATTCTCAGAGCCAATCAGATACCCGTTCGACATAAACCGATGGGGTTACACTGCTGCGTTCATAAATTATCATGAAAGGTGATAACGATCTTTTTAATACCGATAACGTTAATTGCAACTGGAATATATATAGTACTAGTGAGTGACAAATAAAAAATTAATCGTCTCGTCGAATATTCGGTTATACATCGATCTAGTCTGGCGTCGCTTCATCTCTCCATTAGGAAAGAGGTTGATGCACCGTGCGGGAGCCCATTGTCTCGGATTTATGACCGATTTCTCGACGATAACAAGGGTAATGGTACGTTAACGCAACTAACTAGGGTGTAGGTGGGGTAAAAGAGGATTGGATGAAGTGCAGTAATAGGGTGGAATATTTAGCGGAGTGCAATCTGCAGGTTGCATTTAGCGAAAACGTAGAATATCATCCCCCTATAGCAGACTTATACAAAAGTTTTAATCCATCGCGAATTACAAAGGGTTGATTCCGATGTTCGTGGGAATTCTAAAAATATCGAATACCCATATTCATATAGTAATGGCCAATGTATTTCTCTGGACATTTTGATATCTCGAAGCTCGTTAACGAACTGATTTTTTATATATATATATATATATATATATATATATCAAAAGCATTATCTCCCCACGTCGGGTCCTGGTAATTGACTGATCTATAGGCACTGACCTATAGGTTTCCATCAGCATCCCATCAAGACCTTACTCGATGTCCAATCAGGAATCTCCCGTAACCCGATACGATTGGGCTAACGCAACAATAAACAAAAGGGGTTCTCGAGTAAACTCGGAGGAACCCCCCGGAACGAGTCGCTGTAAGCGAAAACCTGCGTAAACACCTGAGAACCTCTCACGCGCGTGTACCTTGTTTATCAAGCTGATCGATAAATATACGCCAAGTGGATCTAACACTGAATTCACACCACGTTTCCCTCGTATACCTTATTTCACGTAAAAGCATTCGAATCTGTTATTCTTAGTAGTGTACTTGAGAAATAGGACTTAGCCTTAGTACAATTTAAAGCACCAAGATTAAACGTACAGACTCCCGCCGTATCTATTTGATGAACCTATTGCCAAAACCTGTCCATGAATTAATTCTAATCGTAATTACAGAGATGGATCTGGATACAGATAACATACAGACGAATCATCTTGTTCGAATCCAATGTCCGTTCTAAATGATAGATGTACGCGAGTCCTGTCAGAATCAGAGGGGTTTAATTATAGTACCCCTTGTCACATCCTTTCGCTACGTCTAACCCACCTGGAACTGCTGTTAAAGACATAAACCACTATGGCCTAAGGGAAGTTCAAGCATAGAGAGTCAGTGACATGTCCCACCTAGAACAGAAAGAAAATTAACTAGGTATAAGTCTAACGCGGTTCGAACTGAAAAATCCCTAGAAAAATATTATGCGTGTATACTAGGTACATGGCATATACTGAATATCTAAGGATATACAATTTTATCGAGTTTATTAATTTTTTTTATTTACTTTTTTTAATAAAAATACAGACCTGTATCACACTATTCTATTTTGATTCATTAACTCATTTACTTTTTGGATCAAGCGCTTCGTGCAGGCGAACCGCAAACACAGTCCGGGACATGTTCGCGAGATGGACGATTTCACACGTTTACGACTGGGATACGTTTTCCACTGTATTCATAATCTGTTTGGATACAACGATCTCGTTTTCATGTCGACCGACGAGGAAGAATCGCTATCAAACTCCGTTCCATCCAGTTGGATTAGATACGTTCAATTTGGTCAGTTGGGATAAATAGGGTGTGACCTACTAGACTCCAGGACGTTTACCGTTTCCCGTGGCTGTATCCTATTCAGCATGTACGACATAGGTATACTCGTGTGAACCATAGTGGATGGAGATACAGCATGTACTGGTACCTAGAGACTAACTTGATATATCTGTATATATAATAAATATGTACTTATGTATCTGTCTAACTATGGTATATGTATATATAATACATTCCTACTCTAACGAAGCATTATATTGGCTCCTGTCTCTTGCAGTTTAATGCTTCCCCTAACGGTATACCTACTATTGTTATCGATGTATCGTTATCGCTATAGTCTATCCCATTAGTATCCATTCGATAAAAATGGGATAAATAAGTATTTCTTCAGGATTAAACTTGGTCCGTTTCATGGTCTCGAAAGCAGACCAGGCCATCTTTCAGACTGACGAGCTTAAGTAACCCGTCCGTTACAGCAAACGCTGATTTATTAAAGTACGCGCGATAAAATCCACCCTCCGAGGCTCCCCACTGGGCCTCGCTTACATTAGCTCTATACCGGAGGGACGAAGAGTTATTTCCCAGAGCAATCTTATTGATTGAAGATTTGTTCCTCCTTGTCTTTTTAGATCGTTTTCTCTCTGTCCTCATTCATCCTCAGTCTTTGTCTTTGCTGTTTACAATCTCAGTATCCATTTTGAAAATACGATTTTTATCAATATCACTGTGTACGACCAGTCTGTTGAAGCCACTTTTGAAAATGGGGAATCACGTGACGTCCAACGGGTCGAGAGTCAAATTTATGCCGTGTGGGTAGGTGGGTTTATCGTGGAAGCCAACATGATAGCCAACATGCGAGTATCCGAAGTGATATCCCTAGGATTCCCTGGGGGAGATTACTGTATAGGGAGAAAAAAAGGAATAAGTAATTAACGAATACTTATTTTGGGATATGTGTGAGACAGGTTTTTTTTCTCTTTTTTCGATTTTTCATGTTGGCAACCTTTGGACGAGTATATGTAACATTTATATACTGCGCATATGCTTTTCGATAAGTAACTAGATGGATATCTAGGGAAACGCGAGCAAGCGCTACGGCAATCATGCTGAATGGTATTAATCAAGGATGTATTTTTATCTTGTCGACAGGATGGCGAAAGCCCGCATAGTCAGTTCGGTAGATATATGTTGCCAGGACTGGGAAAAAAAATCTCTTTAGCTCTCTAACGAGATTTATTGCCATCGCGTATCTCCGTGTACCTGTGCATGACAGAAACTCGATAAAGTGCTTGTGTAATAAACAGGGCAAACGCAAATTTATACCGACCGGTCTGGTTGGCAGAACTGCTTGCCAGTACTGGTAATGTCACGTAATACAACATGACACTCTCTCCTCGCAATTACTTTGATCATTTCAAGTTTCACTTTAGAGACTTCCAGTTGGGACTTCGATGTCATTTAGAAGCTCATTGTGTATTATAAGGGGTTGCGCGTTAACGAGGTATGCGTGTTCGATTGGGGAACGAAAATTCCCTAGATTTGAAATATCAACGTTAAAGAATCCTATGGTGGGAACTTTGAATTATTATGGAAAAGAAGACTTCGTGCCCTTTCGATGATCTACCACTTTTCCACGAGACACGACTTGGCCATCCTTATACAGTATCGGGTCTTCCTTCGTTATCAGACACTTTATCATGCCTGTGGCCTCGTGATTATTCAAATCGATAACAATAACCGATAACGATGCAATACTAGCGGGCAAGGATAAAATATCATAGTACAATGGTATCTTTGCAGGTCAAAGGTCCTGCAATAAGGGTGACTTTGATACAGGGGGTAACTATGCAGGATGTTGTCTGAAGAAGAGTTTTATATATATATAGCTGTTCTTTAAAGAGATACGCAAACTTCCCGTGGATTTCCTGTCCGGTAAAATTGCAGCTGTATCCCCTGGGTTTTCTTACTTGGACAGCTTGCAAATAGACAAATAGTTAAGGCCATTTGCAGACGGAGGCACGTCTGACTTTATTCGAGTGTACCTACTTTGCTCTTTCTCTCTCTCCTTCCTTGTCTCCAACGTTGAATATCTTCTAGTTGTAGGTATGCTCTCTTTCTTTCTTAAAGATCGAAGTCGCAGAGCGACGGGACGACATAACGTAATTTACTCGCAAAGTGTGACGATATAAAATAAGCGATGTCAGCTAGTACGACGTCGACCATTATGGCGGCTGCCATATGAGATAGGATTAACAAGGAGAGCGAGAGAGACGGGATGAAAGAATACCGAGAAAAATAATGGCAATAATAGCTCGAGAAAATATCGCTGTTCTGAAACAACCTGGGGGGAGGGGTCACGTATCGCTGAGGCAGAGGTCGCTCCGTTGCAGGTATAAACGCTTTGTATGGAAAAATAAATGGGAATCCCAAGGACCGCCTCGTAGCTTAGCCCAGAGTCTAACTTTTTATCAACGAACACGTATAAGCCAAGCCTTGAAAGTGCACGCACAGCTGACTAAGAAAAATTCCGAAATATTCCACAGTTAGAAAATGCGTGATGATGCTGTATTTTTTGCACGGTTGATGGAGGAACGAAAAAATATAGAAAAAATTGTCGTAATAGAACGCAAGAAAAATTCGATAGGCAATTAGATCTTTTAGAAAAAAAATATCTCAATTTTTTTTCAAAATATTTTCATACATTAAATCGTCTTATACTCTGTACCATTAGCTGGTATTTTTTTTGAAATCTTCTCCTCGTCTCTTTGCTCTCTCTAAATAAAGCCGACTGGTACGTTTTATAATTGACACGGTTTCTCGAATACGATACTGAGCATATATTACATAACGTAGGTATGTACAGAGTTTTGATCCACGTCTTGAACTTCTATCGAATCAAGTATAGCTTTTCGACAGTTCAGACTTTATACAGTCGTACTGGTAATTTCATACTGTAGTACGTTTCAATGAGAAAGTTCTGATGCCATCTTATATGCATCCATACGTTCAACTACCCCTGATACAGTTGGTCGTATCTAACGGTAGCAGTTCTTAACCCTGATAGGTTGGTTGGCACGTGACTAACCTTCCTGAAATGATATTCATGAACTACCAAGCAACCTTGGCTCTTTCGGTGTGTCTATAAAGTTTCCAACCGAGGATCTTTCGTCTAACCACAATGTTCGACTTTGGGTCCTGAGTTTGCACCTTCAAAGTTTTTATCCGTATAGAGAAGCAACGACGTTAAACATACCGTGACGTATTCTTCTTCCCATAATTTTTTTTATCTATTTGTTGTTCTTTACGTAAGTTCCTCTTTCTTTTCCTATCTCAAGATTCTCACTCACTTCGTACAGCCATTCGGCAAGATGGATTTCCGGTATACACGTGACAATACGACTTTATCTCGAGCCGTGGGAATTCTTGACTTTTCTTAGAAACTCAAAGTGAGGACCGTAATGGATGCTTGAAAATCATCCGCATGAGATGGAGAATTAACCTGGGACCTTTGCTACGAGGGCTGAAGGTTCACTGATATGGCGCTGGGCATCGTACCCGTAAATTCGTCTGGACGATTTATATTCTGGAATTTTTTAATACGAAACTTCGTAATGCCCAGCGTTAGTAGCGGTCCAGGGTATTTATTAGGTCAGAGTTTTATTATGAAACTTTCGAGGGGCTGCCGGGTTTTGCGTATAGCCACATGGAAAACTGTACCGCTGTTTGAGCGAAAGGGTAGGCTTTAGGTACGCAGAATGAGCGAGCAGAAGAGAGAAGCAGAGTAAAGAGAGGAGAAGAAGAGAAAATACGAAAGCCAAAGAGGGAAGGAGTACGGTTGATTTATTTTACTAATTTTTACAGCTCAAGGGGCATCCTCGCACAAGCGATGCTTTACGTCCTACTCACCCTTCGTTTACACTAAACATTAATCACGATTCTGATTATCGCTATTAACATCGTTACTAGCCCCTTTTCAGTACTAACAAAATTTTTATGATTTTTAACTTACCTACTTACGATTGGAACTTTATCAAAATTTTTAAATCAAATACCACTACTTCAAGAATTTTTAAGAGCAAACCGACATCACCAGTCGACGCTGTCATAACTACGAAACAGCCATTATTGACTCAAATTATCTTCCAGTTACTCTGTACAATTAGTGGCCATAGTAAGAATCGCTATATTAATTCATTATTACTTTCAATCTATTCAATTAAGGAATGAGATGCGAAAGTATGATTGAAAGCATATTTTAG
>JAYRCB010000499.1:748209-806699 GCA_036026315.1 Trachelus stipa
GATTACCGCGCTGGAATAATTTTCAGATGGTGCAATAGTTCTCAATAACCGTGCACGTGCTAAAAAATAATATATATATATATATATGTGCTTATAATACATAGACGTATTTAAACTAAAAAAAAATCTGGAAGAACATCCGCTTGACCTGACAAGTGTTTACACGCACGTAGTATCGTTTATCTCATAAATTGAACTCGCCTCGAATCTTCGGGATTCTATCTCATCCTAAAGTGTTTCGAGGTGGAAAGAAGTTAATGGGATTTCCACGCGGTCGTAGACCGGCCGTGAAACTCTTGAAAACTCGAAGCCAATTTTCCAAGCGTCGTTATTCTCGTGGGCCATTAGACAAACGCCACCGTGTCTTCTGGCCCGTCGATTGTAAAACCACAAGATGAAGACGAAGATTGAATTGTCTCTTAGATTTGAAACTCTAGGATTGGCTAGAGAAGTATTCTCCTGACTAGGGAAGTTCACCTCGATATCGCCAGGCACATTAAGCGGCCATGTTGGCTGCCAGTTGGATACGTGCCAACTGCATATATGGGCTACGGGTATAGCTGAAGGGTGGTACCGACGCTTTTTGGGGATTGGCAAGCCTGGAGATGGGGGTTTGTTCCAGATCTGCCAGACTGTCAACGTTTCGTTTCTAGCAGTGCTGCCTCCCATGCTGAATCAATAAATCCTAAGGGTATTTTTTTCTTCTATTTCAATCTGGTTATATTATTTAGAAGAAAAAAAAATTCCCCAGGAGAATTCTGTGCTTGCGTATTCATTCTGAGTCTTCAGAAAATTTTTATAGAAAGTACAGTCAAGTTTCCACCCCCCGCACCTGTGATTTATAGAATCGTCGAGGGTGGGTGAAATCCCTTGGAAACAACCGATGCATCTATTTAAGATTTTGGATTTGTGTTAGCCGAGGGTACAGCCGATTAACCCAGAGAGCCTGTTTGTGGGGGTGTGCCAAAGGGACGAAGGAGGTATGGCCACAGAGATAGGAGAGGCCAGGGAGAGTGAGAGAGCTAAATAGATCTGGGACGACGATATGCTAGGTATTAAATTTCAACCCCTTTCACTTGTCTACACGGCATTTGAGTAACGACAGTAACTACCTGCCATCCAACCACCCTCTAGGCATCGCATATAGAACAAGCTTCAAAAGCAATGCAATATGTGGGTACCCTCTTGGAACCAAACTTTCGGTCGAGAAAGGTATTCCAGTGTCTGAAGGGGTTAGAGATCCTTTCTCTCTAATAATGATCTTATAATCCTACGTTTTACAGATATCATGTACATATCAATTACTAAGCAAGTAAAACGGCTCGTTTTACTGTACCTTTACATATCACCCCTATACGAGTCATTCCCATACGTGGATTTATGTTCTCTCTTACCACTGCCATGGGAGTTGGTATTATCAAAGGAAAGCTTTATGGGACCCCCTGGACTTAACTATTAAATAATCCGCGGGAATAAAGTAGTAAAAAATTGCAGCCTCACCTTTATTCCATACCAGGTTACATATATTGCATTTAAAAATCTGCTTGGCAATCATAAATATTGCTTTCACCTTTCATTTTAATAAAATAAAATATGTTAATCTACTTTCTATAGTATAGTGCAGTATAGGGCTTGATGCTACAGTGAATGCATTTAAGTGCATATTTAGTAAAATAGCACAGAGAATGTTCTAAATATCCTGGGAAGTGAGATCCTATTAAGTTACATACTTCCTTGGATGGTTGAGAAACGGTAAGGATGGTCGCGACCCCTCGAGCCAGTCTGTACAATAGTATTCGGGGTAGCGAGAGAACGTTGGAACATTCGAACGGAATGGGAACTATAAATCTAAGCTGCAACGTCCATGTTTTGCGCATTCGGTTGGCTACCGTCCATAAATTCACTCTGTATCCTAGATTCCTAAGAGAGTAACGTCTTAAAGAGGTTTTCCCATTTTTTTTTTCGTCTTCGTTTCCTCTTCCTTTTAACTGGTCGATCTGTGCTTTTTCATTAATCGAAATGGGTCGCATTAAGGTATAGACTAATTCTTTGCGAAAAGAAGGCAAAGAGCTTTGACGTTTTGCTCACGTCATAGTATATCCCCCTGTCTGTTGCTCGCACAGCTTGAGATACGTAAATAATCCTGCACACTCGTTTCTATTACCATTACCACACGGCGTCAAAAATTTGGACACCATTAATGACGCTTATCTGCATTCAAGATTATATTTTCTTTTAAAATTTGTATAATTTTTATGTATTCCTTAAAAAAATGGATTTTTAAATTAAATTTATATTCCTTTAAATATTTTCGACCACGCAATACATTTTTATGGTTAGCGACATCACATTGTATTTAAATTTTAAATCTCTAACAGTATAGATTTGAGTGCTTAGAAATTCTTTAATATATTCCATTGAGCAACAAATCTTATAAATCTACTACATACATAAAGGTAAATCCTACTCGGGTGGCTATCAGTATTTCACCTGATGGTCAGAAACCCAAATGTACCACAGCATTGAAATGAAATTCCCTGAACTGTTATTCTCCTAAAATGCTGATATATCGCAAACATAATACTCTGTTATATTATTGCATATCTGAATTCAGCAGTCGATAGCAGAATTTATTGTATAAACAAATCACAGAATTAAAGATACTGAAGTAAAGAAATAAAGAATAAGTTAAGAAAGAAAAGAGGAAAACAAAATAAAAGTAGCAAAGTAAGAAATACGATTATGGGACAAAACAAGAAATAAATATAGAAAAAAAGGATTCAAATGGATAAGATAGGATCGTCCAAGAGATCGGTATAAGCGACCGGCTCGTGGGTGAATGAGCACTCTAAGCCTAAGCGCTCCCAAAAGTGCCCCCTGCGCAGTAATACTGCGCTTCGACAAATTTGACAATTTCCAGCACTTTTAACCGTTACTCACCGTAGTTCCTGTTTTATAAGTGTTAATGTATACATTTATTAATATAATTCATCAATCGGGCCACTACCAATATATGAACTTTTATCTCCTCCCTACACAAAGTATTATATTATTAAAATAACTCCCCCCCCCCCTTCTGTACTCTTGAGTTACATTTAATAAAACATTTCTTTCTTGATATATATCGTAATTTATTTATTGCGAATCTCGGATAATAATCAACAAATTATGATTCATTTTTCATTTAATAATTAATAAAATGTGATTCCTTATCGAGTACTACTTGGCGCATTATTAAAACGCATAAATTATGACCCATTACCTTTTCAATTAAAATTATGTTACAATTTGCCTTAAAGCTGTTACTTATGTGTTTATAGTAATTGTGTTATGCAATCGATGTTACATATTTTTTTCATCATGAATCATTAAATATGGGTATATCTTGTGTACGTTACTGATCACATTTGACATACGCTGGAAGTAACCTAGCACTGTTAAAATATCAATAAGTCCATTAAGTCTGCACGCCACCTATTTCATGTTACGGGGTGATAGTCATCGGAAATAGCTTATCTTTTGTCGCAGACATAATGTGAAAAATTGGTTGAAGTCATTTGATTGATTCACAAAATATTAGTGATAGCGAACGAGATAGGATATTGAATTAATTTAAATAAAATTATTACATTTGCTTTGTGATACGTTATTTAAAAATTTTTTGTAATTTTGTTTTAGTTTTCTTAAATATCAAAATTTGGACGATTTTCGGTAGTCACGTTAATTCCCGGTTTGAATAAACGAAATAGCATCGTGGAAAGACGTACGGTTAGCCGATAGTCGAGTTCGCCAAGCGACCAATCGGAACGAAACGAAAATGACGACGATTTCCGAGATTTGTGGCGCTACTTCTCCTGTCCTGCCGGTCCTATTTCACGAATATATTTTCCCAAACGAATATTTCCAACGCTGTGTCATTTTACTATTGAATTTATATGCAAAAGCGGTTCCAATACGAAAAAAAGCTATGGCGAGATGTCGATGGCGGGAAGCCGATTTTGATGGTATTCACTGATTTTTTCATATCCTCTTTTTTATATTCCCGTCAAATCCATGCCCCTTGATTTCCTGCGATTGTTCACTATCTTGTAAATAGAAACATAAAAAGTAATATACAAATCCATCAATATAATACAAAAACAGAAATTCTTATTTTCACAGCAAAGATAGCAAAACAGCTTGGACTCTGTGACGGCAGGTGTTGAAAGTCTGCTGAAACTTTTCCAGATCGATCTGAACGTGCGAATTCGCATATTTTTGCAATTCGGAATAAAAAGAGAAACGCGAGAATATTTGATGGGAAATAAAATCGAAAAAGCTTACAAAACCACACATAACTATATTTATAAATCTATGCCATAAGTAGATCATAGGAGATTGGTACAAGATCAAATATCCCTTGATCTGAAAAGTTGAAAAATTTCGAAAAAAAATATATTTTTCAAACATTGCCCAACACAGACAGCAGATAATCTCTTTGGCAGGGTACGAATATGAACCCAAACGGCGAAAGTTGGCAGACACAGAAATCCGAATAACAAAATAGAATTTCCTCGCATCCTCCATGTGTTGGCAGAAAGTCGTTCTGTTAATTGTTTTAATTTAATTGAAGCCCGGAAATAGTTTCATTATCTTAAGAGATCGTGAAACTGTTGGCAAACTAGTATTTGTTCCCTACGTATAGATACCTTGCGCAAGGGGATAACGTAGACGCTGTCTTCAAGGTACCGTGAACTTATCGAAACGCCCAAGAGCGTCAATGTCTTTCGGGCAATTTAATCCCGGTAATGCGAAACACTGGACAGGAAGTAGTCACCGATTTTTATGGTGTCGCTCGAAGCTGAAAATTGCATTTGAAATTGTAATCTTTTTTTTTTATATCACCAACAAGCATCGAACCTATCTATCCCTGGTACTTGAACTTCGCAGAGTCCTTAGAAGTCTCAGAGTTTCCACTTCCAATCTCGCACGAAAATGTTTTGTGTCACCGTAAAACTCCATAACTCTCGTTCCTAGTCCCATTGGACAATTTACAGGATCCTATATATACGGATATACAACAGCGTAGTCCTTTACTTCTATTCTTTTTCCAGGCGTCACCGTGAGAACTCGTCTCTTTATATACTTAAATTCTTTTTCTATCTCTTGCGATTTCATTCTACCAGCTACTTTCTCCTTCTCTGCCCATTCGCATCTATCTCATCTTCCCCTACCAACAGCCACCAGAGACCCCACTCTTATGTTCTTGCAAGCTTTCCAGGTAAATTGAAAGCCCCTCAGGCAAGATAAGTCCCACTGACTGACAACACTCGGATTGGCGTTTTGACATAAATTTTCAATTCAATTTTACCCCGAAAATTCTACCTGCATCTGACACGATGTTATCCTGGAGGAGAGTTCCTGCCGAGAGAAGAGTTAAAGAAAATTACCGACATTAGAGATAAACGCGAAAGTTAACCGAGTCCCCAACTGACATTACGGACTATAGCGTATACCGCTGTTATTATAAATATATATATATACAGACGTACAGTCGACATGGAACGATAAGAGCGATACATAAGAATGATAAGATAAAGCCAGCCTTTACACTTTTTCCTTGTCCTTTCACGAATTATCATACCGCCTCACGGAAGTTTTTAACTGCTAGTGCCAAAGCCACTGGTCGGTATACCTCAAGTTCAATTAGTCTGAAGAACCAGGTGATATATTTTTATTATTTTTTAAAATTATATCAAAGCTGACTTCGTGACTCTTTACGGGAAGAAAGAATGAATATCCATCCCATGTAAATTCAGAAAAGAAAAAAATATCAAAGAAGGAACAAAGGATCTGACAAGTTCATCGAGTAGCTGTGTTTCTTCCAGGATAGTAAGGATTGAGTTTAAGGGTAAAGAGAGATAAAAATTAAAAAAAAACGTAAAAAGGACCGATAAGAGCTATTACTTTTATTCGTATAATTTGTAACTATTTAAACCGCTGCCACTGCCCTCTCTACGACGGAATAGATACTACTGTATTGGGGAAAATTATAGAGGGAATATTATTCCCAAGATTCATCGTCATTCGTAGTCGCAACGCTGCACCGATATTTACATGATAATTAATTCAGCTTAAGCGAAGTCCTTGTGGAAGGGACACGAAAGGTAACCAGAAAGCAACCACCGTGGGAAACTTTCGTGGTTCAACGTCGATTCGATCGTGAACGTAAATACTTATATCGACGCTTCTTACGTAACGGAAGTTATTGACTAATCGTTATGGAAATCGAATAAACGTTATTAATAACAAAATTCAGTTGGATAGTTATCCGAAAGGCATTATCGTCGCGTGCGAACAGACCTTATCCCTTCGTAGCTACGAATTCCTGTTGGCTTTATTTTTCATGAACACGCCTGACAATATTGATATTCACCTTACATAAACCTCAGTTTTCATAGGGAACTAACTTTGCCTTCCAGTTACCAGACTCTAGTGTACATTCATCATGTCCACATGTCCTTTGCTATCCAGCAGGAACATCATAGCAAATCCTAAATCAAATACACGCTGGACGCAGACGTGCTAATGCGCATGCGTCACGGACCGTAAAGCCAAATGGTATTTTACACGCGGGATGTCATTCGCTTCGATTCCCTTCTGGCGAGCACGAATCCGATATTTGCACTGTCGTTGAATATATTTACCCTTATTTCCTTAACCTGGATCGACGTACTAAAAAGATCATGGGACATGCTAGGGTACGGTATAAAATCGTGTAGAATTTTATTGTCTAAAAATAATGCAATTTAATTTTTTTAATTTCAACCCTCTTTCAATTTTGATAACCCGACGAGCCCCTGTGCCAGTAATGGCATACGTATATAGTCTACTTTGAGTATCCATAGAATCCACAGATACATCGATATCCAATTTTCCTCCTCTTCCATTCCGAATCCTATAGCGAAGACCACCCCCTGTGTCTTAGGATGACACGGAACGAAAAGTAGTCATGGTTTGACGAAGGGTAAGGCTTTACGAGACCGTTTTATGGGACCTTGACGTTATGGTTCCGCGCAAGGGATCCACGGGGTAAGAAGTGGAATGGCTAAGAGATGGAAGGAGGGAAACGAAAAAAGTGGCAAACAACCCACCCGTCCTGGTTTTATCGTCCAACCGTTTCTAACTTATCGCCCTAGTCGACAATTGTCTTTTTATATTCGAAATGTGCGAGAGGACCCACTGCAGTAGGGGTGGGTCTGCTCCCGATCCCTAATCGTAAGGATGCCTCGTCGTCGCGGATCTCTTTACTTTTTATTGCGGGGACACCCTATAGGGCTAAACTGCCATTTGCCAACCCTACGAGACACATCGTGCTTAACAAGAGGATACCATCCTCTGTTCTGCCTAATTGGTATTCCATCGAGAGCTGCTCTCACCTATGGTATTCCTCGGAGTCAGATAAGAGGTCAGATGTCACCTAGATTATGAAACTGTCCTTATTACGTTTAATGGTATTGGGCAATTATCGGCTATTATAATATACGTTGATAGTTTTATTTTTATTTACAACCTGCGATACAGCCTTACCCAATAACCTTGTAAATATTGCTTTCTACTAAATTCCTGATTGCATCATGAAAACGACGGAAATGATCCCAATCGACTACGCCCATTCGAAGTTTGTCGCAGTTTCATGAATGCGCGGCATAAAACGCCTATTTGCAATTTACAACAGACGCGACGCCATAACCCATACAGTACCTCTCGCCAGTATCCTGTGTACGAGTTACCATGCATATAGTATAGTCGTTATCCTTTTTTTAGAGAGAAAACTCAATTTCGATTTTTACGAAGGACTGTACTGACACGTGACTCCATTTATGTCTATTGTCCATTTCAAGTACGAATCCTCTTAGTATTAATTGGCAGGGTGGTAATTTGTTATAGAAAAGGATAATCTCAGTCTTTAAAAGTAATTTTGATATCTTTTAGTTGCCAGGGATATTTAACGGATCGATGAGTAGTCTCGCACGGGTGGTACTGAATGTTTCGTTCTAATGGATGGAATTTGTGGTTCCACACGGTTACGAGCATCCCTCATTCTAATTCAACGCCACGATCGTTGCATTACCCGTTACTCCTATTATCCTCGGCAATGGATTCACGTGGATACGAATCCCTTCGTTCTTCATAAATAATAATAAAATGAGCACTCTTCAATCCGCGTTAATGCGCTTCGATTAATGTAAAAATCCAGTAATTTACACGCTGCAATGTTACGTAATTATTTAACTGCAGTAAATATAAAGTGAATACTTTGGTTCGTTAATTATGGTAGTAATTAAAATAATTTACGAAACGAGTACAGTATTGATTTATACCTTTTATTGGGAGAGATGGAAACTTTGACGTGTGGATCGTTCAACCGCGATAAGAAAAGTTTAATCTGGTCGACGTTTGATCAATGGCTAAAATTTGTAGCCGTATACCCGAACACCGATAGCATCTCTTATTCTAATCCAACGACACGATCTTCACATCCGCCGGTTTTCGGATGTCCTGAGTGGAATATCAATCAGGCCATCCAGCTAGTCCATCCAGGGTTCCTTTTAATCCAGGAAAATGGCACGAGCCAGGAGGCACCAGGAGAACCCCTTTGCATTTATATTGGTTCCTAGCAGTGGCTGCTTTCCTCTGAGTCTACTAGGAGTGAGAAGAGAATACTTTCTTTTGCTTTTGGTCTTGACAAAAAGGTGCAAGAAGAAGGAATAAGAAAAATGTGTCTTTCAAGCAAAGCTTCTTTTTTTTAATTCCATTCACTTGCAGCTACTTTCATTTCGCTCACTTGGTACCGACCATATTGATGTATGCATATGCTTATTCAGGACTGGTGCATCACTTGAAGTTAGCGCATCCATTTAATTCCCATGATACAACCATCTTCGGCTGGTAGATTAGCTGTGAATAAATTTGCATATCAATGTACGAAATTGCAATGTTGGAATTGTGTGTTTGACCTTGATCGTGAAGTAAGCTTAAAATGGATAGAAATAAAGGGGTAGGGATGTGCAAGGGCTGCAATAATGAATTGCAGTGACGGATGACATCAGCCAGGTGAAAAGTCTCTGAAGACTGAAGAGCCTGGAGCGGCACCAGCGTGTGAAGATTGATTTTTTCTTTTTTGTTTTTCGGAAAGTCTGTTTTCTTGCTACCAGAGGAATAAGAGGTTAGGAACGGAAGTCGAATACCTACTTACTTTATTCTTTCACCGTCGTTCGAACTGGGACGACACCAGGCGAAGGTCTAAATCTCTCTTTTATTTTTCTTTTATTTTCTCTCCCTTCGCTTCTTCTTTCTTACTTTGACATATGCCTGCGGATTCTCTCTCGCGCGCAACGTCTCAAATGTTCACGTTCCTCTTGAGAATAAAAGTAATTTCATTGGGACTTTCAGCGCATTTTGAGTCATTTAAAATTCTCTTCGCGCTTCGTCTCGAGTCACGAGGTAGCGTGTCCTAGTGATAAAAGCATGAAAGAGCGGAATTAAAAAAAAAAAGCAAAAGAGAGAAAAGGAGTGAGCCATACCTAAGAACGAGGGAGGAACAGAAAGGGATGATTGCGGCAAAGAAAGGAAGATTTGTCGCCCATATCTACGTACGTAGATGGCATCCGATTTTACCGGCAGTTCAAGTTGTAAACGTCACTGGTGTGAATTTAGCAGGGGATGAAATAACGTTGTAATATTTCTTTACAAATTTATAATAACATTCCACAAGATAACCCGTACCATATTCACCGTCGTTTGGGGTTTCTGGTTCCTCTACGATATATTCACCTGTCTCACTAGGATCTAATCTTTATATTTCATAAAAATACATTGCACGTGAGCGTCACGACGCTCTCACATACGCGTTTCCGTATCATGAAAGCAGTCAAAATTTCTCCTTAATAAATCAATATCTTTTTGTCTGAATTAAAAGATGCTGAACTCTCATTTTTTTTTCATAGCTTAAAAATTGAACTCAGACATTTTGCTTTTTTAAACGAACACTGTCACGTCATTTAATTCAGTTTCTAATGTCTTTGATTTATAAATCGAGTCGTAACATCGTTATGCAAGAGTGCTTTCAGTCTCTGTCAAGTCTCTTTGTCTTTTTTTCTTTCTTTCTCTCACTCTAGCTTTTGGCTTCAGTTCTTTTTCATAATATTCCCGTCTTAATTGTTCCCGATATAAAGAAGCCTTCCTTCGCGGGTCAGCAATTTAAACTTCACAGCACACCGAAGCTTCACCTTCTAATTGATACTCGTACATTCGAAGTCACTTGGGAGCTTTTTCGTGCTGGAATTAAGTTGAGTACTTTCCCGCGAAACGACGTGGAAGAAAAGTTTGTCGGACTTGAAGAAATATCGAGCAGCTTCGTCTAACTTCACTGAAAAAAAACCATTTCTTTTTTAAAATAAGGCATACGTCAAACGAAAAACCTATATAAGGCAATACTATATATAGAAATTATATCTCCTAAGGATTCCGATATGGTAACTACTTGTATCAAAAAAGATACCTTTTAATGCAAACAAACGGAATATACAGATACTTTCCCCCACCTAGTGATCGGACCCCTAGGGAAATATATTCAAAAATATTTCTAGACATGCGAGTGTCTAAATTAAAAATTCGTATTATTTTCAGCTTACATCTAAAATTTATCATTCACAAAGTTCCCTAAGTATCCATTAGAAGTGGAAACAAGGACTTTTTCAAAATTCCAAAAATTATATTTTTGAAAGGGATTATCCGTGCTTATTTAATAGTTAATCGAATTATAGTAACAATCCGAAGATGATCCTTTCACAAGTTATCAACGCTTCTCAATTAGTAGAAGCTTTAATTAACTTCTGACACAAACTTGTAGTACTAGACTATACCTATGCACTAATAGCGAGTAACACTCGTGTCTTGGCGAATCTTACTTCGTATCCAAGTGTTACATGATCCAACCTACCATGTAGCTTCGTGTCTCTGTCCGTCCAATTTTCTTAAGCCGGCTTTAAGGGAGTTCCCCGTGGCACTGAGAAAGCTCTAAGGGTGTAAGGGTGCTCCAAGGTGGTATAAGGGTTGGAGGCGAGCTTGTCGGAGAGGGTCCTGATTGAATCGCGCCGAGTTGCTCTAACTGCCCAGTCATGCGGATACCGCAGAACCCTATTAAATACGAAACTATAGCTACTTTAAACTTGACATCGGTTTCTCACCTATGTTCCGAAATACATTTAAAATCCTTATTAAATCCGAAAACGTTAAAATAATACGTACTCATCCTTATTTCGATTTTTTTTTAGTCAAACTAATTAATTTTCGTCATTACCATATTGATTATATCGATCACTACCCCCTTCTCAAGGGCGTTTCCTCTGCTCAATTTATTACTCAGTCGCATCAAATTAAAAGCGATGGCTGCGTGCGCAAAATTCCTTGAACTATTTACACGTACCTTTTTCTAAAGTATACTGAACGAAATTTTCACTGATTTTATTCCTTGATATTCGGTTTCTTATTTCCAGAGGTATCCAAAAGTTGGTGTTGTTATAAAATAAGCCTTTTTTTATTAGAAAGCATAATAATGCTTACTGAAAGAATTTGAAGGAAATCTCGTAAAATCTTATTCTAACCATATTAAAACACTTGGATTTGATATTTGGATTCCTCATGGACAAAAAGAAGATCGGCTTTTTTAATGACACAAGGGAGCTCAGAGATCCTTCTCTGAAGTGCATCAAAAAGGTCGGTACTCCCTTTGCAATTCCAAAAGAGCGAACTAAGGGATGCATTGCTTTTTCCATCATGAGAATTTCTATGATTAACCCTGCCTCTATTCCCACACCTGCGATATATTCGCTACAAGAAAATTGGCACACGTGGCACTCACTTTCTCCCTCCCACCCTTTCTCTCTCTCTCTCCTCTCTCTTTCTCTCTCTCTTTACCTCTATACCAGCGCGAACTTCGACGTGGAGCTTTTTCCAGGGACGAGTGACCGGATCAAAATGAATTAATCACTGCGGGCATACAGAGTTAGGGGGGACTTTTTTTCTCACGCAAAATTCCCAGTGGACAATGAAGGACGCAGGGATGCCGTACTTACACAAGCTCACTATATGTTACGTGGTCGATCTGACAACACGCATTTATATCACCTATGGCTCCACGATGACAAATTATCATCGAAATTACACTCATGGTAATGAAGCGAGATCCTTTGTGAAAATTTCCCCTGAAAAAAATGACATCGCTCCCTTTTTTCAATTTTGACATCTCAAATAATATCTTTGCCAAATTTCTTGTGTAATCTAAGACGTCTGATTGCTGATTCTTTACCAGCCAGCATTCGTAGTGTAGAATGAAAAATGAACCTGGTTCAAATTTTCGGATAATAAATCGTGTAAACAAGTAATTGATCCTGATATATTGAAAGCTTCCAATCAACCTGAATAATCCATAATTTATGTTATCGCTGGACTGTAATTACGTATTTTATTATTATACCTCTATCAGAAACAGCCCACGAGCTATGATAAATTGAATCTCTGTTACGACTATCTCGAAATCATCCAATCGGCAACATACCGTAGCGGCATTTACTTAGGTACAAATCAATCACTTCACCGTTTGGATTAATCAAAATAAATTCTCAGAGAGACTACGAGGTGGTTCAGGCAAAGGATATGGGAAACGATAAGTCACACTGTAAACGCATTTATGTTGATGTTGTCGGACGGAAACAGGAATCTCAGTAAGCTGTACTATTTATGGTTGAAATTTGTATCACTGGAATCATGGGAATTTCGGACGTTCCTCGATGTCCGTTTGAGCTTACAAGGGAATGTAAGGGATCCAATGGAATTGGTCAGGTAAGCTCATGACGTCCATATCGATATACTATAATTATCACCAGACTGGTATATCATGTGTCTGACAATATCGATATCTAATCTGTACCTAAATTCCAGTATACATGTACGTGTATCATACCGATAGAGAACGTACCTCCTTAATATGTCCTGTAACTAGCCGACCATAGAAACCAGGCCACTGCCCAATCGTGGAGAACCGTCTAACAGGCGAACAGGTCCTCTGGGTGGTTGGGTTCCTTCTGCCTCATTTATTCAGGAAGTTTGGCACGGAACCACCATGCACGTGCCATGTAAACTGGCTCCTGTGACCGCCTTTGTCGAACTTGATAGGTATAGATAAGGGTAGTATTAAATAATTGATAAAAATTCAGAGAGTTATGAACAACCCAGTTAAAAATTTAGAAAATTTTTTTAATAATTTTCAGCTATTTTTGAAACATAATAATAGAGGGGGAGGGGGGGAGGTCGCAAATGTAAATTATTTTAAATTTGCAATTAATTAATTTAATTTTATCGTGAAGTTAAGTGGAAAGAAGAGAAACCTGCTGGGTGGTTTTGAAAATAATTTTAATAGTGGAAAATTTAAAACGATCGTTCTGGAAATTGATAGGGGTGGGAGAATTGTAGCTTATTAAATTAATAATGAGAATGATAGGGAGATGGTGAATTTATATAAACTTGAAATGTACAGTAATGATCAACGTGTATATAGATACAGTGTATAAGTGCCAAGAGAGTTAAGAGAAATAATGGTTGTTTTTTTTATCATTACTTGTACTGTCGAGGGATCAAAGCTCGACTCAAGCTATTGCGATAAAATAAACCGTCGCCGGAGCTGCGAATTATGTTTTACTAATTTGCGGAATATTGCCAAGGGATTTCTCTGCTTACTCTTTCTAGACGCTGGCATCCCCCTTTCTCTTCTCCCTTTCTCACCCTCTCTTTCCATCTCTAATATCGCTCCATCTCTTCTGGCTTGGCTACCAGAATTGGATAGGAGGAAAATACATAGCGCGTCTCTCACATTTTGTGGTCACGTTCCGGGCAATTTATTTTACCAAACAAGTCGTTTTTCCCTGCGCGCCCCGTAAAGCATGATTGGTCGAGGGTAATTATCGTTCGGCAATTTACGTAAAAGCTGTACAACTCGGTATAACAAAATGAGTAAAGGGTTTAAAACTTTAAAGAAGGACACATTTCAACCCTTTCTGAAAATACAACCAAATCCCTATGTTACCCGTATACCAGCTAGAATACTTTTCATGGTAAATTTTATTCGATAGTTGAAAAAAGCTCGTAAAAAGGGAAAACCAAGAAGGGGATGAAAATTCCCGTTAATCCAAATATGCGAAAGCGCGATTTAATTCCATCCAGGTTCTGGTATGCGCGAAAAAGCCAACGCGCTTGTTGTCATCGGTTTTTTCTTTTTTTTTCTTTGTCACCCATATAGCGCACCCTGTATGCGACTACCACGGATGGCAAGCTTTTTTTGGCTTTTCGCAATGGGCGTTTCGTGTCGGCGTTTCGGTCGACGAACCGAGCGTCGCGGAAGCCAAGCAACGTCGAGGCGCAAGCGTTACTCACACGGCAACGATCTCGCCTTTGTCAAGCTTATAAGGCGACAGACTCTTGACTCTTGGTGACCTTTTAAATCACGTGTTAGGTAGGTTGGTGCCACCTACATCCTACACATTATCCCCTATACACACCCTCTTCGGTCACGTGCCAGTGCTCGTTAACGTTCAGCTTACATTAGCCTGTTCTTGCATCTCCAAGCAGAATTCTCATGCGAATGTAAAACGACCCATTGCCCTTATAGCGACTTTATATGTAAATCTTCGCGTTATCCCCGACGGTACAGCGAATACCCGACCTACGTATATCGCGAGGATATGTGATTGTGGCCGGGCTTAGAAATGACTTTGGGATATAAACTGCACTGTGAACGAGCATCAGCGTCCGGCAAAGCTCGGGGCTTCGCTGAGGTCGATATTTACCCCATTGCAGAATTACTCTTTCTTGCGGAACGTATACACGTACAACGTGTGTATACTCGATGCTAGCATATTTCACATCGACCATATTTATGGAAGGAACACACAGAGAACGTAGAGAGAAGAGAAGGCAGCAAGAAAAAAAAATAGAAAAAAATAGGTTTTTAGGATAAAGAGGTAAGAAAAAGGTAAAAATTGAAGTAAAATGTAGTAGAGATACGGACAAGAGGGTTCCTGAAGAGGAGCTTAGTTTACCGTAGACTGGCTTTCTGTACTTGCCAGACAAACAAAGACACCTTTCGCTCCTTTTTTCTCTTCTACCTTTTTACTCTTCTTATGCTCTTTAACATCTCTCTGTTTTTCCTTCCTACTCCAGCGCATCCTTCTCCCACCTATATTTCTTTCTCGTTCTAACTCTCCTTTTGCGAATTCGGTGCGGCAATGCGGCAAACCGTCGATGTCGACTGGAACGTCTCTGCAAATATCGGTTCCGTTACTCATGACGCTTGTACAAGCATGGCTTCCTTCGCTCTCCATTCTCCCTTTAGTTTGCCAATGGCACGTATCCTGCGGAAAACCTCATCGACTCCACCGACAGGATAGCGTGAAGAGTTAACGTTAAATCGGAGCGATATCCGGTCCAGCGAAAAGGAGGTAACGATGGGTTTAGATCACAGCTTGAAATTTCAATTTGTTGAATAACATACGTGTATCTATATGCGTACGTAAGGACTGCCTATAAAAAAAAAGAATCCTAATAATCGCATTGTTTCATTCGCATTGAATCAAGTTGACAACCTGAAAATGAATAATACTCTTTCGTAATGTTTCCATCATGGAAGATCACAAGAAGTTCAAAGACGAAGACAGACAGTGAAGCCACGGCGGGTCTTCTCATTGGAGATTACAGTGTGGTTACATGTTCTAAGAGCATTACATAAGGCTTCCTTTATGTACCTTAGGTATACTTACGTATATCGGTGTACATGTATGTATACAGGGTGTCTCACCGAAAGTGCACACCTCGGTTATTTTTCGTTACTATTAAAGATACAGGAACAATTTTTAAACGAAAATTCTGTTTTCAAGGGAGGTTGATTTTTCATCCAAAATATTTTTTGTTATATTCATTTGATTTCGAGACACAACACGTTACATGTTTTTTTTAATGAAAAATCAATTTGTTCTATCTCTAAATCTAAGTGCTCTAGCGGCGCTGCCAACCGAAGATTCCTCGATAAATTCACTTTTCAATAACTTGGAAATGGCTGGATGGACTTTGGTCTGCAAGGTTATAAAACGTCAAGAAAAAAATGCCCTACATATTCTTATTATACCAACAGAAAATGATATTCCGTTTAAAAAAAAACGTGTAAGGTGCTGTATCTCCAAATCAAATGATTACAAAAAAATCAAATGGATGAAAAATCGACCCCCTTGAAACCATGGAACTTTTGTCTGAAACTTTTCCCCGTACCTTCATTAGTAACGGAGATAATCGAGGTGTGCACTTTTCAGTGAGACACCCTGTATATATGCATTGTGACGTTATAAAAGGCGTCACAAAATTCCGAATATAGAACTGTCGTGTCTCTGATTACGGGACGTTTTACGGTCCATCGGGGAACTTCTCGCAAAAGTACCGGCCAAGAACTCCAGGGTCCATTAGAAATTTGTAGGATCCGTAGACATTATTATTGTATCGATATTACATGCGATTCTTATCCGGTCAACAACATACCGTCGGAGATTCTGAATCAACACGGAGGAACCAATATCAGTCTCAAAACCATGGGAAGGAAGCCGCCCACACACTATGCCAGGGAGCGTGGAGGATCGTCATGGACATCCGGCACCTCCATCCCACCTCAGATGACTCCGGAATTGAGTAGAGAGTCAAGGAGCTAAGAAGGGTCGCCATGGACCATCTCGTCACGTTCTAGTATCGTCAGTATCGATGTCCCGCGAAGCGCACATCGATAAACTAACAGAAGTTCGGAAGTTCGCAGAGCTCCCGCGGGGAGGCGTCATGAACGTCCGTCACTTCGACGTCCCTGGAAGGATTCCACATGTATGCAAAGGGGCGACGTACGCTCTGATTTCTAGTAGTTCGCGTACGGGACATATCTTATGAGAATAGACCTTCCGAATAATATCGATTACAATCAGGCTCTGGTCTAGAGAATATCGTTACCGAAATCTATCCGGCAACATTTATCTATTGTATATATCGTCGCATTAATATTGGTCCAAAGGCATGCTTCGAATTTAACGCGTAATAACGCAATAGGCGAATCCTTCCACGAACGGTATTGGTCCCGTAGGGCCTGACTTTAGTGACGAGCTAGCGCTGGCCCCAAGCACCAAGGGAAATCGCCCTCGCGCGCACATTATTAGATTGTTAGCCGTCTTGGCCGGATGCGCGTGAAGTGTCGTATTATATGTAACGTATCTCACGGTAAGCGTTTAGCCAGAAAGTACGAAATCTCTTCCGCCGTAGAGGCCAGGGTTCCCCCCTGTAAAAATTCTCGTTTTTTCCTTCCTGTTTCGACCCAGGAGAAGTCGCGTTCCGCCCGGAGGAAAAGATTCCGTGTCTTTTCTGAAAGATAAATTCATCGTCTTACTGTAAATAGTGCCTAAGATTTTTTTAGTGATTCTCAGTGACCCTGGAGACTGAGTAAAAATCCGTGAGAAACGCTTATCGCATCCTCGCACCTGGATGATAGTCACGATATCTTTCTTTCGCGTTCTGACGCTTAACGTCTCGTTTTGGTCAAGTTACGTCGCTTATCCGCATTCTTTTTATCTCTGTGAATAGCGTTATCTATATTGTGAGATTTCCAGACCGTTTCCCATTGGTTATCGCGATTCCGACTTGCGGAGGTCCACGTGCCGCGTAAGGGAGCTTCTGGAGGTGCCGTTTGGGGTTTTATGGCCTAAACAGGTTGTCGCGCTACGGGCAACCTATTCATTCAATTTTTTTTTACGTCACTGTATATCTATGTATATATATTTAAATATAGGCGAAATAATAAGTTCAGATATACTTTTGTATACCATGATTCGTTTTCTAGAAAAAAAATGATACGCTTAAAGGTACGCTAATAAGCAGGAGGTTTCGCGTAAGTTTACCCCCTTACGCTCATTTAAACTTGAAGCCACCCTCTAAGCGTTGCTTTGCTTTCTGTATACATTCGAGGACTTTTAGACACGTACCTTATACAAGTACCAGTGTGAGAGCAATGAACGGTCTATGTGGCCACGTGTATCCGAGTTAAAGTAAAGGAGAAGTTAGGCGTCGGCGTCGGCGTCGGTAACGTCCTCTTCGGTTACGCCTTGCGAATTGTAACTTTCTGTGTGTGTGTGTGTGTATGCATAAAGTAGCAATGATGTTTGCACGGGAGTAAGATTAATGGCAGTCGAGTTTGACGTGGTTTGATACAGGAGTCAAACTGCAAACTCATCATCCCTCGGTCCATCCCCTATACTGACTCGAGTTCCCTCCTGTTTCCACCGTCTACCTCGATTCTATCGTCATCGAAAACTAACCCTTTGCAGATACACATTTCGTATGTACTTTATCATTGTGAAAGTCTGTATGAAGTCCGTACGAAATAGGGGTAAAATTATTTAAAAAATTTTTGCTTATATCTTTCATGTTGAGAAATTTTATTAAATATACTTTTTACAACGTTAATATAATCTTCCGGGCATAATTTACCTCATTCTAGCTTTTATCTCATCGTGATTCCTCATTTAATATAATTTTCACGTTCGTATCGACAGTTCTTGTACAGGAGTTCTGTATCCAGAGAATTCATTCTGATTCAGTGAAAAAGTCTGAGAGAAGTCGCCACGTGGAAATACGTTTGAGGTACTCAATTCTACTGACCTTGTATTTAAATCGTATGGTCGAAGAGATTTTGTGTATATAAAATCTGTCCATTTTAATGAGAACCTAAGGGTCAGTTTATAGTACGTTGACAGAATGTTGTAACTGTAAGAGATAAGGCGACTACAGAGATAATTTAAGTTTAGAATTACCGACGATAGTAACGTTACTTTTTGGTAATCAAGCAAAACCATAAAGCAACCCTTATAACGTGACTATAATATGCTTCAATAATAGGATCAAGGGTGTTCATTACATTCAGTAGAAGCTCCATAGAATACATAATTGCCAGGAAGGTGAAAAGGGTATCTAATGTACTCGTGATAACGTTTAAGGCTGTACCGAAGGTAGCTGCACAGTAACGTAAACTCCCTTAAAGGAGTCTAACCTGAAGATTTTACATTGCCTCCGAATTCCGAGCTATTTCACGGAAGTGGAAAGTCTCTTCGGGGATGCTTTTGTACCGTTGGCATAATTGAGAATCCCCCACTCTGGATCCTCACGTAAAACGGATAATTCCTGGCGCGCTATTCCAACTCGCTTTTCTAGACTGATTTTGCAACCGAGCTGGTACTACTGGTTTTGCAACCAGCGGGACCTGGTATTAGAGATTCGACGTACCTACAACCTCGGTATACGTAAACCCTGATGCACACGGTTGGTCCAATGAAATTTTCCCAACCTGGCAATTTTCGCGTTCGCCGCGTATAAAGCCAAACAAAGCGAACGTGATAGGATAAAACGTAGCGAGAGTGGCCTCCAAGCATATATACCTATATCTATTCCTTTTAATACATAGTACATGCACCACATTTTGGTTAGGATAAAAATCATATTTTCGGTTAATTATCATTACACTTATTTCCTGCGTATTACAAGCACGTGGTATAGTTTTAGTCGTATGGTAATTCTTTTTGTTGTCCAATTTGTACAAGCTTGTAGATATATTTAGTCAATAATATAACTTCTCTTGACTATATTTAATTTGCGTATGGGAAATTAATTTTATTGACAGAATACACCTTTTTGTATATGAGTCTCTTGCGAATTAGGTCGAACAATGTAGAATTTTATATGATTACATAGGTATACTAATGTACTTCGATGATTGTAAATATATATGCATACGTATATATCGAGGCACGTTGGTACGTATGTAATACGCGAAGTAGCCAGCGGTCCAATCAGGAGCCATAACCCTTTTAAAGTTTAGCAATTACTAACGCGCCACGGAGGGCACAGGCAACCGGATATTACGGAAGATAAAAATCAAATTAACCTCGTATGCCATATCAGTGACCCCATACGGAAAGGCAACCGCAGTCGACGAAAATTCCAACAGCTATGCCGCATCCTGAAGCAGAACGACGCAAATGCGGCAAAATTGCGTAGAGGTACCGAGATTGCAATTTCGTACGTCCCTGGACGAAAAGACAGCTCTTCATCATCCCTGGAATTTCGGCAAAGGAATGGCCTCTGCATATACACCATTTTATTAGATTTTGTAAATTTCAGAAAAAATTACTTGTCTACGTCATACACCCATTATTCATACAATATATATATGAAAACCATATGAAACCTTGTACAAATATGAAATTTCATATCTTTAAAAGCTCTATGGCTAAGTGACGTAACAAGGCTACGTAATTTTATTATATCCTAGACGATCTACCTAAATATCAAGGAACGTGATAAATTACTATTTAAATAAATAAAATCATCTGTTTCCGAAGACTCAAAAATATCTAATTTACTGAATATTTTATAATTAAATAAAAGATATATAACCTGTAAGAGAATCGAGACTTAACTGTTGTTTTATTATTCTGTTTCAGGTGAGCATTTTCTTGGAAGCAGATGCTGCTAACTCGAAGGTAACTGGATTTGTAATAAAATATGAGAAAACTTTTGGATAATTTTTACTGGTCCCTCTATATTATGTTTATACCATGTTACGTTGCCCGTCGGTACTGTAGATACGCGAGCGTCACAAACTCGCCAAGTTAGTACAGAATTCTACCGCAGTGGATGATACTCCTCTAGTGGTAGATTTTATTCTCCCCATTTCTCTCTCTCGTTCTGCTACGAAATAGAGAAAATACGAGAGGAACGTTACACTCGAGACGTGAGGTTAACACTGTGAGATTTCTCCTCTCGGAGCCAGACGAAGTTAGCGATACCGTTGGATATTCGCCTTGCGCCATAAGAAATGTATGTACGTATATTATACATATATAGAATCCTATAAAATAAAACCTCAGCAGTTTCATACAAGACCGCTTGTTTTATGCGAGTCAAATAAACCACTGATTATCCGACCCAACAGGCAGGAAGTTACCTCAGTAAGCGGACAAGTTGAAAGCAGCGGGCTACGCGAAATATTAAAAGATTTTTCCTATATCGATGAAAAAATCGGATGAGTTTCTGAAATTTTACCAAACCGCAGCCAGTATGACAGTATAATTTCCAATCGCTAACCACTTTGCTCCCATTCCACATTCACCCCTACGAAACTTTCATATACGTAGATAGAATTGTGTATTCATTTTATACAATACAAATTTTATCACTGACCTTTCTTCTCTGTACAATTGAAATTCACTTTTTTTGTGATAAAAAGTTATATCATCAATTCCCATCCAGTGAAAATTATCCTTATCAGCTGTCATTATTCTGTACATAATATGTTAAAAATATAAATTTTTTACTGTAAAGGGATATTATAATCTGCAAATACGTCAAACGTAATATTTGGACGTTCCTACCCCTGTATCTGGATATTAATGAAAGGATGAAAAAAAAAAGGAACAAGGGAATCAGGATATCGTCGATACGTCAAACAGGGCTAACGCATTTATCGAGAGGGCGTCAAAGGAATTGAGGGTAGATGGGTAGGCGGTGCCCTGGAGTTCCCGTCGAAGCCTTTTAGACTTTTAGACGCGACTGGTAGCAGGACGTTACCGAGTTCGCGATTCGTTGTGCGAAACTTCGACTTGATCGATGAGTCGAAGTAAAGAGAGTGCTAAAAGTTAGAAAAAGAGATAGCGGGTGGAGTTGCGAGCGCGAGAGAGACAGAGAACGCTTGAAAGCAAACGAGAAACGGAACGGTGATAAAGGTAGAAAAAGAACGAAAACGTTAGTGAAATGAAATAGCGAAAGAAGGAGAGAGAACTAAAAAAGGAAAAGCAAGGACGACGAAAAGTTTAAGGTGAAATTGGCTCTTTGTGAATAAATTTTCTATCTAGGATTATCGAAGCGCGTTAGATACGGTGCGGGCAGTTAAGTCGATGGTTATGTCGTAACTGGGCCAAACGTGCGAGAAGTTTATTTTTTTTTATTTTTTGTTCTACTGTCTCACCTTTCGACTCTCTTCTCAGATATCATCCATCCTCTTCTTCCGAAGGCGGCAGACATTTTTGCTTTTTCTAGAAAGAGTGATTTCAACGTTACACACACATATACATATACTGTTTACCGTAAGGGTATAACAGTAGAAGAGTATAGTATAGCTACTACAGTGGTAAAACTCCAGACATAGTCAGCCATATACTCGAGTATAATATATAGAGTATATATACATGTATATATATATATATATATTAGTAATAGTAATATAAATGCGGAGAGTTGGCCTGCATCCAAAAATCGAAACGAGCGATGCATTCCTCGCAAATTTATTTGGCGTCTTCTAAAAGGAAATCCACAAGTTCGCCGTGTGATCTTTTTCGATCCAGGTTACTAGAGAACGGATCATTAATCTGGATTACATTGGAGCGAACATTTCATTTCGCGTTGACGCTCTTTACGCGTCTAGTCTCAGCATGATCTCCCTCTTAATCAGAATTAGAGGGACGCAGAGCATCCCGCGTATTTCCGTATTGTATATATGTACATAATAAGTGTATATATATATGTACATAATAAGAAATATCCACAGTACGATATCGTGCTCCTCTCGCCGTTCGCTAACGAAGATAAATGATTCCCATCCGCAATCTTTTCGAGCCACCCTATAGATAGGGAGAGGGTTGTCGGTCACAGAAGACATACGGGCAAATCCATTCGACGAAGAAATCGATCTTCGCAGGGATAGCAGCGATTAAAATTAACTCCTTTGGTCCTGTCTCATTCCGTGGCTTACCGTACATCCTATAGAAACTGACCTAGGGTAACGCGACGCCCAACCGTAACTCCATACCACGGACGAAACTACCCCTAGACGTCAGATGCAATTTAAACCTGTAGATTGGATTTGAAAGTACAGAATATATAATGGAGCCAGAGTTATGCACTGTGGGGAAAATTATTGTCAAGCGTGCGTCCCCTAATGTCAAAGTCTCACAAGTGTCTATACCGCTACCTATATACGGTTAGTATTCAGTGTTATCTTGCAAGGGTAATTTTTTTCTTATACATATTTCCAGATTACTTATCATATTCTTTTATAACCCCTAAGGGGTGGTTCCTGAGAATACTTCGTTAGGGATATCTGGAGTGGCTGTGTCAGGGAAGAAAAATATTACGAGGGAAACGCTTTATGGATTTAATACACGTACGGTATAGAGGGTTGTGGCGCATATCTTCGAGTGGCAGACAATAAGGGTTGGTCGATTTGCACGATAGATACGTTAACGCGAAATGTCATGCGTTCTGTGTGAGGAAGGGGAAGGGAGGAAGGATATATATCAGGCGAACGTGTCGTTGGTGCGAAATCGCGGTCTATCGCGAATAGCCTTGAAAGATCGAGAAAAGAACATTTTACTAAAGTCTTCTATCGAATCGTATTCCCGTTTGTATCTTATGTCTCGACATCTCTCAGGAAAACTCAGCATCTGTCTCCTCGGCTGACTGGAAAGCTGTAAAAGCTATACGCCTTTGGACGAGTATCGTAAATCCAAGTCCAAACAGTGAAAAACCAAAGACGTTGCCATTCGCGACGGTGGCGCCAACTGTACCTACAATATACAAGACGAATCGTACGTAGCAAATGTATGCAGTCAAGGCTCAGCCGTAAGGCGAATTCTCGCTGTTGCAAGTTATCGGCTTCGACTAACCCCAGCACACGGTTAATTGTATAAATTTACAATGAATTAGAAGCTCTTTGGGTCTGGCGAATGTGCAACCAAGTAAATGGTGGACGTTCGCTTGAAGTATAATAAGTTGTACTATAGGCTTGTATATTATTCCCAAATGATATCCAGAGGTATACCAGACCTTGAATATAGTCAAAGCTATAGCTTCGTTATAATGTATATATGTATATAAAAAATATTTATATTAAATCCCTAAACGGGACTACGGAGTATCATTTGGCGAATGTCAAAGGGAATCTCTTTTCGTGCGAGTTACGAGTTCCAATCTCTTTCCTATTAGTTTCGATTTGTAGTTTTATCTACTGGATTTCTCAGGCCTGATACTAACCTATACCGTATATCTTGGAATTTACTACATTGCGACATATGTACATTGTACATACCTATTCCCCCTAGCACGAACTGCGAATACGTTAAGCTCTATTCTCAATTCTTGATATTTGTATTTCTTTGTCTACTCTATTTTTACTTCCATCTTTCTCTCTTTCCTCCTTCCTATCTACATTTTCTTACTTACTTCACTTTTTTTTGTACCTTCTCCTAGAAGATTACCGTTCGACTCGGGTAGCTACGTCGTGTCGCAAAGACGCCTTTATTATTCCCAAGATGCGGGATTTTGCTGAAAAAGCTCTTTTGGTTCTGTGGAACAAAAATTTTGCAACCCCCAAGAGGAAACTGAGTTTCTATCAGGATACAGTCGTTACTGTATATATACAGGTATAGTTATATCTATTATATTTACATTTTAACCTATGGGTATATATACATAGCAATACAGGAAAAGCACGGAAAACTTTTCTATTATATAGTAATAATAATAAAAATAACATCTTCAATGTCCAAATTTCAAAGATCGAGAATCAGTTATGCGAGTAGCTACTTTACTTTTTGACCCCCTGTACATTCTGACAGTGACTCGGTTAAATTGGATTTGTGATCGACGCCACGCGACTCAACGTTTAACTGAGCTTCGCAAGGCGGATTCACATCGGAACTGCATTGCGTGACTCCAACGATAGTTCGGGTTAGCATAACTGAATTTCGTGAAGCGATTCAGTCGTGGTTAACAATTGGGACCCATTTGTATCCTGGCTACGAGATGGAGCATGGCTTTTGCTATATGCCGGCAATGCTAGGCTAGTAGCGTATATAGGCAGATACATTCATATGTATGACGCAGAAGGGTTGTGCTTACTGTAGACTGAGTTCAGGATCGGGTTGTACGGGGGCTGCTTCATTATTCGATAATAGTTCGCGTTTTGCATGCTCACCGTAAAGGGAATCTAGGATGCTTTGTCTGAGGTAAATCCTTGAGCAGGATGAGGCTCGTTACGCATTTACGTATCAGATTTATTAGGCGCATCACGCAGATAGGGCTCTGTTTAATCGTTTCAGTTAATAAGAAAAAAAAATGTCAATTATTTATTTAAGTCAATTGGGGTTTAGGAACGATCCTTATATTCGTAGATAAATCTCTGGAGAGGACTAGAGTTGAAATTATTTTCTTTTGTCGATTTATAGACGAGAGATTAATGTGTCAAAAATATCTTTTATCCAGTTATTTCTGGAACGACGGTCGAACGGACACCCGTTCCGTTATGTGTAATTTTGCTCATGGGGATGATCATCCCTTTGGATACAAAAGCCTCTTCATTTTCCAAACGATGATCAGCGTCGATACGCACGTAGAATTGCAGAGCTGAATCCCGAGCACAAAGGTCCCAATCGCAGATTACATTTGGTCCATGGCAGTGGCCGTATCGCTTGGCGCACGTTGCTGGTCCGTTGAGCCGTGAAAAATCGGAGGCTGATAGAAGATGGAGCAGGGAGGAGAAAAGTGGAGAAAAAATTACATAATGTCTGGGAGGGAGGGGAGGAGCAGCTTGTGAAAATGCCAGGTCGAGGGCGATTGAACCCACTTAGCCGTTGGTAGTTGCCCCATCGCGGTTGCCTTAAGAGCATTCTGCGATTTTCAATTTTTCACCCCAAGGGATTTCAAATAAGGTAAAGTTACCGTTACGAAACACGTATCTAAAAATAACCCCCATTCGTCAGATAATTCCTTCCAAGTGCTTTTTAATCGTGAATTATTCCATAATTCATCCCCCTAGAATAATCTTACCTTCGACAAACCTCTCTGCCACCCGTTATCCTTCCACCAATCAACGTACCCATGTATAAGCATCACCAAGTTTTATCGAGAATTCAGACTCGTACCCCAGTAGAGTCATAGTCGCAAACCGAACTGCACCGATCCTAGCCGAGTCGAGCCGAACAGAAATGGCTATCGCACAAAAGCAAAAGGAAACAGGGGTATTCGCTGACGACAGGAAGAATCGAACGCTGAAATGGAATTTATGCTTTGCGAAGGGTACTCTTTAGATTATGTATACTTATATATCGTATATATAGATATACTTTAAAGATCGTATTTTCATGTAACCACGCCAGTGTTTCTAATGCCTGCATGAGCCGTCGCGAGCGAAAGCGTATCGCGTTTCCGCAGCAGTGAACGGCAGCACCTTAATGCTGCCCGTAACGAAACCTAATGTGACGTAACGTCGAAGGTAATACGTAACTCGTCTGGAATAAATGTAGCGTCGGCATACGCCGAGTTAACACCCTTCTCCCACTTCCCAATAGGATTATACACTTGGAGTGTGAAAAGATTTGTTATTGTTCAAGGGTCTGTTTCGAAGAAGATAGGAGTGTTCCGTTGAAAGCGGCCATCTTCGAAAAATTACCCCAATATTTATTATCCGCTTCGTTTCCATTTCGATGCGTTGGACCAACTGTATATATGTATATATAGTACTAACGCGTAATACTCGAACAGTCTTCGATGAGAGAAATTAAAAACGGCTGGTTTGATCATTTTTTTATTTCCCTTACGTCTTCTTCGTCTTCTACCCTACTCTTTATTCTGCTTCGCCTTTCTTACTGTGGGGCGGCCGTAGATATTTCCACGGGTATCCCACGAAGAACGGGATCGTTTCCCTGTTCGAGGATAAATGATCCTTGGGGAAAGCCACTTTCCAAATGGGTATTTAGATAGACTGAGCATAATTTTTCTATCTTTACCGACCTAACTAAATGGCATTAAACGCACGGGGTACTTAGAAAAGTGTAAAATGTTTCGACACTACTTTATTATGTAGAAGTCTGTTGAAAATTATGTAATACTGTCAGTAAGATTGACAGTGGAATTTTATTGACTTTAGTTCTGTGTGTATATGTATGTGTTGTAGCTGTTGGTCATATCTTTTTTTCTTGATTTAATAATAAACTATACATTTTTTATGCTGTATATGAATAATCATATAGGTTTTACGTATTTTGATGCTATAGGGTTCCTAAGCTTTGTAAGCTTATAGAAAGTCTATGCAAATGAAATTTAAACTCTTATATAATTAGTCTAAATTTGATTTAATTGGTATAGGTCAAATTTGGTTTTCGCATGTAGGGTAAAAATCACAAACTTTAATAAAATATTAGATATAGCTAGTTGTCTAATATCATATAGGTATATCTAGGTCAAATTTGATTATTTTCGGATATGAGATTTCCCGATCTAATATTTATACAGTAACTAGGTCAGATAAATGGACCTATCCAAGATGGGATATCAAACCTTCGTCAATTTTCTGAGTTTTCGTGCGTTTTTCAGTCACTGAATAACCCGAGGCCAGGTGTCAAAAAGTTTGTAGTTTTTTGAAAATCAAAAAAAAGGTCTTCCCCGCATTGTAATAAATGCTGATTGAAAATTAACGATCAGTCCTTTTAGTACGACACTTTAAAGTCACCCTATAGATTTACAAATGGTGGCTATCCTACCCCTACTACAACCTCCACCACTGTCACCACCCACATCCGCAGTGCCGTCCTTGGCTACCAGCCAATTTTGCTCTACCCTGGATGCTTTCTACTACTGGACCACGTTACTCCAGCATCCTTACAAGGGCTTTATCATTGTCTTACGAATCAGTCTTTTGCAGCCTCCAAAATGACTTTAGTCCAATTCATAGCAAGTGTTACTAAATTGACATATAGCGGGTTACTCAAGCGTATTGCACCGACTAAAGCTAGTCGATCCATTTGAATTCTATAGTAGAGCCATCTTGAGGTGGTGCAATAATTCTGAATGGAGCTCCGTGTGTAACCTGTAAACGCTGACCACAGAAAGATCTCGAAGTAGATACATCCGCACCATCTGTACAATAAAATGGTATCTCGTTTCTTGGGATGTCACTGAAAAATTTCCATGTCGTGAATTTATCTCGTTGTCGATATACGAACGCCTTTTACAGAATGGAAACGATATAACAGGCCACTATGGGATTCGCACAAAGTCGCTGGGAGAACTTGCGACTCTTCATGGTATATGTACTGTATTATCAGCCCTTATCGGTTGGGATTTCCAGCTGAGATTTATGAAGGCAGACGTTGAAAACTATTCATCTTGCAATAGTGGATATTTGGTCATCGTAGGAGAATCAAGAGAGAGGGAGAGAGAGAGAGAGAGAGCAGAAAAGGAATTGTAGTGATATAGGACGCTTATTTTTCAGGTTCTATTTTTTTTTATTTGTCTTTTCTTCTCTTTACGTCAAGTACGTCGATTCGTTTCCCGTCAATGCAGATATACCGAATACTATGCACGAATGTAAAAGGAGCTTTTCTCTACCGGGTGTTCTCGTCGAAGTAAATGTCCTCGATAAATGGAAGTTTACGTACAGGCGACTAGCCTAGTATAAGGATGGCAGAACGGAGTCAGTGACAAAAACAAAATGTTTTCGAGAAATTCGACGAACTACGAACTCAATTCTGAAACTTTTGCGAATTAATAAATCGAGAAAGATGGCCGACAGTGTCGCGGAATAAACTTTCCGACGTTGCTCGCTGTTTTCGTCGTTTCTTCCTCCTTGTTTCTGCGCGGTACAGAAATTAGGTAAAATTCAATTGAAATTACAAAAATTGCCTATAGCGATGGCTAGAATAATACGTCTCTTAAAAAGTTCTGTGACTTTCAAAAGTCTTTTGCGAATCCTTAAAAAATTATCCCAACATCCAGGGATCACAAAGAACTTTTCTGTATTTCGTTGATCATTGCTCTCTCCATCAAAAATACCAAAATATACAGTCTGAAAAGAAAAATAAAAAAATCACAGCACAACCAGATGCTTAAACCTTGAAAGAACTAATAACAAAAATTCTGCATCCATATCACGTCTATGAAACAGTCCTGCGCCTTACTGCACTTGAAATGCACTTAAAATACCAATTGCAGCAATGCCACGGTACTCTCGTGAAATAATCACAACGATGAAATAAAGGGTGTCCAAGTCAAAAATATTTGAGCGTACCAACCACCCTGCAAATCCGGCACGTTTTTCGTTATTCATTTGGCAATCGAAATTATGGCTAGCATTCCCAATGAATTATTTTCGCAAACATAGGTTAAACCCAACATACATAACAGTAAGGGATAAAACAATGAAGAAAAAATATATAAATATATTCATAATATAATGATACAAACAGCAGGAGTTGCTAACCAGTCCAACTAAATTCGCAAGACTATCACTGGCGCTGCCTATTACTCCTATAGACAGGCATCTAGTAACAAGTAGCAACTATTCGCATCGCCAGACTGTTGTGCGAAATTAGGCCGATTCGTTACTGTTAGCACACGCATTCACCGCCATAGAGTAGTAATGGTCACCAGCTGACCAGTGGTACCAATACTTAGTCCACCGTGCACTATTCTCATATAGCTACTATATAGACTATGTGTACGTGAAGTCGCAGTTCGTAGTTGCTAACGTTAATGTGTATCGCTGTGCGGTCAGTTTGGCTGTACAGTCAGCGACACACGATACCTTTGGGATCGCACACACCCTCCATTACATCGCAATTCCCTGCAACGTCACCGCAACTCACTTCCGTAACCAGCTCTCGTTGGTACCACCAAAACGTGACGCAACCGGGAATCGAAAAACAGACATCGGATATGCTTCAGATTAAAATTGGCGCTATCGCTATTTATCGCACGGCAGGGATTTCACGTACAGTCGCGAATTCGCATAGAAAATACGAGACATTTTTTTCTTGAAAAAAAATTTTTCTTTTCTTACTAAAACTGAAAAGTTCCATACGAGAGAACTGTCGATTATGCGACTTTTATGATTTCCAAAAAAAAAACTGATTTTACGTTTCTTCTAGTTCTTTCGTTCTCGATCGTTAAATTTGTTCTCGATTTCCCACAAAGTTCGTAGAACCACTTCATAAAGCCTTTTGACGGTACTGGCACGAGGACTATGACTCTCGAAGTTTCTATGGCTATAGATTGGTTGGTACGTACTCTCAGGATTTATGGAGCTTGTCCAGTACCTACTGTTAAAACGTGCGCCATTTCAAGTATCCACTGGCTGATTTTTATGATCGACGTTATTACGTTTTTGGCGACGCTAAGTATGTATATCCCGTACGTTTCCTGGCGAGCGCTAAGTACATTTGATTGTAAGCCGGCCGAGACGGTTTAAGGTTGATTTACAGTGGAATTGCTATAACCAGCGAGGGTGCACGTGAGAAGACTACTATTCTTAAGCCACTATTAGCTCCTCTACTTGCACACAGTACAGCTACGATATCTGGGTTTTTACTACCTGTTTGTATATGTGTATACATATACGTTGTATATAAGAGCATATACATAGTCTAAAGCAGAGTGCTTCCTTAAGTTTTCCGGGCTGACTTTCAACTTGCGAAGGAAGCACCGATTGACTGATTCCGCTATACAATGTCGGATGAAAGTCACTGCAATTAGTCAAACACTTGAACTAGTTTTAACGGAATCACTAGTGCCGTTGGCGTTTCTGGGATCGTTAGAAAAAAATCAAGAATGACTGTGCAATATAATGGTATATTGAATTACGCTTTTATTTAGGTCGTGAAAAATAGCAATAAGGATGATCTGAATGTTAGGGCTGCAAAGATACTCGTAACGTTATATTTGTGAAAATTTAAATGGACTTTAAAAGCCTGGAAAATTTGTTACTTCTTACGTCTCTGCAAGGGTTAGATAGACAGGATTACGATCATTGGGAGAAGCAAACATTTTACGAGGCACGTTACCAGGTTAAGATTCGTATAGGAATAATTGAAAAAGTTTCAAGTTCGCCTTAAAAGATACGAACAGACCGTTTCCATCTTTAAGCGGAGAGACGAGTAAAGAAAATCTACTGGGTGTGCAGGTAGAAATATGGCGAGATACTTTTAGCAGTGAGTTAGGGGTGTTAAAAAGGTAGTTTTTCACAGTGAATACATGCCCCGATTGCTTCATATAGATTCTCGTAATGGTGCGTTCGTATCTAATAGACTTTTCCTAACATCTTATCCTCCCCCATACGTTCGAGTTAAGTTCCCTCACTGTCTTCACCCCACGTCGCATATATCGTTGTTCAACACTAATTTGCCAATATTAATGTCCCGAAGAATGTGACTTTACGGATATTGTCGCGAAGGTCGCAGAGGGGTGGTTCTCTCTCTCTACATATATATAGAGAGAGATATATGTATATATATACCTGTGTATACATATATTCTCTCTCTATATATATATACATACATATATACACGTATAGAAATAACCATAAGAAACTGTCCCAGACTGTCGTAGAGACATAGCAGGAATAAAAGTCGAAGGGTATAAGAATAAGGGTGAGTGTTAAGGGTCGTCGAGTGAAAATCGACCAGTTCGTGACTACAGTCGATATTCAGGTACCTATAAGGGTTGTATTAAGGTCTGTACGCAGTGGGTATCATTAGGAGTGCGAAATATCCTGGAACGTCAGCCTTCTGGGTCGTTAATCGGAAATAGAAAAAGAAGGCAGAAATAATGGCTCGTCGACCAAGGATTCCGTCGCGGCGGAAGAATGCGTTTAATCCAGGAGAATTGCACGACGCCGGGCGTCGCGACGGACCTCCCCCACGTATTTCGCGACGGCAACCTCACAGAATTCAGGGAACTTGGAAGCGTCTGTGAATATCGCCCTCCTATCTCTCTTATACTCTCATCCTTAATTCGGGGGATGGTACGTGGGTACGAGTTGGGATTTGCAGGGTATGTCAGGATGGTGCAATTAAACGCAACCCTTACCTACCGGCATGGCCAACACCCCACAGTACCTATAGGCACTTTATACTTGCGTATATAATCAACGATCTACAATTCAGTCGACGTCAGGCTGGTCGCGGACTTTAAAGTTGGTCTTAAAGTATTCCCATATCGGCGAGCGTCGGTATGCCAATATACCTCAACGCCCTCAGTCATCCAGCTCATTCTCGGCCAACCCTCCCCGACGTTCGCGAGCCATCCATAGATATACACATATTTCATCCCCTATTCGCATACTCGGTGACGCACGTGGTGGCATCCCTGCATGCCGGTGGATAATCATTTTCGGATTGCAGAGAAAAAAAATTCTAGCACGGACGTTCCACGACTCCCTGTATACTGCGAGGGGATGCAGCCCCTGTCTTTATACTGCGAAGGGATGAAAAGCAATAAAGGCGTATACAGACCGAAGGAATTAGGAACCCTTAATGAGTTCTAATTCGTTTAACTGTATAATTTAATTTAAGTTTTACTGTGCAACGTACGTAGTTACTTCCCTGTACACCCGGTATATATCCGTATGTATCCCAGCAGTGTAATAGCACTGTGGTATAATAAGGGTATGTACACAGGTGTGAACAAATCGCACAATCTCACGGCTACTTTGCTGTCTGCAGCCCATAGGTTGAATTAACCCTGTGCACCATTCCTGTCATCGTTCCTATTAGCCGTCGCAATTACAGAAATCGCTTGATTCAAATTTCACTACGATCGAAACTGCGCACAGATAACTCTAAATTATCCTATTAAAAGGTCATCGGATATCGGTATCGGACTATCCTCTAGTCTGTACTACCGTGTGGTGGAATTTCTTGCCGGGCGACAAAATCGGATTATTTAAATGCACCGTTGAGTAAATTCGCCCGTGACAAAGTCCAATCGTAATTTCATGGCTCCACGTACGTATTTTCCTTATACCGTGAACGCATTGGATATGGACTAGATATGATATACATTCTTATCTATAGCTGTGTGCTTACACATATATATATATATATATATATGTATATATATAATGGAGCACGTAACCATGCTGTATTAGGTTATACGTGCGGATCGTTCATCATAAGCCTTGGCGTTCATCTCGTGTGCCACTGTGCCGATATATCACGACCACCCTCGAAGCTTTATCTACGGGACACCTGAATCTATTTCATATTATTGAATTTGCGTCTGTTATTTTCAAACCGCAGTAATTTTATCCCCACCGGCAGCTACACACTGCCGTTAGGATGATTCTGCTGGAGCAAATTCACCCTTAGAACATACATACATACAAGAGTGTCCGAGGGCTGATTTAATCTCTGGCACTCTTTTACCAAGTGTTCCCAAATTCAATTGGATATCCTGGACATGTAGTAATTTTCGTAGAGGATGAAGACAGGGTAGAATAATCGAATTAAATTGTACAGAGTGCATTGTTAATTTTATAACTGTATTATTATATATGTATATAATAATTGTTAATTGCTATAGAAATTTACTTTTTTTTTCATTAATTAAATTTCTCTTTGCCGATTATTTCCCTCGTGGTATTATTGGCGTAAGGATTGCTATCCTGAAAATGAATGAGGTTGAATAAAGTAACCAGAAGAATAGGTATAGCTACACCTAATGCGTCTTCTCACGGTATTTCGTGTTGCGAGGTGTTTCACTAGGAGGGACATTTGGATGCGCCAAGGGAACTCAGGGAATCAGTATCCTCGAACCTGGAGGTTAGGTTTCTTGTTTACTTGCAAGTGTCGGAACGGTTGTTGCATTATTCAAGGGTTGCTTGTATTTATCAAGCAGATAGCCACAGTGAAACCTCCCCGCTGTTTCTCTAATACACGCACGGGACTGGCCAACTCGCATCAGTAACCTCCAGCCCCTCCACATCCAACTTCCGCTTCATTCTTCTTACGTATGGGGGTAGTCACAGCAGGTTGCTCTTTTCGACAGGGATTCATCGAAGGGTGAAAAGAGAAATAGGTTGTTTTAATCAAGCACAGTCTCGGCACCAAGTTCAATCGCTTAGTCATTTGATGGTCTGACGAGAAAATTCGTTTTCCCCTTGCCCGAACGTTTGGTATACACCGTCTATTACCTGAAGATAGAATCGTGGATAAGTATAAGGGATGAACGGCGCACAGGAAATCCTAAGCAAAGGCAATTGAAAAACATTGATTCGTCTACAGGCTCCTACAGTGTTCCTGGTCTAGTAACCAAGCACAAAGGGCAGAATCGGGTCGAAGGGTAGAAGTAAATATTTAATGAGAAAGAGGAGAAAAAGGAGAATCGGGGGCTTCTGACGGAAGAGAGGGCCGGCACTTGTGATGGATGCGTGGAATTGCTTGATAAATTAACTTGAACGCGTTGAGTGTCGAGGGTCGTAGTGGTAGGAGACGGAGGTGCTGTTAGCAACTGGTTCTCTGGTTCTATCCTGTAGGAGATATGGTAGAGGACCTAGAGGAGGAGGAAGAGTGCCTGATAGGGGCAGACAATGAATGGGCAGAATGGCCCAGCGGAATTGGCAGCGAAGGGATGTAAAGGGCACGTCGAGAGAGCATGCTCTGAATCATCGAAATAATATGAAATCGAGATACCGAGGGGTTGGTGGACTTCACTCTGTCATTCTCTTATTCACTTGAATACTTGGTATTTATATATGTCTGTCTCCCTCCCTCTCATATCTTTCTGTTCATAACTTCCGCTGTATATAAATGATGAAATTCTCTCCTGAAATAGTTTTAGAAGTCATGAACCCTTATTGAACTCCAGATGGACCCACGACACGAAGACTCGATTGAACCAAAGTATTGGCTATGTGGCTCATTTACTCAGCTCTAATTGATATTCCGGTTTTAATGTTTGTCCCATTGGTTAGCTCGTGTCAGTCGGACTGCCAGGATTATTATACAACCCTTTGATGGTTGTGGATTGCAGGTTCTATCCTCCGAGGGTAGAAAATCTTCAGTAGGTTAATACGGTTTTATACGGGAGTGGTGGCTCTGGCTTTATTTCATACGATGGGATATAGAGGAAAAGGGAATACACCCTTGGTCCTAGATTCTTGAGACTGCGATCAGAATGGGGTGAGAAAAATGAAAAAAAATCTCTAAATTGATAGGGAAGAAATGGCATAGCTTGAAATTCTACGTTTCTCCATCCCTTCCAAACGGCCAACCTAACCTTCCTCTTGGTCAGACGTCCTATATAACTACCCTACCTAACCTTTCACCCTCTTCAGTCCCTCAGAGCACGCCCACTGTGAACGTGGTGGGAGAATGGAACAGTACGGGGGTAGTCTCGGAGCCGGCAGTCAAGTCTGACCGATACGGCGCCAGTACTACTGTCGCCACCATCACGAGCGCAGGCACAAGACGTCATGGACATACTGGGTATGTCCATTACCGCATGCACACATAGTCTTATTCAATTTTTACAACGAGTATCTCTACTCGTTCTAGTTTGTGAAATATACTCAGTGAGCCATAAATTCCAGTACCAGTATTCTCGAAATAAATTCATTTTTCAATTTTTTTTTGTTCAACTTTATTGAAAGTTACGCAAAGCACAAACGTTACCACGTGAGTTAAATAAAATCCATTTCTTACATTCTACCAAAGATGTACAACGAGGAAAAGAGATTCCACTTAACCAATGAGGTCTGCCATAGTCTTTTTTTTTTACTTCTTACCGCAAAGTGACATCTGTTCTATGGTAACTGTCAAAAAAATTTCTGAATTCCTTAGCAAAATTTCCCAAGTGTATACATCAGAATCAGGATGGATTTCCTCGTTAGAGAATAGTCCCTAGGGCATATCCCAAGGAATTCGCGACCCTCCACGAAATAGGTCGTTAGGCATCGGCCAAATTGGATTTCCCGTTGACACTTTCGCGAGGTCGTTAGTTGCGCGCAGAACGAAATGCCTGTCGCAAAGGAGGAGCCAAGAAGTAAGAGATGGAAAGACGAGGACGGGAATCAACGTAGAATAAAGATGAGTGGTAGAAGAACGTGGGGATAGGAAAACTAAAAGTAGAGGCAGGTCGAAGACAATTTCTAAAGCGGGCAAATAATCCAACCTTACAACCCTTTCGTATCGAAAAACTATTTAACCCCAACGAAACGAAGCTATCACCTTCGAGCTTATTTTCTATATCATCTAAGTGAAGTGGACCGTTTATCATCCGTTTTTCTCAAAAGACTACCTCACCTTAATTTGTTCACCCGTACTTCGCTCGTTGTCCCACCTTCGACTATACCCACCAGCAACGCCCCTCATCTGCGCCCTCTTCTCCTCCTTTAAATACCAACGTCAGTTCTGGAACAAGTGTCGGAAAACAGAAAAATATTTTCCAAGATCTCGTAAAACACGTCCGAGTCTAACGTACGAATATAAATGAGAATATGTTTTCTCTGCAATTACACTAAAGCATATCTTCCGTCTCATGAAGAATATACTCATGAATCTATATGAAAGTACCAAAATCACCTTTTTCATATCCATCAAAATTTTTCATTCTCATAATTGAAAGTCCCCCAATGTTCAAAGTACTGTAAAAGATTGCGTCCCTTTTAAAACCAGCAATAACCCATTAATCGCACGACGCCATTTAAAGAATTTATGAATGAGGCGAAACAAGAGAGGCATTGAAGTCACAGGTAAACGTTACGATACAGCTGAGTTCTCACTTTCACGTTTAATACGTAACACGCGATTACGAAGAGAGATACAAAGCACGCAGGTAACAGTATACTACCAGGTACCTATAACTGTTACAACCGTACTACCAGCATATACAAATACAAGAGTAACATACTATAGAAAATCTTGAAGTACATTGTTAGCTGGTAAAAAAGAATCGTAGCTACGCCAATGTAAATTAGAGCAACGCGTACAAATCTCCCACTCCCGTTGCGGTTGGAAGACATAAAAGAGCGCACGGCCCAGTCTCCGACGTCCTCGTATTATTTATTCATCCTCATTCGTATTATCGTTCCTCGTTTCAGGGAAAAAATATGTCCAGCAGGTACTTAGTACAATTTTTAATTCTTTTTAACGTTCATTACGACAGCCACATTCGCGCTTTTAAAGAGATTGCATAATGTGCATGAATCAATCGCGCAGTTAGCTGGGCGGGGGTGGATGAAAAATAAAAGGGTAGTTCAATTTTGTCATATATTCTTGAATGAGAAAATCACTCATCCCCAATGAGATTGTTTGGTGTTTGCCATCGCAATTGAGTAGCACTCGACTGAAGAGGGGTTGGGATTTACAATGGTGGATGTTCCGCTTTCGACGTTTCGTTGGCTTTACTTCCAGTTACCCCCCCCCCCTCCGACCCTGGTTCATCGTTGCACTGCTTGCACCAGGTGCATCTATGGCTATCTGTATATGTTTTGTATATACGCTTACTAGGCGCAAGTAGTTCAGAGGTGCACGATGTGCCAGGTAGACCAGGCGTGATGCTCAACGAGCTGTTAGCGTGCATTGTTTGTATACTGAAATCAATAGATTATAACGTCACATAAATAACTCGTTGACACGGGACCAATATTCATCCTGAGTGTACCACCCGTGGCAATCTAGAGCTTGCATCCCCCATGTACTACAAATCACTGGATGGCTTTAGGGGCGGACGTTTTGGAAATTATTATTTATTATATTTACGTTCGATATTAGCCTCGCTATTTGGGTATCTTAGGATTTTTATTAAGGGTTGTAGAACGTTCGGAAAATTAAAATTCACTGAGAAAAAATCTTCCTGGAGATTTGGCATTGGATAAGGGGATTGGTCGGGAGAAGTTTTATAGGGGTGGGATTAATGTTCGTATTAGTTACTAACCTAAAGTGTAAAAAGAGTAAGCGACCCCTTTTTTTTGCTTACTCGGCAAAATCAGTCACGCTCAGCAACCCTTTATGTCAGACCGCTACCTGATTGGGGTAGGTTACTACAGTACGTTGTCGTCTGTAACGCAGGTAAAGGGTGATAAGGGGGTACCGTAACGTCTACGTGTGGCATTCTAAGCGTGGTAAAGTTCCTGCAACCCCTTGAGATAAATAGGGCTTGTTTATAATAAGGGTTAGTCCTCGCTCGGCCCATCTGTTCAAAAGCCCCGAAAACCTACCCCTCGTTATCTGTATTCGGCCAGTGGTCAAACTCACACCCCTCTGTACCGGGCTTCCATTCTCTGGCGAAGTTCACTTTGATAATCCAAATTTATACGTTAGCCGTAGTGGCATTATTGCTTACACAATTTGTCGGCCGACTACCCCTATACCACCCCCAAATTCGTTCACATACGTGACGATCCTTTATCCTTCGATATTGCGTATCTATAGGTACGTATTTTTGGGGTTTGAAATTCACCTAAATTCATCCAGGCTGCGTAAATCCAAGCTTGAATTAATTGGGGCGAACTTCCAAATACTGAATTAAAGTTGAGGGTGTGTTTTACTCAATTTAGCCAGATTCGTTTTCGAGAGTCATTCATTGCTTGAAGGGAACAGGGACCGAGAATTGAATTGCCATTATGATTTATGCATATTGATTTGTTTGAATATCGAAGCAAAATAAAATGACTGCTGTAAGCTCGCATGTTTACATATTTTACTCAGTGACTTAACAGGCGTGCAGTATATTGTACTAAATGTTTTATACGTCAATTATTTTGAATTTGGCGCCCTTACTCTTGATTGGACATTAAGGACCTTCGGATAAGTCAAGAAAATTATTATGTAAAATAGCTTCATTCTGATTCTATACTATATACTTTATTCAATTATGTATGTACTCATTTTATTGCTATTCATGGGAATTATATTATGTTACGGCACTGTGCAGGTTTCCTAAAACAGTTTTACGTAATAAATAACACATCCAATTGCTAGGATAGTCAAATCTTGTGTCGATAAAAGTATATAAGTTGTACTTTTTCGTATAATCAAATTCGAGAAAAGGTAAAGTATGATACTTAACAAGCGTAACAAAGAGTTGAACTAATGTGGTCCTAAGTATTGGAGGTACAATATGAATGATGAATAACATACGTACAAAGAAAAGTAAGATAAATTATCCCACAAATGTCTGTTTTGTGATACATAAATATGTACTCATAGCACAAGACCTCCCAGAAAAGCAATTCATATACCAAATTCTCTACACGTAATAAATTATTTCATTCGAAATACTCACTGGAATAAATCATATTATAATTTTGCAAATGGTCAAATAAATTTTTTTATTACAAATTCGTTTTATCCAATCACAATACTCTTTCCTATATTAAATGAGTTCTTGATCAGTAATAAATTAATCGATTATCAATATGTCTGGTATTATTTGTATTCTATAATACAATAGAATCGTATAAGGCGAACAATAAGGGGTTGTTCCATTCTATAAAATTTGACATACATATATGTATAAATTTGTCGATCAGTAAGTTCCAGGACTTTTTCTGATACGTATCAGCGACTATCAGGACATTTGATGACTTTCAGGACCATAAAGCCGCACTCAAACCGAATTTTCCAAATTGTTATGCTAGACACTCAGAATTGTGACGGGCTTAGAAATGTTTCCTTAGGTTAGATTAGGTTACAAATTCAATACTGTGATGTATCAAGGTAGTAGTTTTTTTTTAACACATCGGCTTGCCGTTGCAAATGCTGCACATCCTGGAAGTACACGATTGACGCAATTCTATGTCTATACAAGATTAATACAATAGTAAAAATGTAATTTGAAATACACGGTGCGTTACCTACTAATTTTTTGGAAGATAAAGAAATTTGCATTTTATGAAAGAAAGAAAAATTTAATATCATTTTAAAAAACTGACTAAATGGCATCGAATCTAAGTTGTACTCTTCCAAAATACCAAATATACAAATTTTTATATCGTTTCGTATCTGGCTGCATTTATATACAAAAGAATATATAGGTCTTTAGTCAATCAAGGTGAAAAAGCCAATGAAAAAGGAAATAAAGAAAATATGAAAAAACAGTGACATTTGAGAAAAAATGAGATAATAAATGAAGCATGGAGCTCCGAAATACGAAGAAAATAAAGGTCGTTTTCAAAGTCTCGAAATAAATGAAATCCGCTCGATTTAAACTTGACAACTGGTTCAGATATTTGTACGACTTTAAAAGTTGCAACTAAAATACATTGTTCTCTTTTTACTTAAACATCCATCCTATTATTAACGCACGTATCCAGATAGAAGAAACACGTAGAGCAAATATATGTGAACATCAATTTTGAAAATACACATGCGGTACGACCGAAAACAAAGCGACAGCAGCGCCAAACTGCACCCGATACTGTCTTTAAGTAATAATTACAATAAACGAACCGTACTAATTAGTCTAAATTTCCAATATAGGTTACATCACGCGCGACCACTCGCGGAGCCATTTGGAACTAATTAATGTTCGATGCGCACAATAAGCTTCGCTATATCGACGTCGACGTCGATGTGTATTCTGCTCAAATACTTGTGCTCTACGCATACAGTATGCTATAAAAGCTTATAGTACTTGCATACTCAATATACACGATATGTATTAGGAATATAAAGTGACGCTACACGAATCGGAATTAATTTTATTCTCCCAATGACAATCGTGAATTATTGACAGACGCCAGTCAAAGTGCGGTTTGCGTGTAACGAATCCAAGCAATTAATCATCGCGCCACTGGGAATCAGCCCTAAAGTTCCCCTTAGGCCAATGCGAAATCCAGCCCTGCTCAGCCTGGAGTGTCTAGCGGTAGCGATTCACCAAGAGATTTGCAAATTTACGATATTACCTCGACGAGCACGTTAATTTATGACGAAGGTTCTCCATCCATAGCTCACGTTACTCCCAAAGATCGAATCTCTTAATTGAGCTTTCGGACACGCGAATTTTGTGAGCTTTTAATGAAATTGATTGGTCCATAAAAGACGTTAATTTTATAAATGGGCTAAGTACGGTTCTACGGATAGTACGTTTTGTTTTGTAAATATGCTCTTTTTATTTTAGTATTTTTTAACACTGCGTCTGACATTCCGTCACGCAATGGATAACGTAGCTGAAATTTAACGAGTTATCCAGAAACTCTACCTCCTGAATTCGAAAGTAGATTTTAAGGATCGATCTTAGTGGTATGTAAGCTTGGGTCACGTGTGGCTGAAATGAACTGCTGAGGTTTCTCGAAGTTATGTGTCGAAAAAAATAGAACTTTTACGTGCCACGGTTGCCCTACTTCTGCTTCGAGCCGGTAGAGCTTTAACGTTGAATGCTCCGAGCTATAGGTTAAAGAATGACCTGTTTTTCTTTTTCGCTTTTTGCTCTCTCCAGCTCCCTTTTTTTTTAATTGGAGGCCTGAAAAAATCTTCAAGATCCTCTTACACGTGCAAACGAAAGCTTTCGCATATGTTTATCCTTAACACAGCTTTCTTCGTCTTCGGATTTTCAATTACTTTGTCCTTTTTTCTTGTTTATCGTATACTCTTATTCTTTTTTCTTCGTCTTACAGTCTCTCAGGGAATTTTAGCAACTCAACGTGCCGTAAGTCACGATTGATACTCGAGGCCGAGTATTTTTTGCGCGCGAAATACGAAACCCGCTGAAAGCTTTTTGTATCCTTTGAATCGACCAATACGCGAATTGCTGATAGAAGTGAAAGAAGAGGACAAAGCAAGATTTTGCAATAATTTTTATCTTTGATAAAGGTATCCATAAAAGTTTCCGTGTCCCTTTCATACTCTGAAAATATTGCCTCGGCTTTGGCTTTTACTACTCACGCAACGAGAAAAGCTCTGGGCAGCGGTCCGAGCCAAAGCTTTCGTGCTTATAAATTTTTTCGTATTTTTTGTCTGCATTAAATACAATACAGCCAAGTTAAAAATAAGGATAAACAATTGTTTTCTTTTTTCTACCTAAGAGCCTTCCTCGATATAGTCTAGTCCTGTTTCGTCCTTCCACGCAACCATCGTCAGACCCTTTACAGCCTTCTATGTATAGTCACTATAAATAACGATTCTTAAGAAAAAAAATTTCAATCCGCGCACACACGAAACCTCCTTGTCACGAACTAAAGCGATCGGTCTGTGTCACCGTGATTCTACGAGTTATCGCGCGTGCTTTTCCAACGCGTCATGACGTCTCAGGTCGGAATTGACAACAGTTCCGAAAATCCGTATAAATAATAATTCGAAAGCTCAATCGGTCAGATACAGATTTACACAGCTGTAGCTTGATATGAAAAAGCAGTCATTGTATCTCCCTGTACATATAACACTGTCTGAAGTAATACCCGATAGACAACAGAAATCGCAGTAGACCAATGAGAATGCCAGATTAGTATGAAAATCAGCAATAAAATCTACCAGAATTAATAATACTGCTAGATGATACAAGGTGATGTCTGAATAAATATTCAGCGCGACTTCCAGCAATTTTTTTTTTATACTATGTCACACAGAAATAAATAATTTATTTTTATATCACCATCAAAATGGTCCCGCAGGGGTTTCCGCTCTTGTGAAAATAACAATCTTCCTCGCAGAATAAACCTCAATTTTAGAATGTGAGAATGCATCAAAGGTCTTCACCTATCAGTATTTACCTACAATTCCTTTGACACTCTTTAACACATAGCACATACGGGGAACCAAGTGCAACAACAAAGCCTTCATCTCTCCCGATAATCGAATTGCAAAGGACCCTACTAGAGATCAGAGTTTCAATCGGAGCTGAACGTATTGATTAATTGTAGCTATAGCCTATAAGTAACCCACTCGTGGTACCGTTGGTATCACTGGTACTCAGTCAGGGATACCATTTTCTGTATATCTGTCAGTAAGGTCTCGGTTAGGACCAAGACGAGCTTTAATCTCTTGTGCCACAGCTTAAAAAGATTGTACCTAACAGTTTGACGACAGTTCTGGGACAAGGGTTGTAAATGGGGATGATTCAAGATCCCGTCACGCGCTATGGGTTAACACGTACCACGTGTCCGGCACCCTCAAATTTAGCCCTTTCGTAATTGGCCAGCTTATCGCGATTTGGATAGAGAAGTCAGCCGGAGTTGTAATACGGTATGGGGGTTGTCGGTTCATGCTATGCTAAACTGGGGTGGAATTGAAGTGGAGGGTGCTCGAAGGAAAAGTCTTTGTACGTTTCTTACGACCGAAATTTATTGTCCAAGAGTGGAAAGGAATATCCCAGCACGGCAGGGTCTAGTTAATAAGATTGATGTGCTGCAATAGGGGCGAAGGGGTAGGAACATACCCTCTTACTCCCGAGTCAATGTCTGTTTGCATTAACATCGGACGACGGTGCCAATGCATTATGCATGAGAAAAAAAAGTCTAGACAATTTGTTCTTGCCTGGTGGCGTCGAGATCTTTGGCATTTTTTTTTAATTCCGACCTATCACAGATTTCACTTTCTATTCGATCTCTTCTTCCGGTATCGGTATTTGTAGCAGTGACCCACATCGATTCTCATTCAGGCTAATTTCCAAATGGGATGCTTCAATGCCACGTAAACGAACTAATTTGGGATTTTGTTTTCAGTCAGCTATTTTTATATCCTATCTTCTTGTGGCAGTAGATAAACCGTTTTTATAATCGGACATCCGAGAAATTGTTTTTTTTTAACGTATCTTATCCTGGATCGCTGAAATTAATTTATCAAAGAAATTTTGTTATCAATGATTTCTGTCTTGATTGTACCCTTTTTTTAATTGATGTTTACGCAAATTTTATTTCTTGAGACTGCAGTGAAACTCCGTGCGGCAATCGCGTGCACTCAACTCACGCATAGGTAGCGTCAAGATTCAAGTAAAAATCATTAAATTCTTAAGGCTCTGATTTTGTTAACCTAGAAATACTGGTTTTTCATTTAAAACGTCAACGACATTGAAGGAGGTGCTGCTAATTAATTGCACTTCATGCTGGTTTCCCTGTTGGAGGTTTTAATCTGTATATAAGTACCATGCGAATAAAGCACTGATGCAATTAACAGTTTTTTAATTGTCCTTAATAATTTGCACGAATCTATTCAAATGGTACTAGTCCTGTTAACGAAGGAACATTGCTTATCAATTTAGTTAACTTTTTAGCAAAATATATTATGAATACACGAAAGCTCAAATGTGTCACTTCCAACCGAACCTTTAAATATTCAATTAAAACATCTGTCCCCTAAACGAATTTCATTATAATAATAAACAAAGGGATTTTTATTTTATTACGTGGAAATAATATAGATATATACATAACGCAAAGTTAAAGAGAGAAATATGTCATTACATAGTATTACATGTATATATATACAGAGCATATTTCGGTATACACGCGGGATACCGAATGGATAAACAGAACGACGATAATGGCATTGTAAAAATTCTATTGTTCAAATATAATGGGGACACTCGTACCCAAAATAATGAAGGCAGTTTCTATCCAGCAATAATCTGGTTCCATTTGGCGTCGAGATCGCAGCCACAGATGGGATGGAATTTCGCCGTTATATACAGAGATGATTGAGATACTTGAATCCTTCGGAGAAGAAGGGAGGCTGTAGATGGTAAATGGTAGTGGAATGAAAAAGAGAGAGAGGTGAGTGGGAAATGAGGAAGGAATGTAGGGATGAGGACGTAAAAAAAATGAGAGCTTTCGTACAAACTCAAAGAAAAGTTCCTGGGCCAAAAGTTCGAACGCGATAATACTACGCTAAAGGCGGATCATACAGAAACGCAAGCTCGAACGTATCCAGATAAACTCTGGGTCAGATAGAGAGTGTCTGTGCTTATCTGCGCGTAAGAAAATTTATGTCTAAAAAAAGCTCGCGGTTGAATTTCCCCTTGCGCCAAGGCTTACCCGTTACAAAAATTTAAAGAAAAAGGATGTGCGAAGCTGAGCTTTTCTCCCCCTCGTGTTTGTCTGTTTTTTTTAAATGTTTTTTTTTCATCCAAACCCCTTCAGGCTACGCGCCTTGAAACTCCCTGAGCTTTTTTATTATACGTGGATTCGAAGCATATGACTTTCCGGTATTCGTGAAGCGCGCTTCAAAATGCTTGCTTGATGGCTAGATAAAAGTTTGAGCTTTAACAATCCACGAGACAGCGAAAATTCCTACCTTTTGTACTACCCGTATCCCCAATGCGTTACGCAATGCAAATTGTCGCGTGCATACAACAATGGGAGTGTTTAATTTTATTTTTAATTTACTCTTAGCATTCTTCGTTGCGAATATTTTTCAGGTAATTTTGCAACAACTTTTTTTTTGCATTTGTGAAATAAACGTAATTAAAATTCTCTACACAGACTCGGCCAGCTTTCGTACGAGAGAATCGTGTAAAGCTCAAATACTCAGTGTTCACGGGATACGTCCTCGTTATCCTTAAGGAATTCGGAACTCTCTGTGTTTCCGATGCAACTCCATCATTCCGTAGAAGTTTCCAAGGAAGGTCTCGGGTGGAATTCGCGATTCCGTGTAACATAACCGCAGGAATTTACTCCACCCCGTGTAACATGGACCAGATACCCACCAACACAGAATTCTAGTTTCGAATCGAGTGCAGCGGCTGTATAACAACCCTTAACGAATTGCATTACAGTTGCCTCTATAGTTGCTACACAGTAGCTGTAGTTATATAGAACTTGCGCGGAATCCGGCCGCCGCTACCATTCATCACCGCGGCCATTTTCTACCAAGAGAAAAAGATTAGATCTGCATTTTAACTGGAATTTTTAGACGTAACCGCATCCCTACTGATTGGGCCTGAAGAGAGGATACCGTATTTTACCAGCAGACAATCTGTGAACCAATCACTACCCCAGATAGTGCACCTGGCGGCAAAACAAGTTACCACGAATTCGCCTGCAGGAGATCTCATCTCTCTATCTGGAGCCCAAAATAGATTCGTCCTGATAAATCTATTTGGAATCTAATGCAGCATCTGTTAAATCTGACCGGCACCTTCGGATTAACTGATATCTCCAATTTCCCGCGATAGTGAGCTTCTAACCGGATGATAGAAATCCATGAGACCGGAAGTCCCTTCTATGCGGTGACTAACAAGCGAATTTTTCAGGACGAAATTACTTTCGAACATTGATACAGCATCCGGGTGACGTTGAAACAGATGTTAAAAAAAAGTGCATAGAAAATATTTGGAATTTTAAATAGACTCAAGTGTCACGTAAGTTATCACTTGGCAATCTACATTAGATTAAAAATGCATTAGGTTTTATGCATATAAACATATGTAAAAATAAACTGCACTTCTTGCAGTATTAATACTGCTGCTTCAATCCCTTTATCTTATTCGCAGACTGTAAAGCGTTAAAAGCTTAGAGGATGCATTCGATTGAATTGCATCTATTAATATACCGATAGTGAATTTCTTCGGACAATACTGATAAGAGAGTGCAACGAATGACCTAAATCCTTAACTGTTTATGTGATCGGCATTGCGGTTTTAGAGAGATAGCTATCTAGGTATCGAGATATATATATATATATATATAAGCAACGATTTATCGTCTATAAAAGCAAAATCGTTAAACCTTAAACGCCAGCGGAGGGCGTGGAACATTTATTGTCAGGTGGCCATATAAGCGGACGCGTGGAAGTTCAATCGCATTTGTCACTTCCTGTCTGATACACTCGCACCCATTATTCGTTTGTTTATCGTGAAAAAGGTTCCTCTGAAAATTTAATGTATTTTTCCAGTCGCGCAGCTGCATCGCATGTCTCAAAGTGCAGCAAGACTTTAAACGAGACAACATTTTTATACCCATTTCCTGTACGTTTCCTCTGCACTGCACCAAATCAAATATATTTATATACGTTCAACCCCTTAACCTATAATACCATACGTATTATGTATTATGTTACAGTTTATATAATATATTAATATAATATAATCATACTATAGTCATATTCATTATTTGGAGATTGTGGCCAAACTTTTTTTTAATCAATTAAAAGGCACCAAGTGGCTCAAGTAAGGATCATATTTTGTTATTATACAGAAATAATACATGTTTCACAAAGGAGTTTGCATTTATATAAAAAATATACAGTATACCAAGTATAAGCATTAGATTCTTATACGTATCAGCTTCTATTCAGTATCCATATTTGCTACAGTAAATAACTAACAAATTCAACTTTCAGTGAAGTTTTGCTCTCTTGAACTTCATGACTGATAACGATAGTCCTTCTCTCTCTCTCTCTCTCACACACACACACACACACAGCATATATCCGTCTATATATCCTTTTTTCTCTCATTAAACTCTTCTCTGTTATTTACCCATTATAATTATTCATTCGATTTCTGTCCTGGCGAACACTTCCTCTTGCTGTCTTCTCGTATACTCGTTCTCAGTCTTTTCATATTCCAAAGTGACGTAAGTAAAGCTTCCTCTTCCTGCCTATCTCCCTTAAAAAGTTTTCCTGGAGTTCCATGAGATCTCCAACAATGAGACTCGGTTAGAAAAGTTCCCACGTCGAGGTTAAGGGAACACTTAAAGCCAACGCAGTAATGAACGTACCTTAGCCATACCTCTTATACACCCTGATAGCGAAAACTTCCAACGGTTTTAGGAATAATTTAAGAGAAAGAGAAAGAAGAGGAAAGGGAGAGAGAGTTTCCGAAGAAATTATACACGATTAAGAGCCGTGAAACAATGATTGACAAAGTGCTAATGAGAACAAAAGGAAACGAAATAATTACAAACTTCATTCGCGTTGACTTGAAAGATACGTACGTGCAAAATATGGCAAATGTGTCTTTCGCATGTTGCTAATAATCAAACGGAGAGAAATCAAGGTCGACCACTAATACGTCAAATTTTAATATGCATAAATAACAGACAAGTATCGTAGACTAATCAATCGTATTAGCTTCCAGGAGTTACCGATACTTTTTTTCAGTCTCTTACACTATGTAAAAATATCGTGTGCACTTACATGTACACCATATATATTACGTATTATGGTATAACCTGTATTCATTTTTTTAATCCATCTGCAAATAATTCCTGTTAGACTTCTGTTCTCAAGCACCATTTCTTTCTTTCCCTTTACCTGCACACAGTCAGCTGCCCTCATATTTATTTACAGTCTGGTGAATATACAGTCTGGGGTGACGTTGATAGCTATTTGCAACAAAACATTAACTACGTCGAGTCCTTTCAGTCGAACTGGTAATTGTACCCCAGTTGATTATATTTTCTTGTTTTTTTTTCTAAAACGTCAGATCTCATCGAGACTTTCCTGGATGATATTGATAAGAGTTAATTAATTCAATATCGAAGACAAATCAACTGGCAATTTGTCCTATAGTTAGAAATAGTCGCGTGCCGACAACCATCTGGTGGTAACTACCCCTTTAACCTCTTTCTACTTCTACCCATGCCAAGGTTAACCTATAAATTAACGGTCACTGCACGAACTGCTTTTTATGGATATTTCATCGAGTTCTTAACTATCAGTTAACTTATCAACTTCCAAACGAATTAATTTAGCTTGAGTGTCTCATTGAGAAATTGAACGTTTTTTATCAACATTTGACGATGCCATTGTTGTAAAATTCTTTAATTAATTATATTTACTTTAAATTATCGGAACTTTATAAATTCATTTCCTCGATGAATTCAATAGGAAATTTATATTATATAAATAACAGCTATCTATAGTTGGCGCTTGTCAGACACGTCCGTAAAGAAATCTACGCTAAGATAAAATATACATATATATCTATATATGAAACTTACAGTTCCCCCAATCGAATTTTTCATCGATGACATTATTCGAAAGTTCAATAACGCGACTAGTATCGTCCTTATCGTTGCACTACATTCTTACAAGCGTGTTACGTTTACTTTAGGAGTTTCAAAAAAAAAATGAAAAGACACCAAAAATGGCATCAAACTTTTAATATTTCTTTCCATTTATCAATGTTCTTATTAAAAAACTCGTCTTCTGCGGCGATAACCACTCTGTTTATCCAACCACAGCATGTCGAGTGAAGCGGAGACAGCGGGAATAAAAAACGAGTTGAATAAAAAAGCGAGAAATGTGAAATGGCATAGAAAAATATAAAGACAAAATTGAAAAACAAAAGCCACCAGTCCCATAGTTGGGGTGGGTCTTGGTCCTCTTATCGTGTACATCCGTTGTTTACGGCTTTTGCTTTCCGACTTTTAACGACTTTGTTTTTCTGGCATGGTAGAAAAATTGTCGTTTCCTATACATATATATATATATATATACCATATACATAAATATATGCACATAACCATGTACAATATATACTATACATACAGGAAGCCGACGTAACCAACCATACCGAAACCGACTATGTCAGTTCCTTTGTTCTAAAATCAAACTTACCCTTCCTAACGGAGGAATCACCCTTCATCCCTCTGCCGCCGCTATCAAAGTGTCAGGGACGTTGCGCATAATAGGAAGAAAGACAGTGATGTATTGTATTCTCGATGAGTTGGTTCAACTAGTTATCCCTCCTTTTCAAGAGAAGTTATTGTATCGGGACGGAACAATTAAACTCACTATGACATTTCATTCCATATGTGCAGCTATGTGTCGTTTTAATTAATATAGCATATAGTGGACCACGTGATTAGCTACAATTAGAAATACCTATGAACGTCCCTTATTCCACGGTACCGGCACTGCAATGGATAAGTGCGCGAATATTTTTATTACTGTGTATATTAATATTCAAATGCTCTTCGGCACAGTGACAAGGCAATGAAAATCATTGAAATCCTCCAAATAACCATATTTCAAGGATTTCATTTTCGGCCAAAATTCCACGGATAGGTTAAACTGGCTAATAAACCAGTAACGAATTCCGAAACTTCGCTAATGCCTATGAAAGCTTTCAAATTGTTCTTAATCCGCAAACAATGTACTTTCGAGTGAATATCACTTAACGGAATAGCATTAGGGTGAGAGAGTGTAGAAGGAGAGGATTTACTATTCCGAAGGACTCAAATTGGTAGGGAATAGAAATGGGACGGTGGGGCGAAGAAAGGAACTTGAATTAGAGAGGGTTGGTAGCATTTAAGTAAATTATCGGTTCATCCCCTAATTCTATATTAATTTATGTCGTCTTCTTATTCTTTTATTGTCATCCCTCGCAACCCTTATGCCTACGTGTCCTCGGAACTTCTGTAGAATTTGCGCTCAGCCTCCCTTTGACTTTCCCAACACCTATTGGGGCCCTTGGAGATTCGCTACTGCTTACTGCGACGACACAGACCGGTGTCAGGACCCTTTCAAATATTTAAACTTCTGTAATAATATATGGTACCGGTACGATCGCCATGAGCGATTTTACGAGAGACGAGGGTGCTGCCACCTGACAGATTTTAAACGAAGCCTCAAACAAGCTTTGCATATTTTCCTGTACTTTATCCCACCACGTTTTACGGTTCCTTCCTATAATGAATATTATTTTTTTTTTCTTTTATGATCCCGTTTTTTCTTCTTGTAAAGGCTGCTCGACCTCGGGTTTTCTAGCCTGATTTTTTTTTAAAGAAGATATACGTCAGTTTCTGGAAATAGAAAAAAATCTCTCGTAGCACCAAACAAAAACTTGCGTCTACGTTGACGTTTTTCGTTAGCATATAATTCGTAGGGGAGATACGTGCGGGGATCATTTCAATTAGTAGCTCGCGGAATTATTGCGGAAAAATGTTGAATCCAACGATGCTGACGGATACGGCTTAACTTCTGCAAACTCAATTCTATGCCAATTTCGTAATGCAGAACGCCTCGTGTTTTTATCGAAACAGGACGAAAGCTCCCTTTTGTATATTCCGTTTTGAAGAATAAATACTCTGCAGAATATAGGTTATTTTTACGTAAACGATTAGCCGTTTATCTGAAATTTTTATTAGTATTGAGAAAAAAATTAAATGACAAAAATTTCAAGACTGATGAAAAGTTGCTTTGAAATTCGTTTATCTCTCGTGGTATTGGTACGATAAGTAAACCCTCCCTAGTCGAACGGATGGATGCACGGTACGTAGCGAAGCGAAGAAAGCAATAAAGAGGAAGAAATTGAATGACAAAAAAAATGAAAATCACGAGCCGTTGAACAGCCGCAAACTCAATTGCTCGTCTGATTAATAATTCCAGCTGTGCCGCAATTGCTCCAGCTTCTTTGTATCGGTCCCGAGAGCAGCCCAACTCTTCTCCTTCCTAACGGTTGATTACGCGTATTTTGCGCATGCTTCCCCCTCTTTTTTATTCCCTCTTCAATATCCCCCCCCCTCCATTATTATGCATTTCACTTCCCTCCTGAGCCATCTCGTTAGGCGAACTTGTCAGGCAAAAAGGAACGAACGTGACGACGAGTCCTTTATAATATTTCTAGAGAGAAAAATCAGCTGCATTTTCAAAATTCAAAATAGCATAAATCAATGCCAGAACAAAGACGAAAGATATATTTTTCGTATTGCAATGTTATTATGTCTATGACGCATATATAAATATATCATTGACACGGTCAAAGTACATTTCGAATATATAAATTTTGCTGCTATTCGTATATGCTGTACATAAAAAAAAATAAAAGTACAAAAAATATATTTCTCCTGTACGTCGAACATATAACTTTTCCTTATTCGTGCACGAGTATCATTGCAGTGCACTTGGTTGCCGTAGAACAAGTGAATGAAAAGAACGAGATTCGAATAACCCGCGCTTTCCGTTGGAAATCTTTGAATAAAAGCTGGTATTAAAAACTAGAAAAAAATAGTCACAATCATTAAAATTACTTGGGAATTTTGCAAACCTGCTTCCTACTCGCTTGCCTCTGCCTTCATTTCCCGTAATGATGTGCGCCTTTCGCGACACGAGGCAAAACTCTGCCTCTGGCAGTAAGGCACTAACGTGAACCTCAACGTCAACGCCACGAGCACCAACAGCAGTACATACGTAGCAAACACCTATGTGCCACTTGGCCTACATGCCAAGAAGCATTTACATTCTTTGGAAGCTTCCACCAGGGGATGAAACTTTTTCGTCGTAGAGTACCGATGGAAAATTTTCTGCGACACACTTTTACACAAAAAAATATTTCTCGTCGCTCCCAGCTTTCTAATTTCTATACGTTGCATGGTGCTTTCACAATGTAAATTTTTCTTGTCATATGCCCCATAGGTAAATCATATATGTATATACTGTTAAAACAGTCCCAGCATGTGCATATAACGTAAGCAGCAAATACACAGTGTAGTATAAAACATTGAACTAAGAAAGACAAGCTTAGCAAAACCCGGTGTGATAAACAGAGAGAGATTGTACGTATAGAAAGTCGTATGGGAAGACACGCGTTGAAACTGTATGAGACTTCAAAGTACTCGGTTCACAATGACTTGCGCAGTAAACAATCAAACGACAACTGGGAGCAGGGATCATGCTTGCAGTAGATACGTACATAGTAAGACAGACAAGAGTCGTATTAATTTCTCCATAGCCGGAAGGCATCGGGAAATTATTTTCTTGCCGAGAACAGAGAGGATACGTGCTCTCGTATTTTTTACCTTCTTTTTTTTTCACGTCGCCTTCAACGTACCCAATATTAGCTGCTACCAGGTAGCGCGTTTGACAGAGAAGAGAGGAAAGTGTTACCTGGGATATTATAGGATTCGCAGGATCCTTTGAAGTAAGTTTCGTAGTAGAAATTCTCCCGGGACAACGACGGAGATACGAGAGACGCATATAAAATATGAGGTAGCAGGATGTAAATATTTTCGTGGGTTCCTGGACCAGCCTGGATTCCCATGATTGATCTTCGGGTAAATTCGTTATAAGAAAGAAATTGTTCCCATAAAACTTATACTATGCAAAAGTATCGAGTGTGCGAAGCGAAGTGAAATAGCAAGCTTAAAATTCTCGTGATAAGACAAAGCAAGTTCTAGCCGATATCGCGCACGCGGTACTCCTTACCTGTTATAAATATAGACTTGGTCAAGTATGCATAGCCGGAAGTTGCTTGTTGGAGAACGGCGTGAGAGGATTCTCCGCGAACCTGGTTAATCTTTTACCAAAACTAATAAAACTTCGCAAAGCTCGAACGAAGTAAGACCAACCAACTCCCCTTCTGGTGAGTGACTGAGGGAGAAAGTAAAAGAAAAAAAAATGTATGGATAGTGACAATTTCTTTTTTCCCCCTCGGAAAGTCCTTAATGGCAGTCACTCGTCGATAACCTTTGTAAGTAAAATGCTTACATGGAAATGGCTGAAGGGCAAACCTACTGCGTCTAGGTATGACTGCGTCAGCAGGATCGAACGTCGATCGATTATCGGTTTTCGGTACTCCTAATAGACTGACGTGCATTTTTTTTCCTTCCAAGATATCAACCCCTGCCAAATTCCGATTAAGATTCCCGATGAGCAGAACAATTTGCAGGTCATCGAGGAAACGACCTCGGGGGTTGTTAAAGTTGAGCAAGGTCATTACTAGGTCAATCCTCCGGGGGGAGGAAAAGGGGTGACGTCTATTAACGACATAGCGAAGGGGCTGACGAAATTAGCGAGGAGATAGGCTAGATAGTACAGGTGATGAATATAATAAGGGTCCATTATCTTGGATTCACTTGTCACTTGCGCTACTCTTCACGTCCATTTACAAAACCCCTCTATACATGTAAGATGCACCTTCGACGTTACTGCATATAAAGTGCAAAGTGCATCGGCACACGAGCAACCGAAGTGCATTCTTATATCCGTGAGCCAGTTTCACGAAATTCTTGCAAACTTTGCAGAATTTCTGTCGACGAGTATAACCTCACCTGACAACCATGATTCGTCACTCGAGCCTTAGAATATTTGTAATTTGAATAAGAAAATACCGGTGATTAATTATCAAATTAATTTATTAATTGGCTGACACGTTGATTTACAGGGGCGGTAGGTAGCGACGGCGGTGATGAAGATGATAAGGAGAAGGAAGAGGAGGCAGAGAGGGAGAGGCAGGAGGCCATCAGAGAAGCCGAGGAGAGACGGAAGGAGAAGCATCGCAAAATGGAAGAGGAGAGGGAGAAGATGCGACAAGAGATCAGAGATAAGGTTAGTCCAATCACGGAATCTCATTAGTATTCTATCATTCACTTATGTACGGTAAATGTGGTATTGATAAAAAAAATACCATAATTAACATCAAACTCAAAGTTAAGAATGTCAACCCTCATCATGGAAGATATTTTTGAAAGCGACTGTGTCGTGCGTTTTGAAATCTTAATGGGGTCCGCTAATTGATGTAATTGAATTACAATGAGTTTCGAGTGTCCAAACGATTACGACTGATGTACGATGTCACGTACCGCTAATAACGCACCGTCGGCTAGTTTATTCTCGGCCGTCACGCCATTTGGTAGCTGAAGCAAAAGTGAAAAAAAAAGACCAGATCCCTATCGTCGTCTAAAACAACCCCCGAGTGACCTCCTGGCGAACAGTATAGCTTTATATCTCTATAAACGTAACAGTTATCTCCTTGGAGCACCCTGTGCACGAGGTTATCGAGTGGCCCAGTTAGGGGTGCATAATAACCACGTGCTATTGGATTAGCCCATTTTCCACTGAAATCCTATCTTTTTAATTTTACTTTTTTCCACACCATCTCGAGCCACCCTCCATACCCTATTCTTATAAACATTATTATTATAATATTAAACATTATAATTGACTTGTTAAAAAAATCATAGATCGAACGTATTTACATAATTTATATAATTATCAATGCGAGGCTGTTCAATACGTAACACGTATATATCAGATAGAGATTGTTATAACAATTAACGACACGTGAGTTAAAATATATTCAGGCGACATCGCGACTCCTCGTATATATTTTCATTCAACCGTCCATATAATTGAAGCTTAAAATATCCAAGCTGCTTTATATATTCAAAGCTATAACGAAACGCGTACCTGCCGTCTCATAAAGCCGATATCGTGTTCCAAGTAGGGTTAGGTTACTGGTCACGAACGAATATGCTAATCTCTGGACATAAATAAAGATTTAGATTAGAATTCGACCAATTATACCAGCGGCTCACGTTCTCTGAGAGGATACGATAAGAGGTTACTAGGGTGCTTATATAATAACTAATAAAGGATCGGAAATAAACGAATTATTACGTAAAGTGTATAACAGACGTACCTTATATACAATTCGAAATAATTTTTTATATTTATTCCACAGATACCATAAGATCGGGCAAAAAGTATAGCATGATATAAGATACGAATAAATTACAAGAAAAAAATTTCACCTCTCTTTCGCAACTACGTATGCTTACGAACGTAGTATGTACGTTCAGGAAAACTAGCTCGAACTGCATGTTGTTTGTATAAATTGAAAAAGCAAATCATACCTGTCGGCTGCGCATATAGTCCAGTCCTTCCAGTACGAAGGTACAATGCGTCTTTATAAAATACTCAGAGTTAATGTGAAAAGTCATAGGGAGCGAGACAGGGAGACAAAGAGACAGACAGCGCCAGTAGAGCATTATCAAAAGGAAACTGAACCCAGAGAAAACACTACGTGGAAGCCAGCTGCAAGTACTGCAGTTCGACTGCAGTATTCGCAAGATAATTTCGATTCTGCGTGTGGTGCAGCTACTAATTTACTAGCGTCAGTTGGCGCATTGGCGGTATGCACGTATCTGAATATATATTATATATGTATATGTATATACATATACATATAGGTATACACGTCTATTGTGCAGCTATTAGTTATAGTCATTTTCCCTGTTATCACTATTGCGAGAGATCGTTCGTAAGGATAATGAAAACGTCACAATCAACTAATATTCAGTTTACCTTATTAACAGAGACATTTGTCGTTATCGACCCTAGCGGATTGGTAAACCACTGAAGGCAAAATGTATTAGTATATTGTAATACCTTATACGTGATTTATCTATATGCTTGCCATGTATATACTATACGTATACATGTGGGTAAGCATAAGCGTAAACTTCTCCTTACCAAGAGTGAATCGCTTAAACAACAAATTCGATTATAAAACGTACGGACAGATACGAACGTCGCGCGCAGACGGCGTCTGCGGAGTTTCCATGCATAAAATAATGCAACAGTTTGTTTTGGACATCTGCATAAGAAATACGAGTGGTATAGCAAACGCTTCTCACTGTATTATGGAAATGACTAGAACGCGATACCCGGTTTCCGTAATGGGACACGTACCACCGCGAAAATTGCTATGACACCGATGGGACTTGGGAAGTTTATATTTGCACATAGGAAAATCAATTTTCCATAAAGACATGCATAGAGGGTGTGAAATATATTTGTATATGAGATCTTCGTAACGTTCCTCTTGATATAGGTTTTTCTATTCGTGGAGTTTTTTTTTTTATTTAACAACGTCACTCGTTTTGGTCGCCTTTGACTCTTGCTACCCCGTTTACGAATTCCCATGCGTGGAAACGTACGTGTGTGTCTCTGGGTGGACGTACGTCCGTTTACCAGCTGGTTGACTTTTACATGGTTTCCTACATACGTTAAATATTCAACTGTGCTCGACTAAACGGAATGTGTATAGTGTTCTGTATTCGTTGCTCTTTTGATCTGTCATGGGAAATAATTTTTTTGCTGCTGTTAATTCAATATGACAAATTGGTATTTCCTAGATGTAATGCTGTAAAGGTTGATCGATATTTATTTAACGAAAAAAAATTTAATTTTTCCACCTTATCCTAGTTTAAAAAATATTTCAACGTCGCGTGACGCCTTTGAATTTTGACGCTTTTTATGAATCCTTGTATTTATTCTTTCACGAACAGTATGACTATCCTCACTCGTTTTAATTTAAAGTGACGTGTTCGAAAAACTCATGTTTCTGCTGATTCAAGAGCGTTTTTAGTAATTTGGACGTTGAGGCCGACTTCCATCTATTCCAGAACTTTGAAAGCAGCCGTCAGCAATTAGACTCGCGCTTGGCCTAACGGACAAGTGGCTCAAGCTAAAATAAATAGGAAATTATCAGCATTCGCTAACAAACTATCAGCAGCGAAGTATTTTATGGCAGGTACGTCAGGTTCTTCTTTTTTATTTATTTTAATAATATCTGCTGTTTCAATATCAATTAAATTCTCAAACCTTGGCGAGTCCGATCGTTAAATTGAGTATATATATATAGCTATGTTACGTTACGTAAAGGGAGTATGGAATGTAACGTCATCCAAAAAATATTCATCGGTCCCTGATTCGCTCGCTAATTGAAACCATTGTCTAATTTATTTTATCCTGGTATTTCAGCAGTGGTACATTAAAAAAAGAGAAATAAAATGTATCGCCAATATGTTTCGGGGTGAGATAACGCGAAAAGCATTAAATTCAAACGATACTAAAAGTGGCACAATGCAATTTTCCATTATTTTAGCCGCTTCTCGTTTGCATTGTGAATTCAATTTGGCAACGTGATTCGCAAATATAAGCAGGTTCAAATTTCCTCGGGATAAATGGCTACGTTCGCAAAAACCAGTGGCACGCGACACTTTATAATAAATAAATACGCGATTTCAATGAAATTCATGGCAATTTCCCTGTCATGGATGTCACTTTGAATTTACACTCGCTGCAGCTCACGTCCATCCCCCTCTAGTGTCCATGAATGTCCATGAAACGTCCATATGATGTCTATACATAGAATTTATTTCAACTATACTTGAAACAAATTTTTTTCAGTTACGTAATTACGAATATGACTGATTATAATTAAAAAAAATAAAAATAAAAAATTCTCTATAACCGTATCGCTCACAATTCTCTATTTATAGTCACTAGTCTTTGTTTCATTATTAATGAATTCTGATTGGCTAATAGACCATGCTGATACACAGGCTCCAGCTTCGATATCTCACTTACACATTTTTTAATTCTGAGTTTCCATTAGCTGCATCAAAATTTTGTACACGTACTGTAACGTGAATTATTCCTTTCTGAACTCGACAACGATAGCTAAACAAAATCCGAGAGCGAACTATCTTCGAGAACCAACCTACGTTACCTTCGGCCGTCCACCCGTCGTTCATGCATCCGCAAGCCAGGCGGGCGCCAGCCAATTCTTGTTTCACCGGGAATTGACGAGCCGCTATAAACTGGTAGTTGGGATGGAACTGGCCCAACTCCACCAAAACGAGAGCCCTGACGGAACCTATCAGATAATGCGATAACTTAACGGATCCTGTCAATTTTTGGGGACGCGTAAAATCGAGAAACGCAACCGTAGGTGCTGATCTTTGGGGTCGCGTAAAATTAGCAAATGCAACTGGATGCACGAACGGGAGCGGACGGTTACGGAAATGCGCGGCCGCTCAGGCTGCTAGGTTGAGGTAGAGAGGGTCGGAGTAAGGCAGGCAAATAGTGCGAGAGACAGAGAGCAGC
>JAYRCB010000499.1:806799-831968 GCA_036026315.1 Trachelus stipa
GGTACGTCGAGACTATCTCCCCACGGCAGATTCGAGCACCTCGACCTCAACTAAACCATAACTAAATCTTACGAGAGACTTGACATAACTATGCGAATCAATTCGAGAACGTAGCTTCTGAGCAGGGTGGCGACCCGAAGGGAACCGGAAATCGAGAACGTTAACTATACCGGTAACCGGAGCCGCCTTGGGACCGTGATTCGAAAAATCACGTCACAGTACATTATACATATATATAAAAAAGCTACAGTGCTATAAGTGCATTTCTAAGTTAATTGGATTTAGCACTTTTTTCTCCTGAAAGCTTGAATTAGTTACTTTTCTGCGCCATATACAATTCGTACTAGACACGCGTATTTCGTTTGATATGAGTATTAAGTGAGAATTAACGAAATAAAAATTCCAGTCTGAAACTTGAAATGAGTATTATAGGAAGAATGAAGGAAAAGAGAACTGAATAACGAAGGACGTGGTTTCCCCATCAATGACATAAACGATCTGGGCGGGTCCGATTTCATTTAGAAAATTCCATTGTGCGGAGAGGAAAATGGTGAAAAACAGAAATAATAAAAAAAAAGAGGAGAAAAAAAGCAGACACACTGGTACCCAACAACTTCGGACCTACTATTATCAATCCCACGGTATTATTCTGCGATACTACAGTTAACACGGTTGACATGACCCAGATGAGAACGAGTGCTCTTCTGGAGAATATAGGAGAGGAAAAAAAGAGGGAAAAAAAATAACGTCACTTCTGATGTCACACCAAACAATGGAGCCTTATGTACTATCACATATGCAATACACGTACGCAGATATATATGTCGGTATTCGTGTGTCAATTTGACTGATAGTATTCGAATGATAAAGTGAAGGCGCAAAATTTGAAATAGGACTTTCGGAACGGCTAATATGAAAATATTGATGAGAGTCTGAATGAGAACAAAATTAATAGCTACGTGGGGGATGCAAAGTGCGAAACTGTGGAAAATCTGTGAAAAATTGCACATTAGACGAATAGATGCTACTGAAGAGACGTAACAACTCATTTTAAGTTGGTCTTGGACTTTGCGATTATTTATACCAATTTTGTAACCAGTTTCTGAATAAATCAGTCACCCTTATTTATAGGGTGGTTATGACGAAGGGTGGGAAAGAGAATTAGAACTAACGAGAATTTTCTACAGTTTACGTCAAACTCTGTTTCGCCTAGGTTAATGCCTCACTGGTTGAAAAGTTTGTTAGTCGCTCGAAAGAAGGAGAGACAGAGAGAGAGTGTGTGAGAGAGAAAGAAAGAGACAGAATCTCAACATCCAACGTTTATCGTGACTATTTTACGTATTTATGCTAAAATCTAAGTGGTACTTAAGACTTAAACTTTTCACATGTAGCAGCTGGGTTTTCAATCTGATTGATCTTACTCTGGGAAAGTTCTTCAAATTTTCTCTCTCTCTCTCTCTCTCTCTCTCTCTCTCTCTCTCTCTCTCTCTCTCTTCAAAAATGCGTTGCATACTTGGCTTCTTAGCGTTTAGTTAACATACATATATCTAACTAGCGTGGTTTACTTGTAATAGCACTATCGTTACTGTTATTACTATTATTATTTCTTTGTAATTACGTTATGTTTCATTATGTTATTATTATTATTAATTTTTCTAGAACATTGTTCTGTATTTTATACTTCCAGGGCAATCTGCTCTAGTATAATAAACTATGGTTTCTCTCTCTCTCTCTCTCTCTCTCTCTCTCACACACACACACACACACACACACTTTCCGCTTCGCTTTTAAGCAGTCTTTATATAAATTCTCAATTAATTAGGTATTTATATTGTGACTGTATGGGATCGGGAACTTTCATTAGAAACTGTAAAGTTGGTGCATAAATAAAAAATTTCTGTAATCTTAAATAAATTTTGTATTTATTTTTAAGTTAACTTTTCTTAATGCCGTAAAACTCTGGAAATATGTAATAATTCAATTGTTCTCAATCGCTATCTCACTCTTTGCAATTAATAGATCCAACCAGTCTGGATATGGAAAAAAGAGAATTAAAAAATACAAGTGTATTTACAATCTGGCGTTTACCAACAGCACGAAACAAAGCAGCTTACGAATAGTTTCCGCGTAATGGCGAATGCCGGAGAATCAATGGGCCAATATAACTACCGTTCACGCATTAATTAGTTCAGAATGGGAGCGTATGATTCCATGAAAATGCTGATACAGCATTTGATTTCGATATTAGTGATCCCTAACGACATGTAGATAGCAGTTGATATTCCCAAGATGGATAGAATAAAACCGTCTATTTAATTCTGTCTGCTTTAGTGATGTGGAAGAGCCGCTTCATCTCTTTGTAGAAAATAGAATTGTAAAAAATAAATTTCTCATATCATCAACTTTGTATCATGAAACTGTCAAAAAACTATGAAAATTAGTATTATTTCACTACGTTTATAACGTTTGTCACTCTTACACATGCGTCTCTAAAAAAATCCGCTAGGTGGCAGCAAAGTATACCGCATACAAATGTCATTGAATAGAATTTCCGATTACTCAACAAACAACTGGAAATTTAATTCGTTCAAATCTTTACGTCTGCAGTTCCGCTTCGATGTGAATTTCATCTCTGAGCACGTACCTATTTACATATATATGTGCTCCAAAATATGCTGTATAAATATACAGCGTATATCGCGTAATACGCGATAGGGAGATATAACTTTCTTCGCGGTTATAAACGAGCTTTTTACGAACGTTTTTCCAGAACTCTTACATTCATTTCCTTTTTTCTCTTTTTCTCATTTCTACTCACCACCTTTTATGTTCTCACTCGTTATTACGTTAACGCACAAAGCCTACCGAACAGGAACAAGTGATTTATGCTTATAATAAAGACCAAAAAAATACCAGTCAAATTTTCAAAAAACATCTATACACAATACCCCCCTATGTCCTCCGCATTATCGTATATACCAAAAAATCTTATTTAAAAAATTGAATAATCAAATCAAATAAGTATGTAATTTACCCCACCAGTACATTTCATCTATCTGTATCCTGAAAAATCTCAATTAAAATCATTAATTCAGACATATCCCTCATAAAAGTAAAAAATTCAGCTTTCCCTTTCGTGCTATTCACTGCTTAGAATCGACAAAACCGTATATACCCATTACTCACGTATATTTCCTGACTGAAATAATTTTGCATAATATTAAGCCCATTTCATACGGGACTGTTATACATTAACTTAAGAAATATTATCCCTCGTAAAACCCTACCAAGTTGTATTTCGTATACAGGATAGGATCAAGATCAGTCAGTCAGTTGAAATTGGGTTAAGCGTCAGCTAACTAGAGAGGGTTAAATCCATTGCATAGATGTGATAGGAATGACCAAGGACGTTATATATGAAGAGAAAAAATCAGATACCCCAATTTGACATCTAAAAAAGCAAAGGAGAACATTCAGAAAGCGTCGTCAGTGGAAATCCTATGTAAATCAGTCGCCCTTCTTAACTTTCAATAAAATTTGCAAAGTACTAGCACTTTATGAAAGAACCTCGTTATTACTAAAAGGAAGGACCTCTCTTATTGCATTAAAAAATGAAGAAATAAAGGGACTCCATCCCATCTCAATATCCCTTACCTTAACTCCCTTCGCGAAGACATTAACGATTACTTAGTTACTGCTGGTATAATGTAAGGGCGAAAAAGAAGCACTTAAATTACATCTGCAAATAATTATCCCGGTAACCAAAGCATGATCTTTCGAAGTGGAACTTTTAATTAGCATATACCGTACATATGTCTTTACGTACAGGTTTAATATTTCGAGTCAGAAATCACAAGGATGCACTTTGAAGTACTCGTTACTGAGATAATTAGCAAACGGACACTCGCGTTATCTCTACGCAAATTTCAACAAACTACGAGTAAATCCAGTCTCGAGTGACGTGTCCATACTTTAAAGGTAGGTCTTGTAACTTCTACTGGCTTTAGAGTACGTAAGGTACATATACCTGATATACTATAGATATGTACATACACGCTATACCTGACTATGATTCTTGCATTGGAAATGGCGTAGCTCGGCTCGAGATTGCAGCAATTGAAATGGTCGTTGTGGGAAAGTCAACAGGATTTTGCTGATGCGTCTCGTAAGCGTCGCTCGTCGTATTATCATACAGATACTCCGGCCTCCGTGGTGCCAGGGTGAATTATCAATTTCTGAGCTCATCAAATTTTCACTGCAAGTTTACGGCAGAAGTCGGAATAGTTAAAAATTTCTTCTTTGAATTTTTGATACCTTTCTTTGGACGGAGGCATTAAGTAAGAATGGAATAAATTTTGTATGACCAAACTTCGGGCTATGATCATTTTAAAAATGCACTGCCGGGCGGTATTGTTATCTTGGATTTTTGCAATATTTTTTTTGTGGCTTCTGGGTAAGGACGGGGATAACCTTAATTAAGCTCGATAATTAATGAAAAATTCTGCGAAACGCTGCGCCGTTCAAGGGTTTCGATATTCGAAGACAATGGGTCTCGATAAATGGCGCGTGGTGAAAAATGAAAGGATGATAGTATTATTAAAGATGCAATTCTCCTTCGGGAATGCGCTATCCATGAGTATTCTGGATACTAAGGATATATACGTTGTAGATAAAATTATCTGTCTTTCGTGATCGTTTATCTAGATCATCGAATGAATCGACAGTAAAAGAAAATTAAAAGAGAACTACTATTATTAAATGACAGATGAAAAAGCTTGACGGAAATACAAAGGCGGAAAATTCATTTGAATTTTCGTTCTCAATTTCGAACGTGATTTCGGTCTCTCGAAACGAGGTCGATTGTGAAAGGAAAATTAAGGATTCCTGTTCCAGTCTGTCGCATTTATCATTCAACGTGAAAATCGGTCCTCGCGAATATTTATTTCGTAGGAATTTTAGGAATTTTTTTACATTTTATCCTTTGTAAAAAGATGTAGTAAAATTTTTTCCCACAGAAATTCTGGTATATTCGCTGGCCAATTGAGCTTTTGCGGTTTGAATTATTTTCCTATATACTCAACTGCTATTATGTACTTACATAGAGACAATGGGGTGGGTAGGCACGTTAAGTAATCCGGAATGGCGATTCGGGTCCAGCAACTCATACCAACTGGAATCGAAAGGGAATAGAAAAGTTCGATTGTTATCGATCGAGCTATGTAGGTTATGATGTAATTTTAATGGCTACAGCATATGCCAGAAACAGGCGAGCGCTCGATACGATTGCCTTGTGTATTTAGAGCCCTAGCTTCCAACCCTACCGTACCCCCCCTCATCCTTAGTCAGCCCAATGCTTTCCAACCCCGATTGGAAATCAATCTCCACATTATTTGCATTATTTAATTAGCTTTTCTTCCTTCGCGCAGCATAGAAAATTTCTTTCAAGACATTTTCCGAGGGTCGAATCTATCAAAAAAATTTCATTAATAATCGTCAATCCTGTTATTTCTCCAATGAAATTTCTCAATTCAAAAATAACGAGACGAAAGGGAAAAGAAGATAGAGCGTAAAATTTTATCAAGTTCCCAAAGTGCCTAATGCGAATTCTTTTATCGCGCTCAAAAATACTCCTGACCGATGCTACAATGTTTATAATTTTGGCACTTTTTTCGAAAATCAAATTCTTGTATTTTTTATCATACAGTTGTTTACCGGTTATTGTTACACGTGCATCTATTTCATATGGAATATTTACGGGTTTACATTACCCCTCAGTGATGCCTTCCTGACAATTTCAATATTATTTTTCCCATCTATGTCGAACGACTAGTTTCAGAGCTATAGCCAATCGAAACACAAACCGATCGCACAAAATCATTTCCCACTTGGCAAGTTATTTGCAAAATGCATTTGCAAAGTCGTACCCATATTTACTTTTTTTATTCATTTACTCCTAGATCAATCGTAATCACTTCTGGGTAAGCATGCAATTTACAGAATCAAAGGATATAAGAGTCTATGAACTATAATCGATAAATATTCAATTTTCCAGGTGTACAGCAAAATTCAAGAAAACGTACCTGCTAGGGATGGTATTCGGATATAACATCGTTAACAATATAACATCGCTATATTCAATACGCAGATCGTTTTGTGTTTCGATAAAAATTCGATCTGCAACTAGGCAGTTGACACAGATGGGAAAAATAATATTGAAACTGTCAGAAAGCCAGTTTACAGTTATGACCGATCGCCAGTATCAAGTACGTTTTTCAAATTCCCCATAGAAAACCTCTACTTTACAACTATGAGGAATGTGATAACTTTGAAGAGAATTACATACGTTTCTCTAGAAGATCCAAGCGTCTATTGCTATCGCCTTCAAGTTTCTACTGTTACTTGCATCAGACCGATTTTGTATATACAGTATATTTTATACCGTAAGATTCACAGGTATACGCTACGGTACACCGTATACGAGCTTATAGCCACTTTCCCTTATATACGTCTCACTTTATTTTCCTTCACTTCGGTACCCATTCACTGCTATCTTTTGTTTCCCAGCAAATTGTCGAAGCAACGACATTATTACACGATGTCGTGACCAATCCCCATCGACGTAGTCGTTGCAAGCGCCACTGGATTTTACTGCATCGTGTATCGAATCTCGTAGATTGAATTCCGTTACTCGGAAATAAACCTCCCATCCGCTCACCGTACATGGTATCCATAGCAGTTACTTCTGGCGCGAGAATATCTGAAAACAAGATCTAAAACAACAGCCGCGAAGAAAATGCATTTGAAATTTATTCAAGGAAAATATATTTACAAGGCTATACCTATTTGTTAAGTGAATCCTTGCATACGATTTACGATAGTTTCATGTAAAACGTCGTGTATGTAAATTATTATTATTTACCAAAACTAATAATTATTTAATACAGCTACGGATATCCAGAATGAATAATTGGCCATGCCAATATGCTTCTTGTTTTCAATTAAACCGTAAACGTTTCCTGTATTAATATTTACATATACGATCATTTACACAAATGTTTATACACGTAGAGATAGATCGTTCCGTATATCTATATACCAAATATGTATGTTTTGAAAATTTATTCGTAACGCCCACAATGTAATACGATATTATAGGTATACCGAAGTTTTATATAGATCGATATACGCCTTTCGCATAAATTCAATGCTTATAATATGATTTCACCATCTGTCGAAATTTTCTTTAATTACTTAATGAACAAAAGTCTGAGAGCTGCAAGGGAAAATTTAAGTACCCACTTGGAGACATTAAGAAGCTCTAAAACGATTTACATCCTCAGGATAAACTTTCCGTGATTATGTTTCTCACTCGTATTAATTCCATTGAGAGAAAGAGAGAAAGAGATAGTGAAACTTTATCAAAGATGATTCAATTATCTATCAAGAAACAAATTTAATCGCACGGCAACCGCATTTCTCCGTCGCGTATCGTTAATAAAGTAACCTCTCACTCTCTGAAGTGAAAAAAAAAGAAAATTATTCCTCCCGGGACGCGCGGTGGACCCACCACGCTTCCAATATATTTATAACAGCCACGTGTGTGTATATATGTATATATATTATATATAAAGTTACGTACTACCTACTACGCGAGTGAACAACGCGATACGAGAGTAATCGCGGAACCGCAAACGTTTATTGCAAGCGGACACGCGACTATTATTCCATAATAAGTGCATAATCTGGGCCGTGTCGTGCCGCGAGAAGTACGGCGAGTATCGAATTTCGATTTGTCTCACGAACTCCCAAGGCTATTGGGATAAGGAAACGGCACTAAATTCAAAGCAGAAAAGTTATGGATGCAATTGTAGAGAACCTCGGAAATTTTCAGCCGTTCCGCATAACATTCGCGTATTCGATAAGTTCGACGGCAAAGAGAGAGAAAAAAAGAGTAGAAGAGAGAAAATATCGAAAATTAAGCCATCGGCAGGCCAATATTCAAAGTGATTGTTTTATGCTATATATACATATATATATATATATATATATATGTCTTCAAGTACACAGAGTGTAGCGACGATACGGGAAAGGGATGGGGGAGTCGATTCATATGCAAGAGAATGGGGTATCTAAAATGAAAAGAGAGAGACGGAGGCGAGAATGAATGAGAGTACAGAGGATGAGAAAGGAAGACAGTTTTCCAATTTCGCAAATTCATGACCCGTAGAAACCCCGACATTTCCTCGGAAGGCTGACTGGTGTCAATAAAACAGTGTATAGGGGATGAAGGAGCAGCGGGAAACAATGAAATTGCGAATAAGGGTTTTGTGAATCACGATTATTCGGTATCGTGGACCGAAGGGATAACCAGAGGTCTGAAAGTCTGTGAAATAAGAAAAACATTGAAGTACCTATAGTCGCTTTAATTATAATGTATAAGCGTCGTGAAGATACGAATACGAAAAAATTCAAAGTTATTTGTAAGTTAATGACGCGCAACTAAACTCCAGTACCGAAAACGAAGAAGCTTCATCTACAGCAGTAGCGGCAACCGGGCAGCAGTGGTAAAAGTAGTGGCCGAGTCAGCCGCAGCCAGCCGGTGGTTTAACGAAGAGGATGGGTGCCGAAGAAGAAGAGAAGAAGAAAATGGAAGAAAGAAGACTGAACTTAACTGGGGTCAAATTGACTCTAGTAGGGAGTCCCTGCATTCAATATGGCGACTTCCTAATAGAGTCAGGCTGACTCCTTTTAAGACGTTCACCGAGCTTCATATCAAGTATAGATGTATATATAGGCTTTATATGTGTATATATATATATAGCATCAAAGAGCACAAACCAACTGCGTAACGTGTTACTTAGCAAGGAATTACTTGACATAGTCGCTACTAGGAAATCCAATGAATACATGAGTTAACGAACAAGCGAGAATATAGGGGATGAATGGTACCAGGGTGAACATGGTGAACGGAATGAACAGAAACATCGCATGTCGACGTTACGAGTAAACAGAATTGATTTTCATGTAGGAGAATTACGAATCCGTTTGCTCTATATCCATATGCATGGAATGAATGTCATAGCTAGTGGTAGTTGCCAGTAACAGGCAGACGGTACTACACAAGAACGTCAATGGTATGGGGTTATCACGTATTGAAAAAAAAATCCAAAAATAATTGATACAATGAGAAAGAGTATAAAAATGAAAAAATCAAATATGTACAAAAAAAAGTTATACTATAAATATAATGACATATAAATATATAAATGAAATTCATAGAAGTCAAAGGTATAAAAAAATATTAAAAAATAGTTTATGTATACATACACACATAAATTATTTTAACTTAGAAATTTTTTAATATATTAATTAATAATATTAATATTCTTTATTTCTATGATTCATATAAATTTCATTTAACACCGTTTACACCTGGGTTTCTAGTAAATTAACGTTCGTGCTCGAAGCCATGAATCGCGAGCCGACGTCAACAATGAATTCGCATAATTGTAATGTCAGCGCAATTCCACGGAGACTTGAATATTTGGTACATTAGGAATAGTTAGTGTCGTAAACATAGATAATGACACAGAACATGTCACATCACTCAGGCCAGAGTCTGTCGTCGACGTCTGAAGTATAAGGTCGTTAAATGAAATTAATTTCATTTCATCTAATTAGAGTTTAGCCGAATTGAAATTTTAATTAAAGTACCGCGTAAACCCCCACCCCCCGGTCACCCCTCTTTCCGCCATGGCCCGTACACCTCGTTGGGCTACATTGCGCTTTACGTCGAAGATCGATAACCTCTGCAACGTGTTTTAAGAGGGTTGAAGAATAGAGGTGGGATTTCTGCTGGACATTTTAACGATGCCTGAATTCACCCAGGAATTCAGGTTCTCCTCGGTCGATCGATTCAACAAGGGATCTGGAACAAAGACCAAGGTGGCGTCTTTCTTTGTACTTGAGGGAATATTTTAAATCAAATAATAATCATAGAGAATCAAAGAGAAAGGCGAACTTGCCTGCTTGCTTGTCCATTAAAAAGTATTTGCTGTCGCTGTATAACCGATCTCTTCGCACTGACACCAATTTCCGGCTGTTTTTTTTACCGCAGGCATCGTATGCACGTATGGAAACACCTTTGTGTCTATATATAGTTGTCTGTGTACATGCATATCAGCTGGGATTGAAATATCGACGCTTTTTAAATAGCGAGCATTTACACAACTGTATAAATGGTCATCGCTAGCTAATTGTCGCGTAGGTATAACGATGATTTCAAAATGACAAAATTCAACTGTGTGGACCAGTCGGTGATGGATTGAATATTCATGTTTTTTGTGAGACACCATTTGCCGTGCGATATATCTATCACGCTAATGCATTATTTCATTTTCGATTTTCAATTAACGATAACGATAGTATTTAAAGACGTTGATCTCTGAGTTGCTTAATGATTTATTATTATAAATTTTTTTCTTCCTTATTTTGGATTAAACTTAATCCATGAGATTTTCATAGAAGTTTTTATAATTTGATTTTATATTGGTAGTAAAGTTAAATGTTAATATGAATTAAATCGAGATCTTAGAAAATGGGGGAAACGAACTGTTTTTGATAATAATGATGATCACATAGTATAACGGTATTATCATGGCTCGTATAACAATCAAATTAATTGTACGAGAGAAATCCTCTCGAATACTAATGAACGGTACGTTATAGACTATATGTATATATATATTGCAAAGTTTTGCGAAGGTACAGAAATTTCTACGAATTTGAGTAAACGTTATATGCAAGTGCTAGAAATCTTATAATCTCCTTGAAAATACAATTATTCGAATTTCGAGCTCTCGCAATAAATTCATACATGAACGAAAAGTTAATACATCGCTCGTACCAAATCATTCAAATTTGCACACGTAATTTCGACGCATCCCAGAGAAATGAAAAAGGAAGAACAGCATACTTTGCATAATATTCAATAATGACGAGTTTCAAATGTGATTACTCTCATTCAGCGTTATCACTGAACTTCAACCAAAGAAACGATTCGCTCTATCAGCATGTGAATTTACATATTCGTTAATGCTCGCCCTTTTATACATCCGATGAAAAATATCAACCTACTGTATGGAAATGCATATATGCATATATGCACACAAGGAATACACGTATCAAATTCATATCAATAAGAATTCTTTAATGAAAACTCTCCTGCCTAATATAGTCCACTCGAGACTTGACAGAAGAGTTCTCTTTCAGAATTCGCTTATAGCATTCACGACATACTCACAACTCAGCCAACATTTGACAGTCGCACAAAACCCAATAATACACGTTGAAATATATATATATATATTCAAAATTTTGTAAAATTACGAAAACCATAATTGATAGACAATACAAATACTGATTAAATGAAATTAATTAAGTTCATTTACATATACAAATTTATTAGAACTCTCCATCAAACGGCTATATCAAATTCTAATAAAATCAATCCAATTATTGATGATACTTTTTAAAAAAGATTCCACTACTCATCGTGCCGCAGGAATACTGTTCCATCGAATAATAAATTACCGAACTCCATAATACCTAAACAATAACTGAAGCTCTCGAGCTATTCGGTACACGAATCCCAGTTACAGGCAAACCATAACCTAATATGGGTATATACCTATATATGATTTGAGGAGTATTAATTAATGTCAGATTCAGCGCATCAGATTTGACATCGTATGTGGCATGACCTCATTTGTGCCAGTACTATCTGTCTCCTTAACGCATCGAGTTCAGGTGCACTCGAGTCCCATATGTGAATATATTAGTCTACATATACATATTACATGTATATATACCCCTGCATCGTTCAAAATGCGTAAACGCATGGGAGCTTTATATATATTACTACTTCACATATCCGGATATGACATCGACCATGTCCAACCGGAAGGCTCATTCTCTTCATTTTGTCCTAGTGCCTGGGGTATAACGGAAATATTAACAAGCTGAGGGTAGTCTGTAACTGAATCAAAGTCAATTATGATCCTCTGTAGACCGAAGGTCCAGTATTGATTTTGTACCTGAATAAAAGTAAAGTATTGGCGATTCCTGGTATAGCAAACCTACATGACTACGAGTGAAATAATACAGAGCATTGAGACATAGAATCTCTAGCGACACCCATTGTACTTGAAATTGCACTTCCATCATGTTATATGCCAGCGCCAGTCATCCTGAAATGGCTTATTGTTCTTACGATGAACAGGCAGCTGTGAGAGGACCAGCTCGTAAACTAAATGGCTATAGTTTAATAGTTGATAGGATAACAATAAACCTGATACTATGGATAGTAACCAACTATGTTCGTTTAATCGTAAAAAGCCGTGGCAGATGTGCTTTACTCGATCGGTTCTTTGAATTTATCGTTTTCTGATAATAATCCTCATCTTGTATTTTATATGTTATTCTGGTTTACTATGGATTAATTATAGTAGGATTTTCATATTAATGGGATAGCCTAATAGTATTATGTATCTAGTGTGTATTATGTCTGTGTCAATTTAGGTATGTCCTAGGGTCAATGTTAGTACTATCTGTTTACGTGATGACACTCTAGGGTTATTATCCTGTTCGCATTGTCAGATTGCTCGAAACTGGCAACGCGTATAATGATCATTCGGTTTAATTCTGGCCGAGCATTAAGACTGGTTTTCAGTGGACGTTTCGACATTTTATAGGTATGCATAAACCGATTATGAATGATGTAGTTTTCAGACAATCGCCTGTTAAAGACAAAAAATATGAGTGCAATGACTGGGTAATAAATTTGGACTTTTTTTTTTACAAAAGTTAAAATAATGAATTTTTTTAATTTAGATCATAAATCTTAGACTGTGTCGAAAAGGACAATTTTTTGCAATCTTGATGTCTGCCATTTACTGACTTTAACTACTTAGGCTGGTAGCCTTTTCCTTTTTACACGATTCAAAATGACGTTTTACGAGTACCGATATATATGATGAACAATTTTTGTAGAATATGTATTGCCGAAAATAAAATATTTTATCCAATTTATGTTTTTGCATATTTGAATTCAAGTATTTTATTTAGTTGACAGGTTGACTCTTCCATATTTTGCTTTAAATAAAAATGCAAAACTAAATACCTGGTACGAATATGATTTACCTCCTATTTATACAACGTTAATAATTGAAAACATCTGTTTGCACGATTATTATTAAAACTGAAAATGACAAATGTTGATATAAAGTAAATTGGATATATACAGTATAAACTGATAAAAATGCCATTCCGAACAGTTTTATCGGGTTCCCAATTACATGTAACAGGATTAATTTCCCTTTGTAGAATATTTCCATATAGGATAATTTACGTATATACTTATTAAAAAAAGCCGAAAACCAGATACAGGCTGTGCCCGATTATCAATAGAAACAGCTATTACATTTTAATTAAACAGGCAAAGCGATTAAAAATTAAACAGCAAAGATGCATCCATACTGAATATATCGATACTGGTGCAAAGACCGGTTGATCATTGATATTAAACTGCTGGGTCCCCATTTACGATTGATGAATATTAAATGAACTGCTATTAACGAACTTTCATTCCATCCAACGATTTAGGTACCTCATACCAATTTCGTTTGACTATTTTTCAATGACGGTTCGATATTTCGAACTTGTTCGTGTGGTCATAAAATTTTCATTAATCTTCCATATACCAGTACTGCTGTTCTTTCTCCTTCATTGTGTACTTTCATACGTAATGCTTTCACGAAATCCCAATGGTCCCATTTGCGTTGGCTTTATAAATGTACTTTAAAATGACCCAGAGGTATACATACCGGCACTTGCATTCACACCACGCTCAACGTATGCCGACATTTCTAACATGTCAAATTAATTTATCCACGTGAAATTACAGTATAACATAAAGAAACGAGAGGAGGTCCAGGAGATGCCGCAGGAGGAGCCAAACCCATTGATGCGCAAGAAGAAGACCCCGGAGGAATTGGCGGCCGAAGCCGAAGCGGAAGACGAAGACGATTTTACGAGTAAGATCTTTTTTTTCCAATGAACAATAATATATAATTCGATCAAAATTAATAGTCATCCCTTTTCCTCTATCGAACTATACCCCCCGCCCCCAACCAGTCATTTCCCCGCGTTCGTTACTGTGTCATACATTTTTTTTTCCCGCGACTCACCAGCGATCAATACCACCACCACAAATACCGAAACCCACCCACGTTATCGATCACTCCAACAAAATGCTCTTTCGTCCGTGTAATTCCGACGAAACGGAAAAGCCGAGCAGCTTCCGCTAATGAATGAATGCGCGGCACAAAGTGTACAGAGCCAGGGAACCCTGTAGTCCCCCCCGGTTTCCGCTTCTGAACTCTCTGCTCCTGGTCCCTGGCTCCAGGCTTGATACCTCCATCTCTCTCTTTGCATGCATCTTCCTAACCCTGAATACCCTGCAGGTTCATTGATCGATGAGAGTTTAACGAGCCAGGCTAGAAATCAAACGGGCCGATTATCGCCCTGCTGAAGTGGTTGTGTATATCTAATATTAAGAAGCAAACCCACCGAGATTGACCGAACGAAGGTTACTTTAGCAATAACGCTCCCGGGCGCTTCTGTTCCAGAGCTGAAGAACACGATAGAGACACAGGTGAACGAGATTAAGTCCCAGATCGAAAGTAGATGCAGTCTCCAATGAGTTCGCACGGCTGCTGAGCGATGGATGACGACGACACCATGTGTCGTGGTGAAAATCGTCACCGTGACTCGGCCATCACTATCGGACGAGTTCATCAGCGTCATCGTAGCATCGTCGTATCGTGTCATCACGGACGTCCAGGTGGCGAAAGCGTCGAGGAGAATTACAAGAAATTGATACTGAGATCCTGCCCGCTCACGTCCTCGAATCGTCTTCATGGATTCACTTCATTGCCCGTAGCATCGTTATACACCTACTTTGTGCACCTTTGTTAATCAACTCGCATCCGTAGCCAACTTCAGTGACTTCAAAGACTCTCCAAGGATGACGTCGTCAAGAACCAGAATTATGAGCATCAGCGTCTTCTCATCCAAGAACTTTCCCCTTGTGTCATAAGGAGTGGTTAAGGATTTTCCGTAGCTTCGTTTTTTTATTTTTACTTAACGATATTAAAGAACGAAAACTCATGCTTCTACGCAGTGAAAAACAACGTCCTGTGCCAGACACGCTATCTATGCGTGAATCCGCGACGTTCAAACGCGTAGTTACGAGTCCCAGATGGCGCTGACTGTAGAGTAGAGTAAAGGAGATAGACCAAGTGGGGAGACGTTGGAGCAAGGGGAAAAATAAACATCGAATAAAAAAATTTTCTTTCTTTACGCACTCGCGCGCAATAAGGGCGAATTTCTGAAAAATCTACGATTTCATCCCCAACGTGTATACTGTACGTGCGAGCGGGCGATAATCAGAATCTGGATTGGGAATTGAGGAAGGAACGGGCAAGAATCCAGAATGGGGATAACCGAGGGAGAAATAACGGAAGCAGATGGAAATACGTGGAATATTCTTTAAGCAAGAATGTAACTGACGATGGGGGGACGTTTCAATGGAGTTGAACAATTTTTCAAGGCGCCTCTCAATAGCAAATCTCAAATGCTGCTTACTCGTGACTCTCGTCGTATAGAGAAATATTGAGAAATTGCGTTAACAAGAATGACGAGCAGAAGCTGTAAGAAATACTTATAGAAGATTTCTACGAGTTAACGAGGAAAAAAGGTAGAAGAACGACGTTGAACAATAACGTGTAGAAGAATTGTGTAACTTGATCATCAAAATCATTGTGCTGTTAAGAATCGTTGTCACTTGGTAGAAATTCGTTTACGCCATTGTGAACAGCAATCCTGTCTCGAGCAGCCGTGAAAGAGCGCAAGAGGACGTGAAACCCGGAGAGAAGAAAAAAAGAGGAAGAGACATGAATCGTAAAGGGAGAATTAACGCGAGTGAGGTGAGAGAATGCATGCGTGTTATGTACGTCGATAGCGGGGAAAAGAAAGAGACGAAAAAGAAAAGGATACGAGGAAAATAAAAATACAATTTCTGTCTAGCGAGTTAAAAAAGGTATGGATAAATCGCATTAGCAAGAATGGCGCTGGAGCTTTTTTTTTTAGAAAAATCTCCCCATCACGGCAGGATGTAAACGAACGTGTATTGGTTAAAGATAAAGCACGTAGCCGGAGAGAGCAAAACAAAGAAAGAGAGAGAATAAAAAAGAAAAGAAATTAAACGAGAGTATCCTAGCCTCTAAGTTTTACTAGTAAGTTACATATAGTGGGAAGTAAGTGCAGTAAAGTTAGCCGAGTTACGTAGCTGCTAGAGATCCAAGGCGAAGGGCTGTTTCAATAAGTACGTTTTTAGCGGATGGTAATTGATATTTGTATTTAGAGACGTAAACGCGGAGATCGAGGCTTATTATACCAGAGCGAATGTGTGAGTGAAAGAGAAAAAGAAAGATAGAGAGAAAAAAAGACGTTATGGATTCTCGAAAGAACCCGATGATTCGTGCTCACCCTCAAGCATTGACGAAAAGGGACTAATTCGTAATCAGCCTTGTCCAGACGTGGTAGGGTGTGCGCATGCGCGTTGACGTATCTGTTGAAGTTGTTATAGTTTAATGTTATATCCCGATGCGTGACCGATCACGAATGGCGGCCAGAGCACGAACCACCGGCAAGTAATGCATGCCTTATATATCCTACAATATACATATATACATATACACACTTCGCGTACACCGTGTATATCGTACATATACGATATGTCCTGGTAGCCGTGAAAAAGAGAGAGAGAGAGAGAGAGAGAGAGAGAGGGAGGGAGAGCCGTCAAAAACACAAAGTATTTCGACGGCTCTTCCCTATAGCGCCGGAAATTATTAAGCGGCATAATTTCATTTTCATACCCGATGGCAAATATTTAACTTGAATTAACAGCATAAACTCCCAGAGTGAGAGTTGAATACTCAAAACTGAACCGATGGGGATGAGGGGACGATAGAAGACCGGAACTATATATATAGGCATTGCCGAATTGGTGTTACTAAGAACATTCCGATTTCCACGCTCCACCCTGAAGGTGCCTTGGTAGCCCTTGTGGAAAGGTTCCACCCTCTCGTTTCACCTTCCACGCCAACCCCCCCGACGTCCCTCAAACCTTCTACCGCCTTGCCTGCTACCCTCTTGCGAAGTAAGTTCACTCTTAATTACGTACTCTCTCGACCTCTCGCCCAATCGCAGTGTTTGGATTTCGCCAAAGATTTACGCAAAAGTTTGCTTTCCGATTCTAAGAAAAATCTTAGGGGATTCGGTATTACGTGCACGCGAGTGGGAATAAATTGATTTGCAACGAGGGTGAATTCATGCTTAATACAAGGATTTCGCGGTACTTTCAAAAATTGTGTGATATATATGTATATATATATATATTTACGTTCATAGATACATATGTGTATATCACGTTTGACGTGCTTGCGATAATGGAATGTAATTCTAGTAACGCATTGAGAAAGTTTACGAATTGAGACGTGCGTACGAGTGACGTATGTGACGATCGAAATAATCTTAAAATGTGTATCAAAGACGAATAAGCGATAATAGTATATTGCGTGTGTACAAAAGCAAAGCAAGAGAGCAAGAAAGAATGAGATGGAGTGACAGAGTGAGAGAGCGAGAGAGAGAACATAATAATAAGTAAAGAGAAGACGGAAGTGGGGAAGATGAAAGGAAAGAAAAGGGTGGAAAGAATTAAATGTGTTAAGCCGTTTTTGTATGGACGATGAATAAGAAAAAAAAATGTATTTTTTTATTTTCGATGTCCTCAAAAACCCAACTCGAAATTTGTACGATTTGACAAACTCTCCCGTAATACCTAGAAAATTCCTCTTTCAAAATCTGCACCTTACCCACACGCACACACAGTCCACCCAATTTTTAGGAAATTTTACATGTTCGCGGGAAAAAATATTTTCTTCGCTAAAAAGAAACAATACGAGATTCTTCTGTCACTTCGCGTTTGCTTCCCGATCGTTCCGAAAAACGCTTTCGGTTCGCGAATATGAATCTTCGAATTTCCACTTAAAAATTGCGACCCTTCAGCAATCCAAATTCCGTGACGTAATGCTCACTTTCTGATAGAAGTATTCACTTCTATTTATTTATTTATTTATAATTTTCATACCACTAGCGTGTCTATTCTCTATACAAAAATGTGTCTGTCGCCATTTGCAGTGTCGTCGATGTGCATAAAGCTCGCGAAATCGGCAAAGCTCGCCGATTTTATCGCGTACCGTTCTCCAAAATTTCTCTCGATGTTAATGCGCACTCTGTCAGAGTACGACCGGATCGCGGAAACGGATGTTACCTGATTTTCGGTCGAATTTGAAAATAAAGAAAAATTCAAAAATATAAAATCAATAATTCTTCCGTTCCCACGATCTTGAATGTATCTCGCCTGTTACTTTGCATCTCGATGAATTTGCTGTTTGCTCGCCTTTGTAAATCAAAAGTACGAATCTGACGACTCCTACAAAAAACTTCCGGTTCAACATACGTATATCCGGCCTTGGTCTGAATACCGTAAAATTCGAAAATAAAATCATTTTACCAATTTACCATTGTCGATCAAACACCATGCCGATCTGTATAATAAAAAAAATTCAATCATGCTCTCAATTATCTGATTATACAGTAATATCAGAAACGGATTTCGAAAAATTCTAAAAAACGTTGACGTACGTATTGATAACGTCTAAGTACTAACGTGGGAACGATCTCGCGATTACCTGCCGAATCACGATAGCTACAAACAAAAACCCTAAGAATCGTTGACTACGAGATGTACAGGGTTTTCAAAAACGATCTAGACCATACAGTACTATTGTCTCTCTCCCTATAAAATCGTGGAAATACTTTCTTCAATTTTCTAGGGTAGACATTAATGCCAATACCAAATCCAAATCTATTCAAACACCCTACATATAGAATCTAAGAAACAGTCTTTACGTATCATCATGGTGTGCATAAGAAATGCTATTAACTCTCTCGTGTATTAATGTTGCATGTCTCTCTGTCTATACGTCTTTAAATCTTGTACACGTCTGTATGTTTGTCTGCCTGTCATTGTTGGCTGATCTACTACGTTGCGGCTTCTCTTGTCGTGTGAACTCGACTTAATTTTTACGAGAGTTATTTGGTCGAAAAGAACATTTCTCACGTATTTCACGTGACAATATTAATCCTATATACATATTCATGAAACAAGACGAAAAAGGAGTAATATTTTATTATAAAATTTATTGGTCCAACTTTAATTACGAATCTATTGAATTGATCTGATTAAGTTTCATCATATTTAACGTAAATATCGTGAAAATAAATGGTCGATAATTTTCGTAAAATATGTAAGTCGAGTCGCGTTATTTCTCTCTATATGATCAATTTTTCTATGATAAGATGTTTAGATGAAGACGCTTTAAACGTCCCTGGAAAGTCTGTTAGACTGTTCCGTAATCCCCTCTAGCCCAATTCCAATATTTTACATCTTAACAATCATCCCTTATAAATCGTTTACCCGTGTATCCCCTATTTCTCGTTCCACGACGTTACATACAAAACAATTGAATTGTCTGAAATGATATACTTGAAGTCAATTACTTAATTAACCCGAGAATATATATTTAATTAGACGAAAGATCGCATTCTTTTTTCTCGGATATATCATATATATCGATCTCATCATATTACTATATACTTATATATGAAGTAAAGAGGATGAACGCTATATAACCGATCCACGATAGTCGGTGTCTATTTTCCAAAAATGAAATTAATGATTTTTCATAAATTGCATAATTAAAAAAAAAGAAAAGAAAAACAAGAAAAATCTTTATTCAAATCCGCTTATAATCCGTTCTTGATATTATGAAAATATTTTTAAAAAAAACGTGTCAGGTTTTTACGTAATGAAAACCAAGATGGCTTCCGACTATCTCGGAACGGTCTGTACTTATGGGAAATAATAATTTCTAGTATTAATCGCACCTTGTGCTACCTTATTTACCCAGGAACTTCTATTAAACTTCGTTTATATCTTATCTATACTATACTATACATACTATACTTACTATAGCTTACATAACCCTTCTAACTCCCACTAATCTCACAACCCTCGATGTTTCTACGATGCATGTTACTAATCTATCTAGCCTACGATTACTGTTCTGTACTATTACGCTACGTGTGTAACGCAGATAAATTTAGATAAAATGTCATCTTCAACTATATCTATTGTGAGTGTGACGTTAAGAGACCCGACCACCTATGCTACGTACGATCCAAGTGACCTCGCTACCCTTAAAAGTAATGAAATTCAAGTTAACACCAAGCATGTGAAATTATTACAAAAAACAGTCTTTATAAGACGAGATAAAAATATTTTTGAAATAACAAACAAAAATATATTAAGCGGATAGCGACGATCTTAACGTACGTATACGAAGAAATGATATCCTGTTGCGAAAGCTCGATGAACGTATTTATCTAAATTTCAAAGTTTCCCCTTAACGAGAACAAAAAAAAAGTTGAAATAAAAATTTTCTCTTCGTTCTAATCTTATTAGCTAAGTCAGTAAAGTGACTGTCTCGTCTGTAACTACGTATAAATAAAACGTATACCCTAAAAGCGCGTTCGCCTAGATATTCATACATAATGCGTGTGTGTCTGTTACATAACGTGCATAGATAAATACAATGCCATGTTGCTGCTACTGTTACTGCTGGTTAATGTCGTGTGTTGTTGTTGTTTCTCGATATTCAACGTAAATTAATGATGTACGCTATTATCGACACGCATTACGAAATACGTCATGGTAAAAAAATTTATACCTGTTGCAAGAATATTTTAAAGAAAATTTGTCTCTCCTTTGCTTTTTACGTTTCACCGTTACCCAGTATCCCATTTCTAAAGTTTTTTTTTCTTCAGTTTTCGATTTCCTTTGGTTTCCTCTAATTTTCTTTTTTATTCCTTCCCTCTCTTTACTATCGGAATCACAAAGCCGTGGAATTTGGGTGCAAACACAATCGTCTACTAAAACACGTTATATAACCTATACGAATCTTTTACATGCTAAATGATACGTCTACGTCTTTTGCAATTCTTGTTCAGTACGCGCCAGCCCGCGACACAGTAAACAATGGACGTTTGAACGTTATACACATAAAACAAAAAAAATGAAGACAAAAATACAGATTTATACGGAAATAGATGTACTGTTAAATAACTGTTAGAGCGCATGCGCAACTGAAGAGAATCTCCTTCACATTAGATGGAAAGTAACGCATTTGATACTCAATATTCTAATGATACTAATACAGTAATACCCCCTGTGTGACGATAACGTAATCAGCTTATAAAAAGAACCGATCTGATTCGACCTAATGAAAATTTAATTTAATTGGATCATATTGATTGTGACTGATCAAGTGTCTAAGGTACGCTTTGTAGTATTGGTCTTATTATACCTTCTCGTGTAAAAAAAAAATTGAATATTAATTACTTGCTATACTTTCTATGCAAGATAGCTTTCCGGTGGACTTTTTGTCCAATATATCTATTCGATTGTTATATCGGCTTTCAATTGCCACCATTCAGAAATCAATTCTTGATCGATCGGAAACGACTGAATCTTATCTCTGGATTCCAATCGAATCGAATTCTGTGGATTCATCTTGTAGAGTCCATCTTTGATCTTCTTGGGGGGGGAAGCAAAGAAAGATGATAAATTAAAATCACTTCGACGTCGCTTTATGCCCCTTTAAACCATGGAGTAGAAGCAGAGTCGAGCCAGTCAAAATTTTCTTTATCGACGACTTGAACCACGAACCTGAACTGACGAACATTTCTCCTACCATGTCCACGACCAAGAAGCTTTTCTCAATTCTTTATCTAAGCCACCCTAAGCCGTTGAGCGGCAACGTGGCACGTGATATCAACAAAAAAAAAGTAAGAGAGAGAGAGAGAGAGAGAGAGAGAGAGAGAGAGAGAGAGAGAGAGAGAGAGAGAGAATATACACCTTGCACGTACTTAATGTGTTTCGTAGATTCCAATTTAAAAGAATAAAATACACCATCCCCCCTCTGTAGGTCCGTCTTGACGCCAATAAAATCAAATCCCGACTGCTATTAACAACGGCAGGGAACATCGAACACGTCACGTTGCGCAATGCTCTTCGCGAATTTTCTTTTATTTCACGATTCGTCATAAAAAAAGTCGATTCCCCCTGTAAACGCGACCTTTTCCCTCAATCACGTCCCCCATGTCCTCTCTCCACGTCCTACAATTTTATTTCCTCCCATACTTTTCACTTTTACCATAACTCCCTCTCTCCTTTCACGAGAATCTCGACCCATCTATCATTCGAGCAAAATCATTCTTGTTCGTGTCCACGTGACGCTGTACGAAATTTTCGTCGGACGTGAGAAGGAAAAGGCGAAAGGGGGAAATGAAAAAAAATAAAAGAAAACAGAGAGAAATAGAGATAAAATAACAGCGCGTTTCAAGGCGGCCCTATACATGACTAATTGTAAGCCGGACGTGACGTATAAAATATAAAAATGAAAAACATTTTATTAATCGATCTTAGCAATCTGTATAATTCATTGATAAAAGTATTGTTAGACCAGAGATAACGGAGGGGGGCAAGAATGGCCAGCTGTTACCTTTTGAATGCGCCGAAAGCAAAAGAAAAATTGAGAAAAAGAGATAAAGAAGGGAATACCTTATAATAGTAAAAGAAAAAAGAACACGAATTTTTCTATGTACATAGTACCTATTATATCTACACCCGTGTTTAATTGCGTGCGTAATATTATCCTTTGAGCGAACGTTAATTAATGATGAAAATAGGGAAAATGATGAAAAAAAGGAAATCCAACTGCACCGCAAACATGATTCTTCCGGCTAGAGAGGGATTCGGTGTTGACGGTGTTTGTCGAGGGTGTGAAGAATAAAGGGAAAAAAAAGCAAGAGAAAATATGGCGGTAACAATTATTGACGAGAGGATCTTTCGAGCCGGTAGAATATCTAGGGCGTCACTCGTAACCAAAATGACTATTCAGAGACAACGACACAACGCATTATGAAGTAATAATGATACTTAACATTATTGACATTATTATTACGACAATTATAATTATGATGGTGATGATGGTGATTATTATTATTATTATTATTATTATAAATATTATACATAAATATATATATATACATACAGTAGCGAAAGGTACGATGAAGAAAGTTAATGAATAAGCGAGAGATATTGAAACCGTGAGATAAAATAATTAGGCTTTAGCTTTGTACGTGAGAGTGCTAAATTAAAAGAAAAGACAAAAAAATGAAAAACCAAAAAGGAACGAAAACTCAAAAATTAAGTGATAATGGAGGGAAACCATACGTATGATTGGCGATGATTTAAAAAAATTTTCTTCTTTTTCGATTGCCATTTGGTCAAACAAATTCGCGTACCATCGTCCTTGAGCGAACTTGTGCGATTTTTAGGAAATTTGCAATTCTACATATGGCTGATGGTCTGTCGAGCGTTTGTGCATCCGCCTGCATATCCAACCGCTGACGTTATTCTTACGAGTTTCTTCGAGACGCCCGTTCGTATTGCGAAAATTTCAGTCAGCAGATCGGATATTCGATAAACAAGAAGCAATACTGTCGATGCCTATAATGTTATTATCAAGCCTTTAAAGAAAAAAAGGGAGTAGACGATAAAGAAAAAAAAATCGTGAGTGATGAAAAGAAAAACCAATAGCTTAAGGTTGTTTATCGCGAAACACGTCGCGACACACGACTGATCACGTAAAATTCCATGCAGAAAGCTCGATCGTCGCGAAATTGCGACAGGAGTTTAAGGTCATCGAAGGGAGTTTGAAGTTCGCATGAAATTATTACCAGGTCGCAGTATCGCTGACGATCGGAATCTGTCCAAGCTATCGAATAATAATCAGACTGGTCGTGGATCCAAAAAGCCAAAAAACCAGATGAATATTCGCGAATAAAGTTAGTAAGCACCCAAAAGCTCAGAGAAATCTTTATCGTTTCTCTTGTGCCCAAAAATCGCACGAAACTTGCTCAGGAGTTAGGGGGAAACAAAAATAATTAAATTGCAAAGAGACAGAGACGAAGATTTGAACCAAGAAAACGAAGATATTAAAAAAATAAAAGAAAGAGAAAATAATGCGAAAGAAAGGATAAATACAAAGAGCGACGTAAAAAAAAAACTATTAAAGAGAAAAAAATAGTGAATAACAAAATGGAAAACCCTTGTATAAAGTAGCGTGCGTAGTGGCTAAAAAATATTGGTACAGGAAAAAAAAGCAAGAACGAGTTTGTTGTTGAACATAATATTATGTAACATTTAAAAATGACGATGAAGATGACGATGATGATAATATTATATTGTTGTTAGATATATATATATTATATATATATATATATTGATATAAAAATGAAATAATCTAGATTGTAAGGGTCGACACTATAACACGGCACACATAACCACACGCGCGCACACACGATTACACACACGAATACACATCGACACGGTTTCGTAGAAGTGCCCTGCGTAGAGGGGTGCCAAAAACACAAGACACGCCCCTGGGCATGGTTTCCACTTTGCATTCATCCTCGTTTTTTTTTATTTTCTTCCTTTATAAACTGTAAAATACATCAAGTGGATACGCGCCTTCTTCTTCCTTCGTCAGACAACTTTGCATTCGGAAGGATACGTGCGCTTCGGGTGTTTCCGTCAATACCCGCAGTCCACTTATACTTGAGGAATGAATATTAAAAAATTAAAGAAGAAAAAAAGAAAAAAATTTCTTTTGTAATTATTACTTTTATCGATCATCAGATCAAATCGAGCGTATTCATGATAGACGGTAATCGAGCTTTTCTCCCGTCTAGGTTTTATTTAACCCACAAAGTATTTCCGTTGTCAGACTCTTCTCCTTCGAGCTAAATAAATAGGGGGAGTGAGAGTCAGAATTATTAGAAGAGAGAGAGAGAGAGAG
>JAYRCB010000499.1:832068-846480 GCA_036026315.1 Trachelus stipa
GTCAGACTCTTCTCCTTCGAGCTAAATAAATAGGGGGAGTGAGAGTCAGAATTATTAGAAGAGAGAGAGAGAGAGAGTGAGAGAGTAAAAATAAAAAAGGAAAATGACGAAAAAGTAAAAAGCCACTGCGGGGGCGCGCCACACCGTTATAGCTCTTATTACTATAGTAATATTACGAGTAATAATAAATAAAAAGGAAAATAACAAAAAATATGCATTTATGTTATTTAGTTCTAACCATTGAAACGTGAGGGAAAAAAGCATAATAAAAAAAAAAAGAAATAAATCGATCATGTTACCAAAACGCATGTTGTACTTGATTTAACGACGTCCCAAATTCCTTCCTTAAATATGCAAATTGTTCCTTTTCACACAAAAACTATTCAGCAAGAATAATAATTTCAGAAACTGCATAGCTTCCATGTTTGTTTCGTCGAGTCTGCAAATTACACGCAAGTCGCCAACCTAGATACCGATTGTGCCTTACGCAACGGTCTAAAATACCAATGTCAGAATTGCTTAGATCGACAAACATATTTCGTGCGCCGAGTTGGGCGTCATTTCCTTTGCCAAGGATCATTGAGCAGTGCAACCAAGATTCTCAGTCCGAGAAGACGTCAGGATCGGGAACGTTTTAGTAGAATTTTTATACTTTATCCGGCAGAAGTTTAACGCAACGTATACAGCGTATACTGGGGTTTTATTCATAATATGGGATATCTGAAGTGCTTGTAGCATAAGAGAAGAGCGTTAAAAATATAATAGCTAATAAAAATGAAAAACATGGAGAATCCATGTGTACTAGTCGCGTTGGTTCTTACGTTCCTGACGAGAATCATCGTGGCCGACGATGCCATTCTTACGGTGAACGTGAAAAAGCCTATAGCGATAATCAGCGAGAAATTTCTCAGCATAACTCTGGATCCAGCTGTACTACTTACCGGGGACGTACTCACGTAAGTAACAATGAATTAGCCGTAAATATGATAAAGATTTTTTAATATATTTTTGAATAAAAAAGAAAAAATATCATAAATTAAAACAACATAGCGGATAGCCATAGCCTTTCTCGATATGTAGAATATTATTTGCCGGAAGTCATTTCCCTATCAAGTTGCATTGAAAATGAATCGTACCCATTGAAATGACGCAATATACATAGCACCTTGTGCATATCGCCTGAATTCCTTCCCATCTCGTAAAGAGACGTGAAAATAAAAAAAAAATTGCATAAATCGAGAAAATCCAGAGGATCCGGATGTTCCAGCTCCAGTACGGAAAGGAGCACCAATATGGCAAAAGGACTTTCACCAGCTTACGTCCGCCTTGGCGGATCGCAAAGCAATTCATACACGTTTGAGCGAGCCCTCTTTCCTCAGGATGCTAAGAGCGATCCAGACTTCACATTTTCTGGTAAGAACAAAAGAGAAAAAACAGGTAATGAGAAACTCAATCTCGGACTTGACACCTGCATAGATATCTATAAACATGGTTCGCATTCTTATTATCTAATTTATAATTTTCACTTCTATCCTACACTTTTACTTAATATATATGACTACAGGATTGACAGCTGTTTTCGAGCGACGCGTCAGTAATATACACGAACACGTTACTGTAGTAGTAAAGTCAATTTTAATTAGGGATTCTAGATTAGCTTAGATTTTCCGGATATCCTTTAAATCTGAGAAACAACTAACTCCCCGCGCTTCTCCACTTCTAATTCACGGCAACAAATTTCACCCGGCGGACATAATAATGCACGTTCATTGCCGGAAATAGGTGCCCCAAGCTGTGCTAATTTTCCTGGCTATGCTGAAGCGTTACTTACCCAAGCCACTGTGCTACCACATTGGATTAAACTAAACAATGCTTAATCTAAAGACATACTACACTAAGCGAGTAACGTTACAGAGAAGGTTCAGTCCGTTCCACTTCGCGTTTCACCCTACACCAACCCCTTAACGAATAACTTCTATTTGTACCTGGAATTTCTTCTAGATTACTACTCACCCTAATTACTCGAACGAGTCTGAAACGACGTGCGGTTTCTGTGTGTCTACATTGAAAAACAAGGTACAGCTAGGTGAACCTCGAAGAAGCTTTAGAATAGGTTAACGCAGATATAAGCTCGCTTGAATTTCGGTTAACTTTTGACAGAGCCTCGCAAGCATTCCACCTTTTAAAAACACATCCAGGGAGCATTGTCGCCGACTAGAGTCTAGGGTAAAAATATTTCAATTTCACGCGAACTCGAAGCGTTTCCGCAGGCGTGATAAGATTTCTATTTGCACCGTGCCAGATATCCAATGATGTGCGCTGTTCTCGTTCCATCAGATATTTACGAGGTCCTTAAAGTTACGACAAGATGTTTCCATTATCCATCCAGTATTGCATGCATGTAGGTAATGTGCGCTATGATGCTGTAACAATGAAATAACTTTCATCATCCGGTATAACGTTATGGCGAATGTCTTCGTCGTACACAATCTCCCTTTGGATAGTAATCGTCCCTTTAATTACAGCAGTTAAAATTATCTCTTAAGAGCCCAAATCATTGGAACTTAAGCACAGGCATAGGACCATTGCACTTTTACTAAAAGAGATCACATGTAGAAATTGACGAGTGATGAACTTTTTGATACCAAATATTTCTAGCCGTTGAACCTTCATAGAGTTTTATAGATTAGCAACAATTTACCTTATTAAATAATTATCTATTCAAAGGAAGTCCTTCGAGAACATTCACAGCTTGAAGACTTTCTTAGAGTAATTAGGTTGCTTTACGAGGCAATTACTCCGGTTTCAGAGGCGCATTGGGTTCTGGTACAGCAGTGGGCTGAGAAGGCGGGACTTGAGGTGATAGCGTGCATTGCACCCCAACAAACTAACAATGGTCCTCATCCTCCAACTTGGGATCCTAGAAACGCCCTGGATCTCATCTCCTTCAGTGATCACATGGGATACAACATGAGCTGGCAATTGGGCTATGGTACATCAAACGCAGACTTATTTGTATCGGCGTTGAACCAGCTTTTTATCTGAAATTAATAATAATTTGACAATTCTGGGTCTTGTGTTATTTTAGAGTGTCAAACACGATGTGACATACCTGGAAATGATCTTGGAAAGGATGTGTTGCGCTTGCGAAATATGCTTGACGCTTTTCCAAGGTATTCAAGTAGTCTGATAGCTGGACCAGATATAGTCAGTTTCAAGAGCAAACAGCAACTGCAATATCTTCAGGATTATCTGAACTCGGCAGGACCCGCGCTCTCCGCAATAACCTGGCATCCGTGAGTTTCGGCATCGCAACTGTAAAATAATTTCTATTCGAAGGATGAGCACTAAGAATTCAATTATTTCAGAGATTTAGCTGGTATCAGTTTGGACTCTGATGGTGTCTCTCTTTTGCAAGATAATCTCGCTGCGGAGAAAGACGCTCTTTATAAAGTTGTTGGTCGTTCCATTGCGAGGAAGCCACTTTGGATAGGTCAGTCGAATTGTACGATACATTTTTTATTTTTTTTATTTATTTTTTTTATTACCTACAGCCGAGTCAAAATCTGAGGAATGCAAGAGACAATTTTTGGGTGCCCTCGTTTGGGCCAGAAGACTCGGAAATGCTGCTAAACTTGGAGTTCAAGTTATTATGAGACAGCCTGACACGTCAAACTTGTTTCATCCAACTCCAGTAAGTATTTTAGCATATATCATTCACCCAGCATACGCCTGAGAACTCCGACGTAATTATACTCGTGTACTAAGATCTTCAGAAGTATATGAGGAAATGATTAAGTCTCCAATCCTTTTGACGATTTCCTTCTCCTCTGTCCACTTTTCGGTCTCTTAAATGATTACATTGTAAATTTACTAACTTCAAAGAAAATTGGTTGACTGGCTTTCCGAATGTAATTCAGGACTACTGGGTATCCTTACTTCACAAGACTCTGGTGGGCCGTGAAGTTCTGGACCTGAAAGTGACATCGGGAAATAAGACACATGTTCACTTTTATTGTCAATGTACCAGACCTTCTTCAAGGTACGAAAAAGGCTCGTTAACCATCTTCGGTTTGAACTTGACACCTGGTAAGGTTGTGGCTAGCCTGAAGGGCCTGAAGATTAAGACGATGCACAAGTACATACTGATGCCAGGATATGACAATTCGAATAGAATGTTTGCTGAGTAAGTATAAGTGACGCATTAAATATTATCTCATTGTTATCCGCAAGATGTATGATGTGGATCTTGAAATTACATGATAAAATGAAAATAATTTTTTTATAATTTATTCGAATTATTTGATATACATATATATAATACGATTTTAAAACCAAATATTTTTTTAGGACTGTACTACTAAATAACGAACCACTGAATCTTGTTAATGAAAAGGACTTGCCTGAACTAAATCCCGTGGTTGTACCCAGTAGCAAAGGCATGCTCCTAAAACTTCCATCAGGAGGGATAGGTTTCTGGGTTGTTCCTGGTCTGAAGGTTAGAACTTTCCTGACACAATCCTCAACACGCAATAAAACCGCCTGTGTAACGCGTTAATCTCTGATTAAATGTTAATGGTTGCTCGACTGTAGAATTTCATCTTGCAGAACCTACAGAGCTACTTAGACATTTAAATGTGAAATTTTAATGCAGCATTGCGGCGAGTGACCATTTCCGGTTAAATCTTATTTTTATTTTTAGGTCAAGTCTTGTATGAATCACGAGGATGACAGCGTCGATAAAATGTTGCTCAAGAAACTGACGAAGAGGCTTGAGGAGGCTGAGCTCGAGGAGGATGCTGCTCACGAGGACGAGGATGATCAGGATTTGTATGCGGATTCAACAGAGGAAAGGAAAAGTTTGATAAAGCAAAAGAAGAAGAAACGAAAGCATCGACACAGCGAGGAGGAAGAGGATGAAAGAAAAATTCGAAAAATCGATGCCAAGAAGGAATTTGAAAAACTTGAAAAATTACTTAAGAGAAGAGATAATAATAACGAGGAAAGAAAATCTCTTAATTTAAAAGGTCGTGTAGGACTCTTAATGTATGATGAGAGTAATGAAAAGGATAATACGGTTGAAGATGAGACTTCGATTGTTCAGTTGAAAGCAGGCGGAAGACATGACTCCGGTGAAGAAATAAGGGCTAAATTAGAAGAATATAAAAATCGATTGAACGAATATGAGAATCGAAAGAAAGTTCAGGAAGAAATGGATTTAGACCTTGAAGAGAAAAAAATTAATTCAAAAATAGAAGAAGATTCGAAGGACGTAGATACTCAAAAAGCACTTGAAGCACTCAAGCTCATATCCAAAGTAGAACAAGCCATGAAGAGTCTCGACAAAACGAAGGCTAATGCACAAATTGAGACATTGAAGAAAGAACATTCTAATGATCCAATATCCGATTTGATAGTTGCTAATTCAAATAATGACGAAGACATTCTCGAGGACGAGTTGCAAAAATCGGAAAAGACTAAAAGAATGATCCTTCCAAAATTAATGATTGAAAATGAATTAAGTGCTATTTTACAGTTATTGAGTGCTGATAGTCCCAATAAGGAACGACCTGACAAGGATGCACCTTATGATCCTGAGGAGATGAGGGAAACGAAAGACGAATATAAAAATGAAAGATTCAAAAGAGATTTAGATAAATTATTTGGGGAGGATCCTTTAGGACTGAGACGGGATAGTATTTTCAAAAAAAGGTCAAAAAATGAAGAAGCGAAGGAACGTAGAATGGAAAGAAGAAATCGAAAGAAGGAAAAGGAGGATGCCCTGACTAGAAAAGAAGTTCAAGCCGGTATTTTTGATCCCAAGAATATTGACAGTATTGAGAATAATTTCTTTGGATTTCAGCAACGAGAACCTTCGGCAAATTTTCCTCGTGGCGACGTTTTCCTCAACACTGGGACTTCATCGGAGGAAGTTGAAAATGATTATGACTATATTCAGGATGACGATGATATAGCGACTGATCAAAAATCTCTCAAGAAGTCGAAGAAGAGAATGAAGTCCAAGACCAAAACTCCCTCTAGAAAAACTGCTGAACCGGATGACACGTGGGTAGACGATGGCACCGATGGACTCGATCATGCACCAAATGAATTTTTCGAAAACGTAAAGATGCCCATGATACGTATTAATGAAAAATTAAAGGATTATGGCGAATTGTGGGAAGCTGAATCTCTGCAGAAAGGATTCGGAGAAATGGACGATACGAAAATCCAAGCTACCGACAAAGTTGCTGAAGAGATAGTGAAAGAGAATCATCTGGACGAAAATATGGATAAACGGGCAAAAGAAACAACAGTGAAAAAGCTCCTTAAATATTATGATAATTCCGAAGTAATAAATGACGAGCCTGAAGTAGATTTCTCTGGAGAGAAATTGGGCAAACGAAAGCAAAAATTAAAATCCTCATTAAAGAAAAATACTAAAAATGGAAAAGAACTTTCCTCGCATAGGAATAATAAAGATCAGGTTACCAATAAGAAAAAAGTGAAGGTCGAAGAATCTGAAGAGGAAGAGGAAGACGAAGATTTTGGATCTATGCAATTCAGAAATGCTGAAGAATCCGAGGAAGAACCAATCTATGATGAGGAAAGCACAGAGGAAAAACAAAAGAGAAAAAGAACCAGAAGAAAAATCAGTGATCTCGATTCTATCTTCAATAATGAAATGATCAATCAAGACGATGACAATTTAAAGGATTGTCAATGCAGAGTAATTCGAGGTGGCACATGGGCTGATCAATGTAAACATTACGAATCCAAAAATAACCGAAAAAGGCGCGATCTCGAAGAACCCCCAAATCTCTACAGTGCTGGAAATGCTCAAAGCTCAGAAAAACTCATAACCCCAGAAACCGATTCCACCCAGCAGAACAATGTAGAAATAATTGAATCTAACGAAGACAAAGATACAAAAGGAATGGACTTAAATTCAAGAACAGCGAAAGTCGTTCAAGCGTCCCCGAGAATGCAGGATGCTGAAGAAATCCTTTCAGTAAGTCCGCTAGTTACTGAAGAAAAACCAATAGTTGGAATAATTCAAGAAACTCTTCAAGAACCAGCTCCACTAACACAGGAGATTCCAGCTGAACAAATGGAACGGTTGAATAAATATTCCGAGTCCGCAGTGACGGACAATTTAAATGAAAATCCCAGTGTAATCAACACTGGACAGAGCAAAGATCGTAGAGTTGAAATCGTAGAAAAGCCGGAAGTAGGGAGTACCTTTCGTGAAAAATCTGAAGAAGAGTATAAGGAAATGGAAACAAATTTGCAAAGAGAGGCAGGAGCGTCTGAAAAGACTTCAACGTTGGAGATGGTTCGAATGCCTGAAGTATCTGAGCACTTAACGCAATCTCACTCTATTCCGAATCCTAGAGTAATACCCTTAGTCAACGATATCAGCATCGATAACACAGAACACATCGATAACAACGATAATACTAAATACCCGTCCGATATACAAGATCAGAACGAGAGCAATAAAGTCATTGAAGCAAAAAGAGAAACTGGAACAGAAATAGTAAAAATGGAAGGACAGATCAATCAAGAGGAAGAATCAAAAGTTGATGATAAATTCCCATCTGACTCAACAGCTAAACTGATTTCAGAAATGAAATCAGATGGAGATATTAATGTTGAACAGAATCATGCTCCTAGGAAAATGACAGAAGAATCCATCGGTAATGGACCGCAAGTTGAAATAAACGAAAAACAGGCAGAATCTGTTGCCGAGATTAACCAGTCTTCGTCACAAAAAGTAGAACTGGTGGGTTCGACAAATGTAAATACAAATGACGTCGTTGCCCAAAATGATAGCACCAAAGAGAAGCCCAAGACCCTTACAAGTTTTGAAGATTTGGCAAAAGCATACGAGACTAAAGTCGCAGCGAAATCGGAAGCTTTGACAAATTTGAAGAAGGAAAGTGAGATGAAAAAAATTGAAGTAAGGAAGGTTATGGAGACTGCAAAATTGAAGTCAACGGAAAATGCAAAGTATCAAGAGTACCAAAGGAAACGATCGGAAAAATTGGAAAAGTTGAAAGAAAAATTGAGGGCGAAAAGAGCTAAGATTTTGCAGCAATATCGCGAGGAGCTTTTGGAAGCTTTAAGCAAGTGCGACAGCGAAGTGGAAAGGAATCTGAAGAGAAGAGAAATATGGGAAGAAATGAAGAATCATAAGGATCTTCAAGACGTTGCGGATAAAGAAAAGCTCGCTTATATAATGATGTACAAGCCGATAGATTACAGTTCTATAAGAGAAGAAAGTGTCGAGGCAAATGTCCAGGAAAGAAGATATATACCGGAAGTTGAAATAACGAGATCTCTGCCAGACCCTAGAAAACAAAGAATAAGCGTGGAGAATCGTCTTCATACTTTTCAAGATCCAAAAATAATACATTACGCAGATCTATTGGGAACAGATAATAATTTTGAAAATTCAAAGAAAACACTGCAACAAGAATTGAACGATGAAGATAATCTGGAGAATAGTCTCCAACCAGTTAAATCTTATTACGCTATTGTGGAAAGCATTGAGAATCCAAAAATATTCGAAGAAAGTTTATTGAAGGATAATAGGAAATCTGCCAAACAGAAAAATAATTATTTGAAAGAGAGTAACGATAACTTTCTTTGGACAAACAATCCATATGAATTGGAAAATTATTATAACAAAAAACAATATAAGAATGAACGTCCGAATATAGAAATGGACCATAATGATTTGCAAGATTTATACGAAATCCCTCGTTATGCGGAAGAAAATTTAAGAGAAGAAAAAAATGACTTACATTACTGGAAAAATAATCATCAAGATGAGGATGAAAAAGAAAATATCAATCGTCCATTACTCGCAATCGATGCTTCAAAGTACAAAGGTGGAGAACCTAAATTGGAAATTCACGATGAAAATTACGAAACGGAGGATAAGCTTGATGATTTAGAAGAGGATGGAAAAGCGTGGAAAAAATATAAAAAAAAGAACTATATAAATACCAGCAAATCGCCTTCGAAGAAGTACAAAAATTCTGACAGTCCATTATCCTTTGTTCTTGGCATGGTAGATAAGGATAATTCCGCGAAGAATAGCGGAGAAAGTGAATCCTTGGAATATAATTCGAAGAAAAATAAAAAAATTAAAAAAACATCGAAATATAAATCATCAGATCCTGCATCGATGGACGAGCATAGTCCAAAAGTATTCTACCCGAATAAACAACGTCCGCAAGCAATGGAATCCCTAAAAACCGAAGGATATCTCGAAAATTACAAAAATCCTATAGAAACAGTGAAAAAGGCTGCATTCCCAGTAGCGGAAATCGCGGAAATCGAAAAATACGAAAATCGAATCGTTCCCGTTGATTCCGAAGCGACGCTTGTAAATCATTCAGACGTAAATGACGAAAATAATGTTCGTGTACGAAGATATTTGGTGGCCAATTCAAATCGGCCAAGCGAAGAACCCTCAATAAGATGGCGACCATTATTTTCAAAGTCCAAATTATCGAAAAGAAAAGAAAGAAATGTAGAACGTGGAAAATGTAACTATATGTGCCTTAAGGAAGACTCGAGTGAATCTTCAGCAGAAGATGCAAACACACTATTCAAATTGGTCAAAGAGGAGGACTATTACAAAGCCGTTCCTGTAGAAAATGTTGAGATCAATGAGAAATACATTTCCAAGAAGAATCTTAAATCTTCGGAGTACAGTAACAGCAGAAAACACATGAGTCCCAAGTACGATAAATATGTCTCACAGGAAGTTGGATCTGAAGAAGAATCGCCAAGAGAATTGTCCCCTGAAATTGTGTCCTTTAGAAAAAATATCGAGCATCGTCCAATAAGTCCGTATGAAATTAATGAAATTATTCGAAGTGGAAAATATAATTGGAAGGATATTACAAAAATGAATACGGACAAGGAATACGACCCAAGAATGTATAAAGATATGAATCCAACAGGAAAAAGTCCACGTTACGTCAGAAAGGATTCTCAGGAAATCGAAGATCATCGCCACGAATACAAGGATCAGTCTGGAAGAATATCTTTGAGAAATTCGGAAAATCATTTTGCCAAAATGTACGACGACGGGGACTTCATAAATAAACATCAGGATCTTTTGGTTGATTTACCCAAAAAATATCCAAATGGAATCCAAGTCAGATTTCATCAGGATGAAGATGAACCCTCGATTAGTAACGACGATGATATTGATTCTTTGGATTTGGATGACGCACTTGGCTCCAGCAAGTACGAATTACTGATGCTGATACCGGTAAAAAGTCACAAACGAAGCAGATATCGACGAGAGATAAAAAACGAAATTACTAGAAATGAAGAAAGTAATAACAGTGGTATGAACGAAGTTTGGCCGGAAGTTATGGACATTAAGCATAATGCAAAACATCTTCAGGATTACGTTGCAAAGCGGAAGGAGTACGCTGAGGAACGAAATTTTGAAAAAATTCAAAATAATATAGATTGGTATTTGAAACAAATGGGAAAGACGAAGAACAAAGACAACACTTTTTTAAAATATCCTAGCACGATTGGAATTCTCGAAAATAAAGTGATACCGTATGAACATCCAAAAAGTAATATTTTCAAAACCACGATTCGCCCTGCCGAAGATAATGATCCGAAAGAAACGAGTAATTTTGAGGAAGTACTTGAAGATTCAACACCACAATCCTTTTTGGAGGAAGTCATTCCAAAAATTGCTACCGAACTGACAAAGACATTCGAAATGACCGGAAATCTGACGAATTCCATAGAAAGCTTTATTGACGATTTTCAGGGCAGATTCAACGATACCTTAAAAAATAAGCAAAACGAAACTATTGAAAATCTATCTCCGACAAGAAAAATTACCCATAATGTTTTCAATACTGTCATTACACATGTTAACAAGTTTTTCGCTTTTATATCTGGATTAGCTCGCATTTTTCACAGGCATTAATTATAAAACAATATCAAATACTTTTCCTTGATTATTTATTTTTATACTTTTAAATCATTAACATAACATTAATAACAAATTCTTATTATACCGTATATACATTTATGTACAAATATCCATCAAGCATTAACAGCCTATTGTAATATTATTCGTACGCACACGATGTCCCACGATGATGTTTAAAGAATATTAATAAACAAAAATTTATCATACGTCATATCCTGTTTCTCCATCCGCAAAAATATTTTTCATTTCAGGGAAGCAAAAAGTGCATTTACGCTGCGGTAAGTTTATTATCGATATGGAAAATGCGAGGGTAAACTCGATGCCAATGAACTTTTCATCATATACAAATTATGCACATCATCTATATATATAGAAAATGCACTTTACCCGTAATGTGCAGTTGAAATTTTTAAAAATAACCAGAATCAATCGTCATAATTAATTCAAATTAGGGTTACGTATTTTATATTCTATTCCATACTACATCGCAGGTACAAGTTAATGTTTCAGTGAAATATTTTCCATGAAATATAATTGTATTACGTGTCAAAATTTGGTCGAGAAATATAATGACTTATTTCATAATATACGCTGCGTCGATACTAGGTTAACCTTGAGTGGTAAAGAAATAATAACGAGTCTCAATCTATCGGACGGATTTCCGATTAAAAAATGTTTATATTTCAACATGGTATATTGCAATATAAGTTGCGCAATTTAGCAACAGCAGGTTGGCACGTATATGCAGCGCATCAGAGTTTTGCTGTCTGTTAAAATTCAGTACTAATTAGGAGCAGTTCTCGTTCGTACATACAGACTAGAACAGGGCTAGATCGTGTTTGAAAAATTAGTTGAAATTTCGAGAGATTTAAATTATTAAATGAAAAATGCGAGTAAATTAAATAAATGCAATACTTAAAAGAAAATAATCTGTGCTTTTGAATCGTGCTCTCGTGCTTTTTAATACTGAAAACTTGTGAAAGTTGTCAACGAATAAATTTTCTAATGCCTTCAGCTAACTAATCGATTGATAATCATAACATGAACTAATAGGTGATTCGATAAAATGTCAAAAATAATTTTAATCGTCGGAATACTTTTGGCTACGAGTTATTTTGGAGACACTGATAACCTGTCTGATAGCGGAACCAAGATCGGTAGAAATGTCTGGTAAGTATCAATTGGTTGAAACTAATAAATAATTTTTGTAATTAATCCTAATTTTTCGTATATCCATTATAATAAGAAATTATCTTTTTATTAAGTGATAAGCTTCTGTAAAAAATTCAACATCGAGAAATACCTTAAATAACTCAAAAGTGAATGTGCCATAATCGTCCACGTCAGCAACATCGCTGTAACACAGGATATCACCTTCCCCAAACAAAGTATCGAATTCCGTGCAAAAATATACATTTTTTTTGTTAAGCGTGCAAAATGAATTGGCGAAACAATAATGCTCGTCACTAGGGTAATGAATCAATTAAATATTTCCGGACAGAACGATTGCCAATTCTAATACAAAGGATTTTTGAGAAACGTTTAATAATCTAAAAAATACCATTGCAAAATTATTTATACGTTATGCAATAATTTATTATTGCATTATGCACTGCAATATTCGATTAATATTATGCATTGAAATACTAACATTACCAATCTATCTCAATACTTACACATTGTATTTTTCTAACACTTTTGATCGTACAGGTTTCCAGCGATTCCTGCAGACTCAGCAGTTTCAAAAGACACAGTTGATACTAACGGCAGATACAAAAGATCAATGACTCTAGTATTGCCAATGGAAAGCATTCACGCTGATGTAAATAATAATGGTGACGTCAAAGATGATGAAGATGATGATGATGATAAAGAAATGAATCGTAAAAATTACAAAACAAAACGATGTCGCGGACTGCCGTCTTATCGTAATATAAAATTATATAAAGAACCGGAAGAGGATGCGGTGTCATATGCTATAAAAAATGCAAGAAATCTAGAGAGTCTAGACCCTAGTAAAAATATAATTTTGCAAATGGGAGAAGATAACCAAGTGAGCTCGGAAGAGTTCGACGAAGAGGAGCAACCATATCTGCGAATAGCAGCTGTAAAAAATCCAAAAGCAATACTAAAAAATATTTTGAGATCGAAATCCATGCAGAGATACGAAGAGAGTGAAATTAATAAAGACAATGCAATATTGAAAAGAGTGAAGAGTCATCTCAGACCGGAAGAATGTAACGTTCTGGCTTTGATAGGTAAAAGAGCAGGAAGTACAAGGCCAAATAAGCCAAAAAAATTTGTGTGTTATTACGAAGATAATAATTGCAGAAATGACCCTGAACAAATGGTCCTTCAGGCTTATCCTATGTGGAAAAAGGCAAGACCTGTTTTTCTTAAAGAAAATAATTATGGTATCAACATGATACCGGTTATTCAACAAGATCATCAATTTCAAAAATTCGCACAATCACCTGTAATCACGCAATACTCACAGCCTTCGGTATTGGCAAAATCTCAAAATCCGATAGTTGGTTCACAAATTATATCAGGTACGTTGAAAACCCAAAGTGGGACGGTTCCCGTGGATACCAGAAGTGGCATACAAAAGCAGCAATTTGAAAATATAAAAAATCTACCGGCTTTACAATTGCCTGGGCAACCATTGAATATTCAGTACGGAGTACCATCTGGTAAAATAATTTGGCAGCAATTGAATAAAATGGCGTCAACTGGCAGTGCCGTAATGCGAAATGGGTTTGTCGGTCAACAAATAAAATCACATGCATCGGTGCAAACTCCATTTAAACAGAATTGCGTTGGTACTTCGTACAGTGGAAATAATGCAATTGATCAAAGTAATAAGAAAATGTTAAGTCAGCAGGATTCAATCGATAACAAGATTGAAGATGAATACGTGGGAATTGAACAGACGATTCCCAGAGGTAACGAAAAGTCTGGGTCAATAGGTCGGACTGAACTTGGTAAAAGTTTTCGAAACGTTGAAGATTGTATAAAACTTTATGGAAGGGAATTTTGTGTGGTGGATGCGACAAGTTTATCCCAGTGGAAAAACGACGCTGTTCACCAAATTGGATTAGATTCAAAGGACGGACACCTGTTAACAGATTATCCAGACAGAGGTACTTTGAATTATGTCTCAACTCCGATACCTGCCAGCTATGGCTCTCAGAACAACGTGCAAACGGTAGACTCAAATTATCAGTATGAATCTAGAAATCCTTATACACAAATAAAGTATACCACAGAAAACCCATTTGCAGTTCAGAAAGCTCAGAATAAAATTCTCACAGGATCCGGAGACTCCTACGAAACTATTACTACTAATTTTGGATATTCTACCGATCATAACGAAAAACAGATGGTAGGCTCAAACTATCAGTATGATTCTAGAAATCCTGATACAG
>JAYRCB010000499.1:847635-983267 GCA_036026315.1 Trachelus stipa
CTACAGACTGTGGATATACTACCGATCATAACAATGAAGAGACCGTAGGTTCCAACTATCAGTATGATTCTAGAAATCCTGATGCAGAACTGAAATATACCTCAGAACAACCGTTTGTAGCTCAGAGAGCTCAGAATAAAATTATTAAAGAGTCGGAGGAATCTTACGAAACTGCTACTACTAATTTTGGATATTCTACCGATCATAACCAGGAACAGATGGTAGATTCAAACTATCAGTATGATTCTAGAAATCCTGAGACACAGGTCAGATATACCTCAGAACAACCGTTTGTAGCTCAGAGAGCTCAGAATAAAATTATTAAAGAATCGGAGGAATCTTACGAAACTGCTACTACTAATTTTGGATATTCTACCGATCATAACGAGGAAGAAACGGTAGAACCAAACTATCAGTATGACTCTAGAAATCCTGAGATGCAATTGAAATCTACCTCAGATCAACCATTCGTAGCCCAAACAGCTCAGAATAAAATTTTCCCAATATCAGCCAAGTCTTACAAAGCTGTTACTACAGATTTTGGATATTCACCTGAAAGCAATTTTACCGGACATACTTTAAATTATAATGTGGAAAATATTTCCAAGCAAAGAATACAAGAAGATCATGTACAACAGAATCAAATTGGTAAAAATTCGAATATAAACACATCTGATTATTACGATAATACAGGTTCTCAAAATTCGCATATTTATCAATACGAAGACAATTCAGTTCCTAATAACAATATGAAATACAATGAGCAATCTGTATCACATGATACTTACGGTACTTATAACACTTATGGCTATACAACACAAAAGCATCTTTTGGGTCAAAAAGAAAATCCAAATTTATATAGCGACGCAAGACATCATATTGTTGACAGTCCCTGTAGGGTGCCTGTTACACCCTATGAAAATGATGATTCGTTATATACAACCGAAAATAATATGCAACACTATAATGATTATTCATCCGACGATAAGAACGACTTGAAGTATCCACTTATATCGGGTGATACAGGAGAAGCTAATTATGCTGATAATATAGAGCCTTATACAGGTAACAGGTACTATAGCGTGCAACCTAAATATTATGCTGGGAACGAAATGCCGAAAATTATACAGCATGGCGTGCAATCACCTGTCATTATTGGCACTGAAACTCCATCGTTATCACAAATTGAACCTGCCTTATTAGAACATTCAACGTATCCAGAAAATACAATAAAACGACCACTAGAAATAACCAATGATCATTACGCACAGGATCAACTATCACGACCCTCATATGATCACACTCCCTCACATCGCTATACAAATATTAATTATTTTAATGACCAATTAAATAGTCATGAATTAGGGAAAGGCTATACTGCTCAAGACTTTGACAATACCGAGTATATTAACAATAATTATAATTTAAATAACTATCCAAATTTCTATGACACAAGAGTAAAAAATATTTGGGAAAATTCTGAAAGAATATTAAGTCCAGATACAAGAAATGAGCATATAGCTTCTAGTAATATGTTAAGGGAAATGTCTGAAGGAGTACAAGAGCACCAGCCTCCTGGACCAGAATGGGATTCTGAAAGATTTTCATCTGAAGATAATTCAAAAAAATCTACATCTGCCGATCATTCTCAAATAATAGAAGTAACAAATGGATATTCATTTGTTGATAATAATTTTGACAAAGCATATGAAATGCATACAAATGATCCAGCAAGTTTCAGCGATCTTTCTATCAATGATGGAAATGATCGATTTAATCCCAAGTTCACTGATATAAATGATTCACAAATTGAAAGAAAACCACAGGATATTTTGGGTCACGTGCCATATACGGATTCCTTGGAAAAGTTTATAGATTCTACCAGCAATGTTCCGCAGACTGTAGAATTTGAAACTGATGGACCCAGCGGTATACGTTACACCGGAGACTCTATGAAACACTTGGATGAGACAGAGAATTCCGCGACGGAAGTGACGTATGCAGAAAGTACAGAAACACCTTATGGAAAAGGAGACTCGAGCAGAGATCTAGGTGAAAAATATTCACCCTCTATATCAGTGGATTTAACTAGTCCACACTCTAGGAAATGTTTTATCACTGGGACAGGCGAGGAGGGAAGCTCTACGCCTCTTCAGGATCTTGTTGGACAAAGCCCGCATGAAGGATCTATGGAACAGAGTGCAGAAACATATACTTTAAAAAGCAAAGATTTAGATTTAAGGAACGCGGGAAAATTTAAATCCACGATTCATGGAACGGAGGTAAATTCAAATCCGTCAATTGATCTTTCCACGGATCAAGAATCAACTTTAATACGTGACACTGTTGGAGAACATTTTGGAGAGGGAACCAGAGATAAAAATACAGATTCTCATGATATTTTGAAATCCTTCACTCAGAATTCAGATATGATCAATTTGACTCCCACTGAAAATATTCAATCTATAATCTATGAACCTGGAAAAAAATTGATTACGTCAATCAATTTGCCTAAAGATATAGAATTGACTTCAGCATCTGATATTATTGAAAAACCTCTTAATCAAAAAATTTTAAAAGAACATACGAATTCTTATGATGCTTCAAAACCAGTCACACCGAATACAGAAACAGCAGATACTACTATAATTGGAAAGTCTTCTGAGGATAACAAAGATGTTGTAGAATCTGATAATAGAGTTATCGAACCAGCAATGGTAGGAAATTCAAAATGCAGTGTGATAAATAACGAAAAAATGTTTACGACCCAAAAGCAAGATTATTCGCTCGATGATAAAAACTATCTGAAAGCAACAATAAAGAGCGTGATTAATAATTTTGCGACAAATACAGAAAACGATATGGTCGGAAGTAGCAAGAATTCAAAATCACTAGAAAGTAGTAATTCCGAAGATCTGCTACCAGAGATTATAAGTACTCCAATGTTAAAAACTTTGTTTGCTTTGCCCGAGGTAGAAAACATGTTAATAGACATAGTAAAAGATACCTTATCGAAAAGTCCGTATGAAACGAAGTACAGATCAATCCTAGGATCAGAAAGCGACACCATCAAATCAATCTTACGAGATGTTATTGCAGGAATAGAAAATTCACTTCCGACTGATTATCCGATCACTGTGGAAGAACATGAATTTAAAGGAGGACATTGGGTAACGGAACAAGTCACATTGATGCCAACAGTACCCACAGAACAAAGAGTTCAAATTCCCTTTAGTGAAACTGTCAATAAAATTATTCTACAAACTCTCAAGAATGTTCTCACATCACCAATACTTGGTTCAAAGGCAGCAAGTCGTCCAGTTGTGCAAAACGTCATTATGGAAACTATAAAGAATGCACTTAGGAAGGCAAACGTAAACACGGCGTCCATTGACGATTCTGCACTTCGAAAAGTACTTGATAATCTTATAAAGGAAATGAAAGCAGACGTGCCATCGGCAACAGGAAGTTTAAGAAATTCATTTGATTCTTCTGCATCTATTTTGGGACAGTCAATAGATGAAAATAGAAAGATTTCAATGACCGAGAACAATCGTGAATTAGAAAAATGGACCACTACAGACAACATTCAAACTCAAATCGAGAACCCTGAGAAATTGAATTCAAAGGAAATTTTTGAAAATAATGATAAAGTAGTGTTACTCACAAGTACTAACAATTACGATGAAAAATCTTCAATTTTGGGACAAACTGTCGATATGTCTGATTACGATATACCTAAAGAGTCAGTCAAGAAAATATTGAACCATGTTCCCAGCTCGAATCCAAGTATTAATGATGCATTCTATTCATCAGCAGATTCCATTATTATCAATGATGAGAAAGAATCTCAAACCACTACAGAAGCTGAAGATTATAAGATGTTAAGAGAATTCAATGAGGAAGAGTATCATCGCGTTTCATCTGAATCAAATGAATCAAGTCCATTGAAATCAGTACAATCCCAAGTTGTTGACAATACTCAAGTTAATCAGTCTGTCGAAGAAAATGTTCAAGCAGCACATTCCGCGCCGAGTGATAATGATTATTCTTCAAAATCATCACAAGGTTCGAATTTTGACAAAATTCAGATCGATAAATCAATACAAGAAAATGTTCAAGCAGCACAATCTAACCAAATTTTATCATCATCTGTGATAAGCAAGTGTAATAATGTATCACCAGATAGAATTATCTCGCACACGCTTCCTGAAGATGTATCAGCAAGTAGTGAAGAAATCATCGACGACACATCGACAGTCACTGAATATCCAAATGTAGCATTTGATAATGAAGATCCTCAACATATTTTGGGAATGACAGAAAAACTACCAAGTGATGAAGATTTTTCTTTGAAATTATCACAAGGTTCAAATTTTGACAAAATTCAGATCGATAAATCAATGCAAGAAAATGTTCAAGCAGCACATTCTAACCAAATTTTATCATCGTCTGTGATAAGCAAGTGTAATAATGTATCACCGGATAGAATGATCTCACATACGCCTCCTGAAGGTGTATCAGCAAGTAGTGAAGAAATCATCGACGACACTTCAACAGTCACTGAATATCCGAATTTAACATTTGACAATGAAGATACTGAACATGTTTTGAGAATGACGGAAAAACTACCTGCTAAAAACTACAATGACGTAACGTCAATACACAATACAGACTTATCAAATACCTCACCAGCAATGGCTACAAAAACCATAGGAAAAGTATCAGCTAATCCAGAAGTTTATAATTTATTCGAGAAGGAACCTATAAAATATTACTCGCCTAATGACAGAATTTTGGAGTACAAAAAGAATCATTTGCAATACTGGAACACTGAATCGGTGACCAGCATGCCATTGGGTCATGATATGGTTAAGGAATCTGTGACAGGATCTGATCAAGATTGTAGGTATTCCACGATAAGAAAAAACAGCAACGATTATTATGACAATACTGATACAATGAAAAAAATGAATTCTTTGCAGTACAAAAATAATGAAATTCAGACAAATGAATACATGGTCGGAAATAATAGAGAAATTGTTACACCAGATAAAGATAAAAAAGTTAATCAAGAAATGATAAAATCAAGAACAAGTTCAGCTATCTTAGAATCGACAATGAATATGATACCTAATTCAAAAATCAATGATGACGATGATACTGAAAGTCAGAGCAAAAATAATTTGGAGCAATTTACTTCCAATGAAATTTTTGGTCTTACAGAACCTCAAGATACGATTGAAGGATCAGAAAAGAAATATATGGATATTAATCCGGATGAAAGTGGAACTGAAGATGTCAGTAATGAAGAATATATTTCAAGTGTATCTGAAAAAAATATAAAGAGCGATTCAAGTTTTGAAAACACGCAAGAGAAAAGTATGTTTGATAAAACTGCTGTAAGTACATCGCTGGATGAAGAAACGTTTAGTGATGTAGAAGACGATTCAAAATTGACTGTTACACAGGAAGAGAACACATTTTTTGAAACTACTGTATATCCATTATCGGACGAGGAAACGTTCATTCAGCCAGAACAGTATGATGAATCGGAAATGGCGCCAGATATTAGTGAAGAAGAAACATCAAGAAGCAAAGAGCATGTCAAATTGGCAGAACCAAGAGGGAATAAGAAATTTTTGGAAAAATTAAATTACAACGAAGAAGTAAGCGATGTTAGCATGTCAAAAATGACAAAAGATATTAGTGACGAAGAGATTTCAAAAAGCGAAGAATATACAAACTTGGACTCGGAAAAGAGTGAAAAATCTTTGGAATCGTTAATTGACAGTAAAGAATTAAACGATCTTGATAACGTGTCTTATGACAGTGCAGAAACCGCAGAAAATTTAGATACGTCAAATTCACCAATTTTTAATAATAACGATTACGATCTAGCTGAATCACAAGAATACTCTTCTAAACTAGAAAACGCGCAGGGAGAAGCATACAAGAAGAGTTTGAAGCACAATATTGAGCATTCTGCTTCACAATATTTAGGAGCCTCAAAGAGCAATAGGGGAAACATGAAAAATATTCAAATGGGAAAACGCACACGAATGGGAATTCCCGTTCTAGAATCGTCAAATCAAAATAAAATGCTTAAACAGGCAAGAAGAAATGAAAAATTGATACCAACGAAATCTCACGAGATTATAACAAAAACTATTAAAAAAACAATAACTAAAACTACTAAATATTATGGTGCTGAAGATAGTATCGAAGACACCACAATCAATGGTCCAAATAATGAAATGGTGTCCGCAACTAAATCATCGTGTTTCCCAAATTCTGATCACGATCTCACGTACTTTGGTAAACTGTTGCCAAAATGTGGGAAGAATCAAGGTAACGACATTTCTGAATTGACCAATTCCGATTTATATTACATCGGTGATGGAGTGCGTCTACCTTTAACTATAAAAAAACTTGATGACGGCTCGTACGGTTTATCGATCTCAGAAAAGGTCTGCGAACATTTTATGAACACGAGATGTCCCTGCTGCGTACCGCGCGATGGAACTATTGTTAGCGAAAAAAGAAATTCTCACAAGGGTAGGAACTTGAAGAGAGATTTATGGAAGCCTAGCCAGAAATCCTTTGTGGAAGGTGAACGAGATTCCAATGAAAAAGTGCAGGACGAAGTTGGAAAATCAAAAACACGACACACCAGATCGACGCCAGCGGTCATTTCAGGAATTCAAAATAACGATGAAATTATCATTCCAGAGAGTCATTCAACTTCACTAAGATCAATGCCAGTACAAGAATTTGCCAAAAAATATAATCTAATTTTAGATTTGGCAAAGCATTCCGTTACGAAAAATATTCAAAAAACTATTACAGAGGCAGATAATAATAAATCGATTTTGAACAACGATAAAGGGATTGAGCATGAAGAGAAAGAAGATTTAACGGAAATTGAGGAAAATTTTTCAAAAATTTTGAATGAAACGAACGGAAATGAAATTTTCAATGGAAATCAAACTAGTAATTTGGTGAAAAGTTTAATTACAATTAATGATGCTCCTGAAAGTAAAAGGGCTGGTATAGTTATTAATGCTTTAAAAAATCTTATCGAAATGGGATCTACAGAAATATATACAGTAGTTGACGGTCAAGAGAAAAAAGTGGAAATTCTGAATATGGAACACGTGGAAGAGGATGCAAATGCGGCTCAAGACGAGGAGATAGCCAAGTATGGATATCAGAAGGATAATCCGATACTGGGTCGGATAAAATTCATCAAAAGAAAACAGAAGGAACAGAGCCAACACATGTATCAACAAATAGACGATAAAGACGTAGCAGATAAAATGGAAATTTTAAAAGTCATTCTGTATTGGTTAAAAGATGTTATTCTAAGGATTCCTGCGCAGAATAAAAGTTAATTAATCATTTAGCAGAGACAATTTTTTTCATATAGTTGTAAATACACTGATACCATAGGCTTTTTTTATTTATAGCAATAATTATAAACGTATTTATGGGAAATGATGTGACTTTGTAAAATTCTCAATAAGTTGAATGCCAGCATTTTTGTCGGATCACAATTGAGAGCAATAACTGCAGTCATTGCAAATTGTATGGAATATGTATTATATTTAAAAGATTTTAATAAATATATAGATATATATCCTAATGCATTTTCTCAACTCCACACCGATAACGAAAATCCGAGAGCCAACCTACGTTACCTTCAGTCGTCCACCTTTCGTCCGTGCATCCGCATGCTAGGTGGGCGCCAGTTAATTCTTTTTTCACCAGGAACTGATGAGCCAATATGATCTGCGATTTAAGATGGAACAGACTCAACTGCGCCAAAACGAGAGCTCTGACGGAACCTATCAGAAAAGACGATAGCTTAACGGATCCTGTCGATTTTTAGGGACGCGTAAAATCGAAAAACGCAACCGTAGGTGCTGATCTTTGGGGTCACGTAAAATCAGCAAACGCAATTGGATGCTTGAACGGGAGCGAACGGTTACGGAAATGCGCGGCCGCTCGGGCTGCTAGATTGAGGTTGAGAGGGTCGGAGTACGTGTCAGGTAAATAAAATGCCGGAAGTAAAGAGCAGTTGATCGGGAGCGTAACAAAATGAATCAGAGCTATATAATCGAAATCGAGTGTTCGTTAACGAATCGGTACGTACCTAACTTTTCGAGATCCTCCACGGCCGCTTCAACCAGACATCGGGCGACAGCTGAGCACCACATCTTTAACTCGGATCAAGGGAACCTGCCCTTAACCGTAACAAACTCCACTGCCCGCTCTACAGCCCGTTACCACTCTCCAGCGGGGTGACGGTACCTCACCCGGACCTCTGCCTGTCCGTGGAGTCGTCTCCGTTGAGTATTCTCCTCTGCCAGGCAGCTCAGTATGTCGAGAATTATCTTTCCACGGCAGATTCGAGCGTCTCGAACTCAACAATAAAAAAGGTTTCAGAGGGGATTGACACAATTCTACGAGTCAATCCGAGAGCGTAACTTCTAAGCAGGATGGCAACTCGAAGGGAAGCAGAAAGCGAGGGCATTATCTGATATTTTTATCTAAAGAAAAACAAAATTATTTGAAGAAGAATTAATATTACGTATTTTTTTATCAATAAAATGTTAATTGAGATAATGGCAGGTGACATAACGCTAGCGACGAACATGGCTCTGTTTGATGTAGAAATATATTTGTTCATTATTAATCAGATATATAATTTTCCACTAATTTTTATTATCTTTTCGAAGTTTTTTTCATTTCATATAATTCCAATAAGATGTGTTCCAATATCAACGCGCTTTCAATAGATATGACGTAATGGAGAAACTAGGTGAAGTTGAGTTGGGCAGGGTCGAGAATAACCAAGTGCGCCTTTGACGTTTCTGTCAGAACTAAACCTTTAAAAATGGGTCTCTTCGGTAAATCCCAGGAGAAGAACCCAAAGGAGATGGTTAGAGACATTGTTAAATAATTTATTAAAATGCTACAGTGTCATTTACTAATTCAGTGTTGATATTGTAGGTTCAGGAATGGACCCACAAATTACGAAAGGAAGGTTATCAGCTAGACAGACAGGTTAGAGGTGAGTCAGAGTACTGTATTCATTTCTAAATAAAATCCATTTCCCGCAATACTGTTTTAAATATGGTTTTATACATAAACTAAATGTTCTTGATAATATACTATTCCTTAGTAAAATATATAATTGAAAAAGGATTAAAAACTGTTACATTTCACTGTTACATTACTTTTCAGCAATTCAGCGGGAAGAGCAAAAGGTGAAACAATCTTTGAAAGAGGCAGCTAAGAAGGGAGACAAGGATGTCTGCAAGATCCTTGCAAAAGAAATAATTCGTGCACGCAAAGCATGTAATAAAATACATACATCTAAGGCACACTTAAACTCTGTTTCCTTACAAATGAAAAATCAATTAGCTACTATACGAGTTGCTGGTTCTGTTGCAAAATCTACCGAAGTAATGCAAGCAATGCAGTCCCTAATAAAGATTCCAGAAGTCGCTGCAACGATGAGAGAAATGTCAAAAGAAATGATGAAAGCTGGAATTATTGAAGAAATGCTTGATGAGACTATGGATTCGATCGAGGACTCTGAAGAAATGGAGGATGAAGCTGATGAAGAGGTTGACAAGGTACAAACGTTTTGTAATATTACTAATAACAATAAGAATAATTCTGATTACGATCCATGTTTATCTAAACATACACTTTTATATCTGTGTACAGATTCTTTGGGAAGTAACAGCAGGACAATTAGGTATTGCCCCTGCAGTTGTTACCGACACTCCAGGGTCAGTTGCAGCATCAACTTCGAAAGACGAAGAACAGGTAGAACCAGTTGAAGATGATAAAGAACTTGAAGAAATGAAAAATAGGTTACAGAGTCTCCGCAGTTAAATTGAAAAATATTTAGATAATTTATATGTACCTACCTTATATTTGTAAGCATCTTACACTCCCTAACAGAGTAGGATAGACAATGCAAGAAACGTAAAAATTGAGTGATCATCAATCCAAATAATGTTCATAAGAACATGAACTATAAAAAACTATTGTGTCCTACTTTCAAATTTCTATTAACTACAAGTTCGGGACCATTTTGCACAGATATTTGGGTGAAATTGTACTTAAAGCTTGTAGTACATTATAGAAAATACCCCTCAGGGCACATGTATAAATTGTCGTTTGATTACAAGTTTCAGTGAGAAAAACTGTACATTGTCATGTTAGTACATGAATCAAAATAACCTTGCGAAAGCTGGCTTCGCGTTCCCAACATGAAATAAACTTAATTAATGAAACTGCAGGTACTAAAAACTTCTAATCTTAATTATAATTCAATACATTTTGAATAACAATTAATATCTAGCCATTAGACTTGCAGTGTTATAGCTTTTGTAACATTTTATAAATTAGAACGATCCGTTAACGTTACAATAGACTTTGTTTGACTTATGTAAATATCGTATGCACACTTGCTTTATAGATTATAATAAAAATGAAAAAATATTTTTCAAATTGATTTATTTATCTCGAAAACACTTTTCTCTAAGAAATACCTTTAATTCCCTTGCCATCTTTCTTCTATTACTTCTTCTGGCAGACATTTTTTCTATATCTGTAAATTTCATTCTATTTCATTGCCATAAAATTACTTTTAAAAAATTTTTAAATACAATACCTTGGAACATGGCACCCACATCAGATATAGTCTTCTTCTTACTAACCCACAATTTACCAAATGCGTAAAAAATTGAAGCATAAAATTTATTCGCAGCTTCAAAAACACCGTTCTTATTTATCTCTCTAAAATATACATATGATATGATCCCATAAAAATAACCCAAACCCCATTAATTTCAATATAATATCTCACTTATTCAATTTCTCGTATCGCAACACACTTAAGGTGATTCTCGTCATGTTCAGACTAACAGCAGCAAAAGGAAAAGTGTTGTATCTGTCTATGGAAGTTACATACAAAAATTCCATCAAAGCAGAACAGTTAAGGCACAAGTACAACATTTGTAGTATTCCCAGCATACCAACACCTCGTAAATCAGTTCCAGGAGAATTACTCTAAAATATCTTGTAATACATATAATACCAAGTAACAAATTATTTCTGTAAATATATCAAGATTACCTGAAACCCAATTTTCTCCCAGTCGAAATCAACATTCTCTTCCTGTACCAAAGAACGATATACAGTCCTCAACATCGAAAAATGTTTACAATCATTCGAATCGTAAGAACCTAAAAAAAATGACGACACTATCATGACCTGTTCAATTTTCTATCAATTTATCTTCGTCAAGCATCCGAAAGGAATTTTCTAATTTTTTATTTTTCACAAAATGTTGCATCCGTATCATTCTAAAGCCTGTATAGAACATCCACTAGGAATTCTATGCAGATGTGCAGAATATGACGATATTACTAATAAATTTATCATCTACACAGTGGGAACTCGGCATCCTCTAGTAACGTCATTAAAATTCGGTATGAAAAATGCAATTTTAACTTTAACAGATAAAAATGAATTGCAAGCACAAATAAAGTAAAAATATTCCAGATCCGGATTCTTCAGAAAAGGTTATATGGCTGCCAACTAGAACAGAGCCAAACGTAAATCCCACCAAACCTATTCTTTTTTATGAGAGATCTGAAAAAGAAAAAATTGATTCGACAAATGTTAAAAAAAGATGGATACCAGTAGCGACAGACGTCGTATCTCCAAAGTTAGATGCAATTCCATTTAATTAATATTTATATTTTGCATATTGCAAAATCGATGATAATTTTTACAGCGAATTAAGACCGAATATGAGTTATCTTCATAATACGGAAAGACACACTCAGTCTGCTGATACTTCAACATTAACAGATATGTTGCCACATAAAGGAAGAGTGATAAGACGTAAAGATATAGACTGGGGAATAGGATCACATCAAACACCTGTAAAAATGTCTGATAAACCAGAAACAAATTGGCGGAAAATTAACGGTTGTTTCTCTTCTTGGGCCGATGCATTTACTATATCCATGTTTTGTCCTCCTTTTTGAAAAGATTAATTCGTCTCTAAATTACATTTTGTCATTAAATTTTATATACCAAATCTAGCCAGCAGGCTACTTTTTATATACTCACATTTTGCAATGAGAAACAATAACTCATAATCCTTCGAATGTTCTGATTGAAACTCTGCAGTTTTGAAACATGGCAAACATGAAAAAGATTTTCTTCTATGTGCAATCGTCGTAATTTTGTCCTGCAAATAATACCCACTACCGAAAAACACTGTTATTCGTAACATGAATTATAAACTAAATTTTACAGACTTTATATTCCGACAAATCTGACTCTTGAAAATATTTTATAGCTTCGTTGAATGTGATTGATTCAAATAGATTCAAAGTTGATAATTCATTTTCGAAATCATCCCATTCCAATGTTCCTTGGTTTTGTAATGCTCTAATAAACATGAAAAGTCATTTTCAATAAGTATTATTCTAACACCTCAAAGTTAATTGTACTTACTGCAAACGAACTTCCTGAAATGACTGACGATTTTTTTCAAAAACATGAACAGTTTCAGCGAATGTATTCATATAATTTTCTCCAAAATCCATGATTGCAAGCTTTTCGTAGTAAGCTCTGTGAGAAATGGCTGTTTCATAGACACCGTCAATGCATACTAGCACTTTAGAAGTGGGTCAAACAATCAATAAATTTCCTGCTACAACCATATGCGAGTAGGGACAAACATTGTTCAATCATACAGTCGATTTTAAGCGCATTATTTAGTTTTAAATTCCAGAAACAATTTGTACGATTTAATTGAAGGTATGTACATACATGATAATAAAGTAATAAAATTAGTTTTTACTTAAACGATACTCGTCTTGTATTTTACATACTGTTCAAATGTACAATAAGTCAATGTTGTCGCACACTCTCATAACGAAACAATTAGCAATTATTAAAATCTAATTACAAGTATAAATATATATTTATATATATATATGTATATATACGTATGTACATATTGGAAGTATGTCCTATATGTATACTAGCCCTCATCTAAACTTATCACTACCCCCGTTTTCGCCGACGCGGTTCAGTGCATAAACTTGGTTTAACTGTTCTTTAACCAACCTGATACTTGCATTTTGAAGATAAACGAAGTTTATGCATTGACCGCGTTGAAGAAAGCGGGCTTAAGTATCATTAATATCTAACGTGATTGTTTAATATTATGTTGATAGAGAAATTAAAAGATATATTAAACTAGGTGAAAGGTTTCTCTTAATAATACGGAAATTACATATTCATGTTTAATGCCAAATTGGCTCGACTATTAAAAACTTCTGATTTCTCAGTTTGAATAAATTGATAATGTCGGAATACCACAACTGTAGAAGACTGCAGTGTCCATAATAAAAAAATGATTCACCAGATTCAAGAGCAACTTCTGGAAAACATTTCATATTACACCTTCATCGTCGAGATCAAATATAACTCATCGTAAACTTCTGCAATTGTCATCGGTACGGTCCAACTTTTTCAATATACAAATTTAATGTGCGATCCTTGTTGTAAATAATATTTTACATAAGTAAAAATCTTTACAAGTGATCGATTACCATGTTAACAATAGACAGTTTCATTTGCGCCCTTGCCTTTGTTGGTAATCTGTGCATTTGCGGTGTCAGTTTGCGCAAGAAGTATCTGACTTCACTTTTAATAGGAAGAATACTTCTTCGCGCACGCGCTGTCATTCTTCTATATCGTCGGACTCTTCTTCTTTTCTTAGTACACTGATCTTCTGGCTCCAGAGATTCTCCATAGTAATGCTCCTCCTTAATACGATTAGAGCTCTCTTCTTCAAGCATCTCGAGCGAATGCGGCAAGATCAATTCTTCTTGGACCTCCATGTCGTCGGAATTTAAAGTTTCTGCTGTGGGCTCTGGAGAAAACGAAAGCAACTCAGACAGACTTTGTTCTGTTTCCTCTATGTCTTTAGACCCTGTTGTATTTTCAGAGACTTGTCCATTTTTAACATTGCTATTCTGCATAACTGCCATTTCCTTTTCAGTAGTAAGGACCTGGGAACTATCTGATTTTCTTGTTTTACTTTGTGTTCTTTTTAATTTTTGTTGCTTCTGCGTCTGTTCAGGAAGATTTATCTTAATAAGCAGACCTGGTGGAATACTTGAAAGACTGTGCACTGGAATCGGCGCACCCAAGTTTGATATGTCTCCAGTAAAAGGTAGGATAACTTTCTTGCCATCGGTGGTAATGTTATTTGATATATTTGAGGAGATATTATTAGCAATTGTGATAGGCTGGAATTGATTTGAAATTTGCAGTTTCCAGTTAGAAGCAGAAGGAAGTGGTAACTTCCTGATCACTCGATTTTCGATGTTGTTTGGATCCGGTCTTGGTATGTTGATCGAAGTAGGTCTTTTGGACTTTCCACGTTTTTTTGCCAATGGCGCTGGCTTGTTATCTATCTTTGGTTTCTTACTTGATACCATTGGCCTTGGGTACATTTGCTTCTTTACTACTTTTGCTGATCCTGGACAGTCTAGATCTTCCAGGGTTTCTTGCTCAAGTTTCATCTCTTCCGCAGAATCTATATTGTTTGCTTCAGTGATATCCTTAATTGTGGGTACAGCATCACAGGGACCTACTTTATGAAAACTTTGACCAGTTTGAAAGTGCTTTGAACACAATACCAATTTTCTTATTTGATTTGGAGACATTTTCAGTAGATCTTCTCTCCCTAGAAATTGACACCATCGCAGACATCTTCCAATTTCATAGGCAGGAAATGGATGAAACTTGTATCTATCCACTTTATTTCTTGGATCAGACCTGGAACGTCCACATGCTGCACAAGCTTGGCTATCAAGAACAGCTGCTGGCAATGGATCAAGCTTCTTTCCTTTATCTGTAGTATTGAATAATTTTGGTTCAGGAACCAGTTCCATTATAAATGGCTCTGACTCATCAATCTGATCAGGGTAACGAATGTTTGGCACAGCACAGTCTATTAATCTACTACGATAACCGCGCATAAACTGTGTTTGATCAAAGTGCTTTGAGCAGATGTAACAGAATAAAATTTCTTTCCTGGTTAGTCTGTAATATGAATCAACACCCACAAAATCCAGCCACTTCAAGCAACGAAACTCTTCTCCAGGAAAATGGTGAAATGTGGCTCCATCATAATCTAGACCTGGTGGATCTCGTCGAAATCTACCACACAGTACGCAGGTAATGTTGTAGAGAGATTGTTTTGGATCGTAAATCGATGGTACAGCTGTACAATTCAGTCGATCAAAATACTCATTAAGAAAATCTCTCTGTTCAAAATGTTTTGAACATACCATACGCTGTAACAGCTGTTTTTTGGTAAGCTTATACAGATCTTCCCGACAGCAAAACTCCAACCATTTTCTGCATCGGGCCTCATCATTTACAGGGAAGCCAAAGAACATATACTCCTCTTCTCTGTTGTTAGGATTCATGCGAGAACGGCCGCATACTACACACGGATGTGGCATGTTTGCGAGAATCTAATAGTTTTAGACGTTTCAAATAAAATACATTGTTGCCCAAGATTAAATCAAATATTAACCTCACTTTGCTACAGTGTTTTTCTCCACTTTTTCAAAGGTGGACTTTCCTTCAGTAAGCGGCAGTATATTTTCACATCAAATAATTTACTTTTAAATGTATGATTTCACTTTAAATCACATAAATATTGCATCTATATAAGAAGTAATATCACTTTTTGTAAGCTTTTGTATACGAAACTGTTTGTGCTCTTCCTTTATCACATCGAAATGCACTGCTCAATTAAGTTTAATTAAACTTCGTTAATCAACACAAATCAAAAACGAAATATATATATTTTTATATATTTCCATTAGCTTGTTGAACATTCGTTACAGGATCACGCGAAGGTTATACTCGTAGACAGCGTCCTCAACCTAACCTTACAATACCCGCAGACACGAAGATAACCTTAAAACATCATAAATAGAAAAGAACTGTCACAATATTTTCGAATTAAGGTACACAATTAATATAAGAAAATGACAGATAATTCGAGCAATCCTTATGACATCAACGGACAACACTTTAATCCGGATATGTATCTCCAGATGATGCTTAAGGTATATATCCTACTGTCAACTTTAAGAATGGAACATACAATATTGTAATTATTTTGTTCTAATATGGAAATTTAATTCTTTTACAGGAATGTACCCTAAAACAGATTATGGATAATGAAAAGGAAATCATAGGTGATACACAGACTTTGCTTTCTGATATGCAAACATTAGTATATGAAAATTATAATAAATTCATATCAGCTACGGATACAATTGGGAAGGTAATGTAAAGAGAACAATCGATTTGCTTGATTCAATACTTGTGTAGATATTCCACAACAGTTAATAATGTTTATAGATGAAAAGTGACTTCAAAAAGATGGAAGACAGCATGGATCTGCTAGCCACGAACATGGACAGTATAACTTCATTTTCGGAGCAGATATCTTCCACCTTACAAGGGACACGTCAACAAATCTCTAGATTGTCATCTGTACATGCTCTTTTAAAGCGTTTACAATTTCTTTTCAAATTGCCTGGCAAACTCAAAGATAGAATGAACGAAGGAAATTATAGTCAAGTCAGTTCCACCCTCTTGTTTGCCTTGTGAAACTGACATATTATAAAGAAAAACATTTATATTCTAGGCAGTTCAAGATTACATACATGCACAACGTGTCTTAAATCAGTATGGCAATATGCCTTCATTTCAAGGAATTCAAAAGGATTGTGAAGAGATCGTAGAAGAATTGAAATCACAGCTTAGAAAACAATTTCATAGAAGAGAAGCTTCCACAAAATCTCTTGCCGAAAGTGTTGATCTTTTACTTCAATTAAATGAGCCTGCGGACTCATTATGCGCCGATTTTCTCACCCACGCTGATAAGAGACTGGCAGAACAGTTAGCCATATTAAAAGACATGTGTGAAAATGATATAATAGAATATGTGGACATGGGTAGTTCAGGATTTCTTAGTGATCTTTGTTTAATCGTCGCATCGTACAATGACATGTTTGTAAATAGAACACCTGCAGATGATACTGATTTTAGCGATGATTTCGATACTAAAGCTGTTACCCGCTTAAACATTTTCATTATGGACAATATGAAAAAATATTTTGATCTAATAGGAAAAAGAGTCGAAGATGTAGCAGATACTGCAGTTCTAGTAAGAGCACTGGATAGATTTCATCGAAGGCTCCAAGCCATGAATATGCTTTGTACCGAGACTGATTTCGCCAGGTAAACTAGATTTTAATATAATTCATCAGATTATTAATCATCAAATTAATAAACCATAGTGAATTATGTATAAGTAAACAAATTAATAACTAAATTATAGAACGGGAACTGATATAGTGATAAATGCTGGAAGGAAACAGTGTAGAAATCATCTTCACTCTCTGAAACAACATTTGAGCGAAACTTTGGCTAAAGTAAGACAGACTTTAGCAGCAAAAGTAACGCACGATGGCGATGGCGGTTTAGCAGAACTCCAAGCAACACTAGTAATGCCAACAATCGAAAAAGTTAAAGGAGTCTTACAGGATTTACTGGTAGACTTTTCACGACAGTGCATATTTCAAAACCTATCCAAAAAAACTTCTAATCACATTCAATACTACCCTTATAGGTGTTCCTGCAACCAGACCTATCATTCAGTCTAAAGCCTCACTTCTTACAAAGTTTTTGTGTCGACGAAGTACGTGAGGGATTGGTTGTTGGCTATTTGCACCACTTAACAGCCACAGCAAGTGGTTTTTGTACTGGTTCTGACGTACCAAAATTTCCACCCACTTTGCTCCTGTTGCTAAGTAAAATGTGTATTGAGTTCAAAGACAGCAGCGTACGATACCTTGTGCGTAAAATTTTGGAATGCATATGAAAAATCATTACAATTAATTGTAATATGTGTTTTTTTATTATTTTTCAGCTGACAACAACTGATGATTTATTTAATATTGAGCAACATGCAACTTCTGAGAATGTTATAACAACAGAATCGGAAATAAGCGAAAATTTTCAAACAGCTGCCCAAAATTTACTCAATCATTATGTTCGTTTGCAAGGTCTTGCTGTGTCTCAAATGCTACGAAAGTCAGTAGAGACTCGAGATTGGCTGCATACTATTGAGCCAAGAACAGTAAGGGCTGTTATGAAACGAGTAGTTGAAGACGTAACAGCAATTGAATCTCAAGTCGCTGTGCTATATGACGACGCAGATGGTCAGATGGATAGAAGTAGTGACAGCAGTAGAAAAACACACAGGTATATATTACTAACAATATTTATGCACAAAACGGTTAAAACCGAAATAATTTATTTCATTTACTTAAAGCGTCAGCGTATCGAGACATCAGTATCGTTCTAATTGGTCGTCATATACACCTAGTCATTTGGATTCATCACTAGTAACAAATATCCATAAACTCTTTTCTGAAAGAATTGAAATCTTCTCCTCCGTGCAATTCAATAAGGCCTCCATTTTAACTGGAATCATCAAAATCAGTTTGAAGGTAACTAATTTTTACTTATACTATAATGTTTATACCTCAATCAAAAATGTACTATGATTTTGAAGTCATGACTATAAAATCTTATACCTATACAAACAAAATAGTTTACACCAGACATAAAACTAGATAGCAAATTTACCTTATGTTTTTCATCAGGTATTGCAAAAGCTTTATAAAACTCACTGTGTTCGAAGTTTCTCAAAATTATCACCACGTATGCTTTAACAAATTTTTCGTAAAAAAATTATTTATATATATTTAATATCAAACAGCATTCCAACGATACAGTAAAAAAATTCTGTCTGAACTGAGTTTGAAAACCCATACCGTATAAGCGTACCATAAAAAACATGCGTGGACAAGGACAAACTTTTAACACACCCAGTACCGTAATAGCTGCAGGTGCTGTACAACAGTCACAATGACAAAATAACGCGACCATTATCCACTTTGCATCTCCAAGATACATTATGCTCTCGCATCTACGCAGGAATCCCATGCAACGTGTGCCGGAATGCTACGCAATATGTTCTAAGCTTTAACGAGCCAAGGACCATTTGACATTTCCTGCCAAATGACAGTTTATATATATTTAATATACTTCCTTATATGTGCAGACTTTTTTGGAATGCGTAAGGCTACGCACCTTCAGTAAATATGGCTTGCAGCAGATCCAAGTCGACACGCATTATTTGCAGCTTTACTTATGGCGATTCGTGACGGACGAGAAGTAAGTTCCGAGGAAATATAATTAAATAAGTTCAACACTGAAAAATTTCTCTTTGTAGTCTGGTACATTTCCTATTGGATGAGATCCTGGGTAGTGCCGTACACAGATGCTTGGAGCCCGTTCTAATGGAACCGAGTGTCGTTGATATTATATGTGAAAGAGGATAATTCCTCAAACTTTTATTCTCACTTATAGAAAGTATGATAATGTATAATTTAAATATCTAATATATATATAATGAGTTGTAACTCTGAAAATCATTATATCTAATCGCAAGAATTTTTGAAATTGCCTTATCATCCTATTAGCTCTTACATCCATTATAATTTTATTTTACATTATACGTATAAGTACATTTATTTGTAAAGATATTCTTGCTGAAAAACTTTATACTGTATCTTCTTCGAGGGTTGTAATGTTCTCAAATATTATGCAGAACTTAACTAGTGCACAGTTAATAATCCTGCTGAAATGAAACTCCAGGGACGCAGTAAAGGAATGTTATGTTTCCTGCGAAATATACATTTTTTTCCTCTTTTTTATTCGTCTGGACGATACACCCACGCAGGTCAGGATACAGCCAGGGGTTGCACGCAGTGTCAAAGTACAACAATTTAGGTGTCATGGTGTCACATGCTTAACTCTGCCTCACTACTCGCTCCCTTTCTGTCTATACTGTCTAAAGTAAACCCATCAGCAGTACTACCGTGCAGAGGGGTCAAACGATTTTAATAAGCCTTAACTCCGCGCCACATGCCGGACTTTCGAAGTTGCGTGCACGTTCGTACCGATCCTCTATTAGGAATTACCTTTGCTTGATAAAGAGACAAAAAGTTTTAAAAAAAGTTCCCCTTTTCTTCCATCGCACGATACATGATAAAGTTGAATTATGAGTCGCAATATTATAATAAATCCAGAATAAGATTCATAAGGTTAAGATTCGTAGTATCCTTATTCGGGACGCGCCTTTGTAAAAAATTTGTAAAAGAAAGAAGAAATCCAATTATTAATTGTTAAAAGCAACAATGTACATATAAGTAGTGTGGAAGAGGTGCAAAGGATAAATAGGATGGGAGTTCATGGGGCCCCATCGTATCCCGTCAACGGTAGCTCGAGTTAATTCAAACTTCCTCTCGCTGGATGAGATTCATTCTCCGAGTATCCGGCGAAGGCCTACGCACCGCATTCTACCCAATTTAATAAACTCTTCTAAATTACTACTGGGGTCGTACCCGTGCACCGACTACGATTCCTATAGAAAGCAAGTAAATACTGATAAAAATGAATCACCTTTATTCTGATAACACCGAAAATGATGTAGAATTGGTATGATTAAATCTTATAGAAAAAATTTTTATTTTGATTATCGATATCGATTTACTTTACTGTTCTACATTATTAGAATATCATTGGTAGACATTATCCGCACTGATGGAAATATTTAACAGCTAGGAAAACGATATTGTTAGTCAAGCATATGTGGCACACGTGACCCCAGAAAACACCTGTACATGTGTAACTCTTGTGTACACTGAGAAGAGTGAATTTTCGATGGCATCCATTCCAGCAGTGTCTGCCACATGGATGATTACTGCCAACGTAATTTTCTTTCTACTACGAAAAAATTTATCACGGTTTTGAATTTCTCCGTTGCGAATAACCCCAGAGTTCTTGGTTTGTTCTTCACTGCTGACTTTTTGGATTGAACGTTTATTCATTTGGTATCAGGTAAGTTTATGTATTTGCCTACACGTCTTTTTTACGTATTTTAACAGAACGTCATGCCAGATGCTATGCAAGAATGTTTCCGAAGTACTCAAAATGACGTAAAAAATCATAATTCTATGATTCGAGAATATTTATTTCGTCGTTAAAGAATAATAATCGATGCGTCTATTTTTTCTGAAAGGATTATACAGTGTTAGTAAAATCGAATAAAATCTTAGGAATTTTTAATAATTAGTAAATGTAGAATTCAGATAATTACCAGTTACTTATTTTATATAAGACTTTATTGATTCCATTTTATTGAAGCAGTGCAATGAAAACAACAAAAAATTGCCAAAATAATGTTGAATACCTAAGTCAAAGATAAATTGACAAACATTTCACTAAGTTAGTTTGAAATGTTAACGTAGATAATAGATGTTAAGATAATTCATTTTTTCCCATACTTCATTTACGGAAATGTCAATTTTCAAAAACCATTAACCATCCTGTTATATTCCAGTCACGTGCGCAATAAATTTAAATAGACATATTTAAGATCCCATATACCGTAAGGATCGCGCATCCGAATATCATTAATCGTATTCTAGCAGTGTCAGGATCATTCAATTGGCTGAGAAAGTCAGGAAGCGACGAAGCGTAGGCAAGCATACACTAATAACGCGTACGGCAAAACCGGAACGGTTGTCGTGAGTAATTTTAAATCAGCGTAGAGTGGACCCGCATGGGAAAACCTATGGTGCAACATAGGGTACCATTATTACAGAATGACCGAGACATTCGTAAACGGAAACCCAAGAGATGAGGAGACTAGATACGGGCATGGCTTATGTATTAGTCAGCTCGCTGTCCCTTAGTCTGACAAACTCGGTTCTCAACAGCCACCACCATTGTTTGCCAATTTGCTGACAGACCTATTCATAATCTTTTACCATTGTTTGCTCTTTAGATTTGACAATTTTCAACAAGTACGGTTGTTTGTCACAAGATGAATAGGGAACGTTACGGAAAAATATTTCAGTTATGCTGTCATTGTTTACCAAAAATATGTATGACGTCCCCATGAATTAATGCGTATCAAGATTGGTTGTCCGTTACAATTGTTACTGTTTGACATAATTAGTTTAAATTTTCAGATAATACCATCGTCCCAGTCCTTAATCTGGAAAAATAGTAGAGATGTTTCGGTTTGTGACCGCAATAATGGGCAGGGCAAAATCATGCTCATTGCTGCGTTCGCATGTTGAACCATCTTGTCCACTTATCAATGTGAAGAAGAAATCAAAGTTCTCAAGTAACTTGATTACAATGACATTGGATATGGTCAGCGACTTGAAAGTCTCATTCCCTTGTGGTTCAATGTTCATTTGTAGAGGGAAATGGGTAATGTGTCAAAGTTTATTTATCATACCCTAAACAAGCTCATGAGAATTCCAAAGACTAGAGTCTGGAACACAAATAATGACCAATTGTCAGTACTGGTCACATTTTGAACTTTATCTCTGTCATTGAGGAGTATATAAAATAGAGGAAATTTTGAAAAGCACATTAGTTACAATTTAACGATCCTGCAGAAACCAGCTAGAAAGAAATCCGTCTAAAGTCTTAGAAAAATCACAAAACTGATCAACATGCTAAGTAGTAGTGCCGTAGGTGATGAATTTGATATTCACCTCGACACGATTACTTTACATGTCAGTTAGTCCAGTCAACGTTGTATCAGTTATAAAATAAAGCAAAAAATCAGGTAAGACAGTCGTAAGAAACGTATTGAAAAAAAACACTCAAATTTGAAATATACGAAAGTACACAATTACTCATTGAAAAATCAGTGGTCTTAAAATCATTGATGAATTTTTTTTCTATCTAGGGGTTCATGAATACCCAAGGTGGCGTTCAACCCCGGTGAGTGTCTTTGCCGTAAAGGAGGGCAGTCTCGATTATTAAAAGACTCAATCAATGACAGTTCTAGCACGTAATTCAACTCAGGGATATAGAAGAGAGTGAATGGTTTGATAACAGGCAAGGCTTGGAGTTACTCATGCCGGGTGGTGACCATTCAGTATGGGCTTTACCGTACGGCAGTGATTTCAATTGGTAAATTGATTTGGAACGGAGGCAAAAAAAAGGCGATAAAGAAAGAACACCAGGACGAGTGGACGGCAGAGCTGCCGTTAATAGGGAGTGAACGCCGGTTGAATGCTTAATGCACTGCGGTTCTAGGATTAAATTGACCAATCATTTCCCGCGCGGCAAAGAGCGGCCAATTACAGTGCTCGCCGGACTATATTAAGCCAATCAAGGCTAGTTTATCACTCAGTTGAGGATCTGCCTTCGTGCCGTGTGCATCTTCCTACGTTTTTACGCGCTCTAACACGTTATCCTCGGAGAAGACACACATTCACGAGCAAATACGATGAAGATGGAAAGGACCAGGGGAGAGATGGTGGAAATCATTATGAACATTCATTCGTGTTATTCGTGACCTTATCCGGCCCTCAACGGCAATCAGTGACTGTCCTCTTCATTATTCCTTTTTACCTTTTCATATCCTTTCGACGTTTTGATATCCTGCGTGGATACATCGTGCTCTGTTAATTGATCATGATTCACTCACGGAATTATAAAAAAGACTATACGCGACTCGTCTTATGGGTGTTTGAAATGTGCTTCGTTAGTTTTTTTTGAAAATTCGGGTTTTTAACCTTGAAAATCGTGAAGCTACGAATATATTTTTCGAAAACAGTAAATTTTGATATTACAATTTATTGAAATATTTTGAGATCATTTTGAGTTTAAAGTGTTTCTTGATTATTTTCACTTTTGAATATTTTTGAGTTTGCTTAGGTGGTCATATATTATATCGCATAGTGTCTTTCAGAGAAATTATCTTTTACAATTTTGTTATAAATTCTCTATGCATCATAAATCTTTTACAATGAATTCCTTTTTATAAATGTATCGTTATACCTAGCAAACACATTTGTCACGTTTATGTAACTTTGAATAGCTGATAATATAATACCTACAGAATTCATGTGGTTGAGATGTAACTGTTGCAAAATATATTTACGGGATACTGTACGAGTATTATTCCTTCGAACGCATTGAAAACGAAAGTTCAAAGGTCATGAGATTTTCCGCGATTGTTAATACGGGAATTTTGTGGTGATTTTTAATATATTTTCCATTAGACTGTGCACGACAGAAAATAAAAATAATTCCAAACTTTTGAGAATAAATATTCGTTCCTCACTATCCGTCTTTCCCACTTCCCGTTTTCTGCGAGATATTACGAATTGTGCGTGAATTTGTGAGTGTGGTGCCACGAATGGTAAGAATACTTCGTAATTCCAAAAAAGCCGGATAAACAACGCGCAGACACGTCATAAAGAAGTAACAGTGTGTCGAGTGCCCCTTTGCTATTTTTCCCACAGACGACCTAATTGCGTACGGTTTAAGAATTTTCAATGTAGTGTCACATTTATCTAAAGATAAGTTGTCATTTGCCTTGCTAGAATATACGTCATAAATAAATGAGTGTAACTCACACGTATCTCAACATTTCTCAAGACGTCTGCAGTAGACATTGTCAGACGTTAAGTACCCGCAGCGCCTCGTCGGATTCCCTCACAATTAATTCAAATCTACAGCTGTAACAGACACAATTAGAATTTCTATATTTCTCTCTTCCTCTCTATTTCTTGACTGAAATTCTAATCAAGATCCGCTACTGCGCAAAATGTAAGAAACAAAATACATCGTATAATTCTACGTATCCTTCTTTCTATTTAAGGATATCAAAATCCTGTACATATATTCAATATACAAAAAGCTAGGAGTAGCTGCAGTGAAGTCATACTCAGAAATGTGTACCACACAATGTTTTGCTAACGAAGCTACGTTCGTATCAACAGAGCACAACTTTATCAGCATGTTAATTAGATCAGTATGTATAACACGTGCAGACGATTTGTCTTTCGACTTCTCGAATCTCCTTGAATCCTCCATCCTTGTATGTTGAGTAATTGAGACACGGGAAAAAAGATTAAATCAATATTAATAATTCATATAAATTTTTTCAAGTTAGTGAAATCAGTCGAAGGGAGTTTAAGGTTAATGCTGTTTGTGCACCCGGGAGAAAATCGAGGATTCATAATTAGATTGCGACAATTTGTTCTGAAAATAGTTGCTTTCTATCTGGTGGTGGTTTATCGCTGTGACTTTTTGACCTCTCTCCTCAACGATATCGCAGAGAAAAAAAAGCAAGAAGCTCAAACTGTTGTAACTCTTATACGCTGAAGTCTCTTGGTAAAGAAAGATACATTTGTATTTATTTGTGGAATTATAACAGATGATTAACTATTATACGAGAAAAGGTAAATTATTATTATCGTCTATGCATTATATTTTTACTCTGGTTTATATATTAGAAATCACAATTTTGTAACAAGAAATGCATATAATGTGGATATTCCATATTTTTTTAGTAATGCTATAGCACTGCACTTAAGAAATTATGAAAAATACAAAGTTTTCCCTTCGCTAATACTTTTGGTCATAAATTTCTTGGAGACTTCATCATACAATAAATAAAATAGAAATTACGTAATTCTTAAATAATATAAAAAAGTTTTCCACTTGTTTGACAGTTCGAGATCCACAGTTGCCAAGTGTCATTGATAGATTGACCTTCATTTTCCATACTTTCTGCTGACGTCAGCCAATCTCTGAAGTTCGTCTCATACAGGAAGTACTAATACATATAGAAAAACATAAGAAATACAACCAGTGGAAGAAAAATATCGCAGAAGAAAGTGCATTACGAAAATTGCCGCGATCATGTATGAAGAAAAAATAGTACGACATTCCATGCGTTTTGGAACCTCCAAAAAGTTTCAAGCTCTCACTTTTTCTTTTTCGAGGTCACGATCTCCGACTGAATAATCGTTATCGATTTTCTTTTTTTTTTCTTATCAATGTCGTAAAACTATCATTTCGACGCTGATACAATTCGTAAAGCTAGAAATATTTGGACATGTATTCAACAGAGACCTTTTCCCCCGATTTCCTTATCTACGGTCTCTAACCGAAAATTTAAACCCATCGATACAAAAAGTTTCAGTGGAAAATTGTGCCTCAATGCCGATAGCCTTTTTTTAATGCTTTCCGTATCTCCCAGAACGGCCACGTACAACGCGACAGGCAATCGCTGAATACGAAGGAAACGGCCGAGACATTTTAAAATTAAAGATGGAAGCGGCTTTTACGAGTGCACGAGCCATGAGGGAGTCGCATTAGTGGGAATTAGCGTTAATTGGAGTTCTCTCTCGCACGGTCACTAACGCCGACGGAATAAACGAATAGCATGCAACGTGCATGCAATGCATTATACATAGATGCAGCTGAATCCGCAAGACCCCGCCCCATACCCATAATCCTCTTAGACTTGCTGTTTTGCCTTTGAACATTTTATTACGATACACGCCGGTACTAATTATGAATTTATGAGTCGTATTTGTATCGTGAAGAAACATACCGACTGGGATGCACGTGAGAATATTAATATTTGATTTCGTAGAAGCTATAAGATATACAGAGAAATATTATATTTTTATAACATCGCGCTTCCTGTGCATACTCAGATCACTCATCTATCGAAATTTCCAGGATGTCTACCATAGCGCGAATATATATATATATATGTATAAGGAATACATAGAATTATTTAGGAATAACGTTATGAAGTATGAATACGTTGCTTAATGAAACAGAAGACATTAAACAGAGTCCACAGTATAGGAATCAAAGATCGGATTGTGACGTTTCATTTTTCCTTCAATAGACTATTGAAGTTTCTGTATCACTACTTAGGAGAAGAATTTACCAAGAGGGATAAACATTCAGATCGTTTTCTTTTCTACCAAAGACCTTTGCGACGCTTGCGCTTTTATAAGAGGGTCCCCGTACGGACAGATGGACCATTTCCAAGACATCACACAAGACAGAGGGTCTCATTCAAGACGCATTCCTACTTGAAACACGTTACATTAGATTAATAGCAATTCGAGTTACTTACCAATTTGTAATCGTCTAATTTCTTTGAAGCATGCTGATATATAATTTTTAGTAACCTATCTGAACCATATCAATAGGGATTCCGTATAAATTTGATGTTGTCCTTATTCTATCTAAATGCTAATTTGAAATGGAAATTCCAAGCTCAGAGCAGCAACAGGTTGCACGGTCAGACTAATATTCGGCAGAAGTCTGGCGCTCTAACGTTATAACAGAATCAGCAGTAGGCGGCTTTAATGACTTCCCAAGGCCGGTTCAATGAGGGCCACTGTCTGTCATCAGATCCTTACAGCATAGTGCAGCACACTGCCCCTGGTATGTCTGACGACGAGTGTAATAATCTTATGGGTGCGCATTGATATCAAAACATGATCTTCCATGGTTTTTCTACGAGTGGTATGAAACACGTTTTGTCTGTAGTTTCTCTTCAGTGTACAATATTTTGAATGTAAGATGCGATAGAAATTTTTCTACATGCATGCATAAAAAAAAAGAGAAAGAAAACTATCGCTGAATGTAAGACAGTTTTTCCATAATTCAGACGATTTAAAATAGTTTTAAGCCCACGTTACTTTATACTTGAAAAATAATCGTGGCACGTACTTACCGCATTTTCCTGTCAATTATCCAATATCACCTCGAGTTGACGACGCGTGGGCACATGCTGGTTTTATTAGGATTTCCTTCGTTTCGTCGATTAGTTACTAATTCCCGGGAGCCATTACCTCAGCATGGTCTCACGCTATGATATGCCCTGTAGAATATCAATTTAATAATTATTACAGTCTATCATACAGAGTGAATGTAAGACCGTTTAACTTAACGAGATGTCATTTATTTTTCAGATGGCTTATCAACGATTAATTTCTCTTTTTTTTATGGTTTCTACGTGGAATCAAGAAACGGCTGGATGATGGCGGATTATAGTGGTTTACTGAAATCCTGTCCTGTTCCTAAGTACTAGTGCCGCAGGAGTGACTAGGCTGGGCTAGGAATTACCGTGTCTCCTGCTGCTCAAGTGCTTATCAATGGGTCGGGACGCACATCGTCTAAATTATTTGTACAACGATTAATAAAGAGGAACAGCATATTGCTTTTATTTAATACCTTGCGAAATAGCTGTAATATATTTTATTTTAGACATATTGTATTAACTGTACTTTTATGCTTTCTGATAAATAAATATATCATACAATTACTTAAAGGTTAAATTTAATTACAAAATATACATAACTGATTATTCAAATGATGAATTATTCGGTGTTTTAATGATTACGTAAAAGATCTTGTTGAGTTCACGAAAAAAAAAAAATCGATGGAGGAGCTGGGATTTGAACCCAGGACTTTCAGCATGCGAAGCAGACACTCTACCACTGAGTTACACCCCCGAATGAAATTGTGGAAGAAGATTCAGCACTTGAGGTGTGCTCTGGGATAAATAAAATAATAGTACACATATGTTATTACATAAGCATCCAATCATTAAACAAAATCGTTCGCTTACGTTCGGAGAGGATCTGCGTAGAATGATATTTCGGATGAAACCGATTTAAGAAATAGAATGAATTACTTGTGTAAGATTTTATTATTTAGCTCTTGAAAAATTTATTGTGCCATCTTGGTCGATTCGCAAAATACGTAAATAAAAAATATAATGGTTACTGCGCACTGCTATAAAATTTATGGTCCAGATCACCTACTAGTGCTAAATTATAAATTCACTTTTCTCACGCTTTTTGTACTCTGAAAGCATCAGGCACGCTATCACTTGAGTGCATATATGATTTTTAGATCTCTGTATATTTTTAGTTTATTATAAGAAGCTATAGAAATAATAACAAACATGATCATTCGTATCTATTTATACTATATTTCGGGTATTACCCCTTTCAAAGTTTATCTCCGTACGTGCACAGGGCCTCGCGGCTTTACACTCTAATCATACAAATTATTTCACATCAAGAATGTTCCATAGATAAAATTAATTCAATGTAAAGAAAAGAAAAAGTCATAGTAGGCTATTCAAATAACTATTACGACAGTACTGTTTTACAAGACTCCTGTAATAGCTTTTTGATAAGATGAAAATATATTTTGAATGCCGAAGTTCCATATTAACTGTCTACGAATTAAAAAAATTTTCAAAATCCTAAGCAATGAAAATATAAAAAAGAGATTGCTATTAAAGATATAAGAAAAGCTGTATTGCTATATCAGCAAAACTAAAATTAAACGTGACATATTTCATGGATTATAAAGTGGCATTCAAAATCGAGGTGCGAAAACATATTGACACGATTATCACAAGTACAAAGGTATCAATGGTAAAAAAAAAGGAACGGCACGGAGTTCATCTATTGCGCATCACCACGTTCTATTTAACAATCTATAGTTAATCGTCCATTTCCACGAGGACCTACGTGTTATTTGAGACTTAACAATACTGCCTTTGTGTCGGGTGATGACTGCGCGTATGAAAACTATATATTTTATCGCGTTATAATAATCGCATCTGAATTGTTACCGCAGAAATACGAATTTCTATCGGATACTATAGTTAAAACAGTAAAACTCTATATAATGAACCGGTACGACAATACGTACGGTTTGCTGGCCGATAATCGACTCTCACAATTCCACATCGTCCGATTGCCCTCAACATGCATTAAAAATTAAGTCGCAACGATGAGACGATCGTGCGACTATACGTTGATTTAAAGTTGCGTTAACCAAATGGATGTTAGGTGTCATCAAAATAATGAGGATAATTTTCACTCGTCTAATATAAATAGTGAATCGTCTATAGCGAATATAAATGAATTACTGACCTTGTGTACAAGAGAACAAAATATTTTGTAGGCCTGATATTCCCCACACGGTAGGTGAGGACTAAACGTAAATGGCACAGGGTGATCCTGAGTACATGATTTAATTGTTAGAAATTGGAGTACTTTTTTCACCCATTTCGAACGGATACTTTTATCGCTTGTAAAATGGATAGACTATATGTACCATGCATGTTGACAGCAAGCCAACCCGTGAAACACATTTGTTTACTTTACTTACTCTTTTATGATCTATTTCCGTTATAATGATAATAATATGTAATAGTAATATTTTAGTAGCAGTAATAGTAATAGTAATAATAATAGTATCAATAGTAATAATAATAGTATCAATAGTAATAGTAATATAGTCATATTAATAATAACTATGCCCTCTTATATGATATTGTTTAATGATATCTTCATGTACATCATTCACATTAGTTCACAACTGACTGACTGATATAGTCTGTAATAGTCATATCCTCGAATGGATCCAATTTTCAGTCTGGTTCCCAAACGTTAGCCCCAATAAAGTTCCGTCGCCACACAAGCCAACATTGCCACAAACAGCTTTTAAGGCCGCAGTCCACATTTACACTATACTCTTTGTGGCTAATACAAACTTCGATCCGAAATGAAACACCAACCAAACTGGCACATTCAAACGACTGGAAGCATACTACGTGTCTAAAAAAAACACCAAAGGACTTAATACCGTATATCTACACGTTAACTGCTTCGCGACTTCCTATCTTTAAATCCACGCTTTCACCCTTGATATATATTCGTTTTTATTGACAGTATAAAAGAATAGGGAAAGAGGTAGGAAAACAAAAACATTATTCTCTATGAGATGTAAAATCAATGTAAAGATCGATTGAACCTATAAAAGAAATCATGGCATTGATTTAATGTCTCTGTTTATTAAACTTATGTAAATAATTAGAAGAATGGAAAACAAAAGTGATGCTCTATATGATCTAGTTTAAGGTGTTAAACTCTCGAGGAATGAAATTGCAATTACTGGCAATAGGAAGCCAATCAGCAGTGTTTATGTAAAATCTCAGTACTGAATTATACTCATTTAAAACTAGAATCATAATTCCACCATAATTTATAGATACACTTGCACTCGCACATTCAAGCATTTGGCAGACAAGAGCCCAGGGAAACCTAACTCGAAGGGAGCGGATTCACTACGAAGTCATCATATCACTGACTGAATTTGTTGACATACTGGGTCCTTTTAAGGAATCGTTTATATCTCTCCTAAACATCGACAGATTTTGTGTAAACCTGAAATATAATAACAAAAACAAGAAAAAATTATGCGATATCGAATATTCACATTTGATGAAATCCAGCAGTGTCATTTTGTATGTCTAACGTTAAAAAAAAGAAGCAACGACAAAGAGTACCATATAAAAATAAAAAAAACTTACTTATCTCTGTTTTTTGTGAGTAAATTTCTTTCAATACCATCCATAAGGTTCTCGAACCATTGTGCCATTGTCGCCTGTTTATCAACCGGTTGGCTCCTAATTATGTTCTCTCTTAACTGATTGAAATACTGCAACACAAAATACATCACAATTCAGTTTTAAACAGTGAAAATGTTATGCGTGAAATACTAGAGCAATAACTTTACCTCTTCGTTCAAAAGTATTAGACCCAAGAGAGGCCTGGACATGCTCCATTGATTCCTACAATCCTCGAACATTATTACATTTAAAACGGTACTCAGTATTTGTTGTAAGATTTCAGGATGTTGCTTCAGGACTTGTAAAAATAGCTCCCCTCCTCCTGGAACTACTGCATTCTTTTTGCCTGGATATACACCAGCTGAAAATCAAATTCCGTAAAATACTATACTTCTGAGCTTTTCTAAATATTTTTGTTGTGTCCCAAAAGAAATTGAGTTTAAATTGTAACTAACTAATTAACTCTTACCTTTTTGATAGAGTTGCTTGAATAGATACGTCACAATGTGATCTAACGTAGCGCAACAGCCAGTGCAAACCATAGTGTCTGAAACATAATGAAAAGTCTTTCCTATCAGAGACCGTAAGGGCACGTGGACGACACTACAAGAGCGCAAGACAATACGATAGCCCAAAAAGAAAAATGAATGCAAATGAATACTTTAAAGTAACATTGCAAAGCAAACAAAGCACCTACCTTAAGACTGGGTCAATTACACATATATAATGTGGAGTTGCTTTAGCCGTTGCCAAGATTTTATGAAATAAAGATAGAAAGAAAAAATATTTGAGAGCAAAATGTTAAATCCTATCTATCATGTCAAAACGATTCTTCCCCTACATTAAATCATCCCCACAGCGTGTGGTTGAAAAAAAATGAAAGTAGATAAAATCGTCAATGACCTTTTCGATTTCATAAATGCAACACATGCACAATAATTAAAGAGATTAATTGCATGAGAAAATAATAACTCTTCATTACGTTTCTTAGAGCGATTAAACTGCAAACAATTGTCATACAAAACACCAGCGGGGGAGATTGTCATTCTTTTCTCTGGGCTAATAATACCTGATCGATTTAATTTAATCAATAGTTGTGTTCTTGCTTCAAAACTTTCTTTAGAGACGTACGAGCAAAACAATGAGGATGATTAGATATAGTTGGATAAACAAGTAAATGAAGATGTGAAGATAAAACACACATAGTCGTGCCACGCCCATTGATTAATTAATGTACAAAAAACTTACTCAAAGTTAGTTAAATACGACGGATTAATGATTTAGTAATATGTCAGCTGTGCGGCTGACTGCATTATGCTAGACCCATTATTTTGTTGAATTTCAGTCAAATTTCCAAAATCGCTAATTGTAAGTACTATTTTAAAATATAAAGAAATTTGTAAAATGCATAATACAAAACATTCCTAAGTATTAAATGTTATCATTATATAAATGAAATTTTGACAATGCAACAAGGGTCTAGATTCTACGCACTCCAATCCTCTTTAGTGCCTATGTCATAGAAAGGGGTGTTCTTACTCATTCTCTTTATGTGCATAAAGTTATCGTTGCAATATAAATTATCGAACATACTTTATAATTCTGCTTTCCGTAAAGTCATTGCACACTATCGCAGTGACTAATACCCAAAGGCAGATTTACATTCCAAGCGACAATGCAAAAAGCACATGGCATAAGTTTGAAAAGAAGGAATTTTCCATTACTTATTGACTAATACTTTAGACTAAAAGCACGGGTAATAAATATTGATTAACCAATTATCGCATATTTTCCGTAACTTTAAAGGAACTTACAAAATTTATCCGACACTGACATAAGAAAAAATATTTGACAGCAAAATTGAGTTTTGATTGATTATAAAACAATTTCATATAACGCTACGTACGTATAATAAGAATCGCTGTAAAATTTCAGAAAAATTCAAAAGCAATCAGTTGGCTCAAATTCCAATAGTGATTCAGTAATTTTATGAAAAATCAATTATAAGAAATCAATAGTATTTTAACTAGCCAACTATTTCCGATGCGGATGAAGGGAACGGATATTGGTCTTCAATGTAATAATAAAACAGTACTAGAGGGCACGGTATAGAGGATATAGAGGGTAGTGATAAGATAGAATCAGCCGCACAGACCTGTGTAGGAGTCTTTTAGCGCACCTAGTGCCGTAAGGCCTTCGCTGATACTCGACAGGATGTAGAGAAAGACCCTGGGTTCCAACGTCGAGAGAAAGGCCATGTGATCCTGGGCTAGACACTCCAGTAAGACGTAGTATGTAGAGGACAATTTTGGATAATCCTAACAAAAAAAAAAACAATATAATCATCCTAAAGCTGTCAAGTCAAAACTGATGCGATTGTTATAAGCAGCACCTATAATGGAATCTAAAGAAATCCCTAAGTGTCCTGTATCCTTGAGAATGATCAAACTATCATTTATCAAGGATGCAGGAAACTTGTACAGCACTTACCAATAAGTCACTTTGTGGTATACTAAGGAGCAATTTCACAAATGTATTTAGAGCATTGTCCAATGCCTCATCCCCGTATAACCTAAATACTCCAAAGTTTACATAGCTTCCACATAAAGCTGCCTTCAACATACTGAAGCATATGCTTATCCCCTTCAGCTTCAATGGATAAACCTGGTCCTTGGGTACTTCGACGTTCAGTATATGATTACCATAGCTACATATAACTTTACTGGCTTCGCGAAAGAGTAAAATTCCATTTGGCGAGGATACATCAAATTGTAATCGTTGGCTTCTATTTTGTACTAACTCGGCAAATAATTTTAGGACGGGCGTAGTCACTTGCGGTTCGTGATGCCACAGCTCCACGGCGTGTAATAAAATAGGTGTGTAGTTAGGATATCTGTGATCAATTGAGGAAAATTGTACTAACAGATAAGAGATGGTTATCATTAAATCAAATCATACGCAAAAGGATACATCCAGTCAAACAACATCATATAAGAGTTTTTTGTGTTAAAGGCGTAAGCCAATCCTCTGAGATCTCGAGCAAGACCGATCAGAGCCTTTTTGGCTTCTTCTGCTGCGAATAGGGGAGTGTCCGCCGCACCCATTAATTGACCAAGGCTTTCCAATGCAGCTACAATTAATGCAAAGTCACGTTCATATATTGTAGTACGTACGAGTAAGTTAAGTCTAGCGACAAAACATTTTGTAAATCAGTATCTGAAACTGCAGAGCCGTAGCGGGCCTATACTTTTACTACCATAAGGTCCTTTATCTTCCTTACTTCATCTGTCTTATCATGCTCGACCGAAATCAAATAAACATAACACTTACGGTTCATTAACCCGACTCACATTCATTCATTCATTCGCAACATTCTGTGGCTTTTTACTGCACTTGAGTTTCAAGGTACGTCATACATGGATTGATCGTTATACCTGTGAGGGGCAACATAAATGTATGAAACCTCTCTTCGTCTTCCCCTAAATCGACCATTAACAATCTACCAAGCGATGTGTAAAACATTGATCTGCAGCGCATTTCCGTAACAGCAACGCTGTTTCCCAGAAAAGGAAAGTGTTCGCTCTGTAATGTAAAGTATACGCAACATTAAGCATCTTTAAAACAATTACTACGTGCATTAATTAAAACTTCATACTTACTGTGTGGTTGTTCAGCATGAACTGTACTTCCTCTAACTTCACAAGTTTGCGTACACAACTATAGCCCACTGAGAGATCATTCAAAAGCTGCAAAGTCTTCGATATAATTTGTTCGCTTCTTCCCCAGTACTTCAAGTTTGTTATTCTGCAAATTACAATGATTTTTTTTTCTTTCCAAGATTAAAATTCATGGTACTTTTATGACTTACATTTTCCTAATGAATACACTGAGTACCATTGCCTCATCACTGAGACCCAACACTTCTGACAGTCTTCTATACACTTTGGAATTTTTCTGAATCTGATCACCTACATATATCTTTCGAAATTGTTCGAAGAAACTTAACATAGCCAGTTCAAGTTTTTCACAGCCGCCCTGTGCTAATCTTGAATCAGTTAGGTTCATCAACTGAAGAACTCTGCAGACCAATTCACCATCCATCGCGTCATGTTCCTCGTTGCTGTTAAATGATACTCTACCACCGATGGCACTACCTGCGCATTGTAAAATTATGTTTCGTATCGAGTTAACGCTGCTATTGCATTTTGGACTGTGCAAGTACCTAAATTTCTTACCAATTATGTATACAAGCCATGTTAGTTGTCCTTCCTGTATCGTTATGTCCATTTGCTGAGCAGGTGTTGCTGTCTGTGCCATTAATTCCTGATAAGTTCTAGCTGCCTGATCAAACAGCTGAACTAATAGAGTACAGGTTTTTTGGTATTCACATCTCCCAATTACAGATAACTGTTCTAACTGTTGTTGTATCATTCCCAAATCATCTAACGGATCCTCTAAACCTTCTCTAACTACTACTGCTACAGACTCTAATCTTGACGTGATGTATGCATTTGAAACTTCCGGTGTATACGTCTCCAACAAATGTGGTTCAGTTGCTTTTACATAAGGTACCGATGCTACCATTCTCTGCCAAAGACTGAGGAGATAATGCACACTGTTTGGTGCAAATTGCCACATTTGCAAACTCTGTACGGTAAACTTTGCAATAAGCTGTATCGCTTCTGGGTAATTTTCAACCATTACCAATTCGCCAAGTTGATAGTTACTCTTTAAACGTGCTAACAATCTACAAAATTCGTGATAGTTCCCGGGATCGCTAAGGCCTTGAGGATTTTGTAAAATATGTTTAACTCCATTTACTAAGTGTGTTAAAAATTTGGCTCTCTCGGTATTCGAAAATAAACTTCGTCTGACAGATGCTATTTGGACTAAACACGAAAGGGCTAAAGCAGACAGTGAGTTCGGGAGGCTGTGATAAAGGTCGAAAAACAGTTTCAATGTCGCAAAATCTAAAAATGCTGGTCTCCAACTCGTTGGTATCTGAACCGTACAGAGATCGTCAGAACTTTCATCAGTGGATGTCCCAATGAAATCAAAGGTAAGACAATTCTGTGCAAGCCTCAAAAGTTGTGTCATCAAGCCATGCTAAGATAAGGAATCGAAATAATGAACTGTATTAGAAACTTATTAAACCTCGCTGGTAATATAATCAATTTTGTTGATAATTTAATAAAACTACTATACCTGTGCTTCATCATTAAAGTTTAAACTCTTGCAGTTCTCCCGCGCTGTTCCAAGAAGGGAACACGATAACCTGAATATTTCAAAGAGTTGCGTGTCCCTAAAACTACTAGCAATTTTTCGATGTTTTGTAAGTGACCTATTTGCATCAACTTCGGATATTTGATTCATCTCGCATGTCAATTGCGAAAGGAGCTGTACAGCTATCATACAATGCTCTACCGAGCCCTGTGATTTTGAGAACATCAATAAAAATATGACAAATTATTATATATTCAACATAATGAGATAAAGAAATACTTCTAATGGGGATAGATATAACATTCAGACCTGAAGAAACTTTGTAATATCATTGACGACATTTCTGAAGACAAACTCTTCCTTGTCTGAATCGAACCAACCCAGTTTGGATATTCTCGCAAACAGTGTAACCAGTGCCTGTATCACAAAGTTTGGCAACTTGGGTTGTGTTGCTAAGTAGTTAAGGACATAGTTTCCTGTATTAAATATAATAGATCAATTGTAATTAAAGATATAATATAAGCAGAACAATATATAATACCATAGTTATATTTTCAACCATTTTTTTTAAAGAAGAATAATTTGACTCACGTATATCAAGCCTCTGTTGCAGACTGAGCCCTTGTGCTGACCTAGACACCAATTTTGTAAGAGTAGTAGCAGCCAACAATTGGGCATAGGCAGAATCTCCACGGTCCAAAAGAAGCTGACACTTAGCAAGTGTATCTGGAGCATTTTGGAAACCAACCAAAGCCTTTTCAGCCTCTGCACGATGCGCTGAATCTTGTGATTCATATAACTGCTTGCACAACAGCTCCAGCTGCCGTACTTCCTGTATGTGATCCATTCTTAATGATATTGTTCAAACTTGCAATTTGTTATTGTCAAATACATATGACATAAATTCATGTTTAGTCTAACTGGATCCCATTGACTTTCATTGTTTTCTCATGATTTATTTATTCTTTCTTCTGACATCAATTAGCAATCTTGAAACAGACGAAACTAGAAGCAGGTACTTAAGTTAAAACAACAGCAAGTCCTATAAAGTTCACTTATAGATCCATTATAATAATGTTTGCGTGTCCATAGTTCATTGAGTAAATAATAAAACATTTGTCTTAAATGCAGTATAAACTTATATAAATTAAAAAGAACAGATATTGATACAATTTAACAAAACTAATCACAACACTTTATTATACTATATAATGTATATCACTACTCCAATTAAGCTCATGAACACATTAAAAAGGAAAAACTTCTCTTGTAATTTTGTAACAACAAAGATCAGTTTAGAGAAGAAAATATGACTGTTCGAAAACCCTTAATGATCCATTATGAAGAATCATAGCACAAAGAGATCCTTATATCTTGGAAACAAGGGATTTTCAGAAAATTATTTATCACATTTCGTAAGTCTTATCGCTTACATATATCACTCATAGGAAAACTAGCACAAGTCTCACACAGAAGATACAAGGAAACACATTAGTAATATTCTACACTAAGCACAACAATAACGAGACCAAAGTTGCAGGTTACAGCCGATGTTTGATAAAGGCAATCTTTCCTGGATCGTTCTACGAGTTCCAAGCAGCATCCAAGAAGATATATATATCCCTTGCACGAAAAATCGACGCAATTTTCAGTGAAGTTTTAACGCGGCACAAGATATGAATTCCTTCTTATATCGAGCGACGTAATAGAGCAAAGCGTGATCCGTGCGATGATCGGATAAAAACACAATCACCGTAACAGCGAAGATCCCATTGGTTAGGTGCAATAATGAGACAGAATGAAATTAATTTAAAATAAGCAAACTCCGGACCGGAAAAGGATTCGTACTGATAAAAATAATAATACAGGATACAGCTATCCGGTTGTATCTTGCGCGATATAATATAAAAGATCGACACTAGCCACTGGTCATGAGATATTTTCCCAAATGATTATCCGGATTCTTTGGAAATATTCAAAAATTACAAAGGTATCAACGAAGCGCATTATATATCCTCACAGACATACAACAGTATATTTTTTGGTGACACAACGTCACAAAGCCGGCTAAAATTCGAAGAGGGACACCTTTGAGTTCCAATGTTTTGGTTGACAGTGCGCGCTCAGACAATCACTCTTGCGTCCGGCAACGGTACCGCGAATTTAGTAACGATCGACCATCTTTTCTCGCGACAATTTGTTGCAGTCTGATCAGCGTCTCCCGCGTATTTCTCGCTAATTGATTCACGGCCAGCTGGGCGCGCTGTTCATTTCGCGACGCCTCAGCTCGTGCGTTATTTTCATCGGGAACTCACCTGTTCATCCGCCATTTTCGCAGCTTCGCATTTCTATACTGAAGGCTGGATCACATGCGACTCGGCACGCCAATAGAGAACGGACTTGCTCGACTACGCTTCACATGGGGAGCCAACTGTACGATTTTTTTGGTACCTCCAGCCTAGTGATGCAAATGTGCTTTAGGGCGACATCTGGGCCAGCTATGTGCTTTGATTTTACCACTGGATTTATTTACTGTTCCCTTCAAACATTTTTAATTGCTGGAAGAAATCTGTATGCAAATCGATATGAAATTCATTTTTTTCCTAGGTATGACATGGACTTGCAACCTTCCTTCAAGGGATGGCAAATCTGTTGAATAACGATGGGAATTTTTTAAATTGAATAAATCTTTGCTGCGTTGCTAGGCACCAAACGTGCGATTATACTAATCCGTGGGATTATATATACTTACATTGGCTGAATAACATCGCAGCAACTACTGCATCTAATCATTGGATGATAGTTGAACTTTAATAATGTTTTTAATAGATACTGTAACCAAAAGATATTAGTATTATAATTAGAATGGGTCTAGGTTCTGTATGATATAAAGATTTTTATGAAGGGCACGATGCGATTGATATTTCACTTCTCAAAATTCTACAAAATTCAGCTGCTTCTAAATAGGCAGCTATACGTAAATAGCCTTATGTATAATGGGATATCACAAGTTTCCATTCCTTTCCCATTTTCTTTTATCGCTGGTTAATTGTTCTACACGAAACCTGACAATGCTACTATCATCTTTTTCATAATTACGAAACACTCCCTCTATAATGACTTTCCCGTATTTTTTTTTAATTAGCTAATTGAAAGCGAGAATTAGCCGCCCTAAGGGAACTGCGCGAGAATCGCAAAGACCTTGGGTAAAATTTTTTCTTTTTTTTTCACTAGCGAGTTTCTTGGTTTTTCTTTGTAACTCGTAACGATAATCCGCATAAAACAGATATGACTAATCTCTAGCAAGCGTGCATAAAACTAATAGCTAACAAATTCACTTAACAGACTCTCTAGGTATTTACTTATTTTTCTCTCTTGCTCTCTTTCTTTCTTGTTCTCTTTTCTCTCTCTCTCTCTCTCTCTCTCTCTCTCTCACACACACACACACACACACACACACACACACACACACACACACACACATCTTTGCTAAATTTTTATTTGTACAATACTCGCTTAGCTTATGCTTGTTTTTTTGGCGTTTTCTTTTTGTAAAGCATAAGGCGTGTTTTATTATTATGACTTAACAATCGAAGTCTTAGTGGAAAGATAGCCGTGGTTTGTGAATCTAATTTGCACAAGGTACAGCTCTTTTTTGTTTGTTTTACGATCGTGCAGGCATTGAATAAAAAAACAATTACTTTTATATCCCCTATCGCTAATTATAATGTAATTTATAATGTACAGTCATGATACCCTATTGCTGAAAAAATGTCACTTTGTGCGATTATTCCATCCTTTTGTTTTACTCATCAATATGTAGCCGCACAAAACTATAATATAATCACGCTTGTGCGATTCATGACGACTGAACAAACAAAATTTTTCTCAGCAATAAAGCTTCTTTTCGCTCGTATAATAAATTTATGAATACATTTATACGATAACTGTAAAAAATCGTTACATGATGATGAATTCCAGTTTGCGTTAACGAAGTTTAAGATTAATTTCGAAAATCGCAAAATTTATCATATAATGCAGGATCTTCAATCGGTTTTCACATTCTCTTTTTTTTCCCAACACATTTGCTGCAATGTTGTTTTTACAAACAGACTTGACACTTTTTTGAATGTAGAATGTAGATTATATTAATATTAATATAATACACATTAGCAGTAAAAGAGTAGGTTGTCGCTGCTGAAATTTGAGGTCTTAAATAACGAAACCTTAAATCCTATATATTCGTAACTCGAGTTTCTTGATTTCCAGTTTCATAACACTGTACATTACATTTTCAAAAATATACGTGAAACGATGCCTTATCAAAAAGCGCGGTGCGGTGCACGAGATTATTGCGAAAGATGAAAACTCGAGTTACCGATACCTAGAACCAAAATAGACATTGTAGACCAAAAAATTACATTCTCCTCTTATGCGATCGCATACGAATTATTTAAATCTTACTTGGTCACAATGTAATTTAACAGTTATCGTTATTAATCTATGGAGACATTATTTCTTGAGCCATTATTAACGAATCGAGGTTCTTTTTATGTAGCTAATCATTAGTTGTATATAATACATGCAACAAGAACCGAGATACTCCTTCGCATCTTTCCAATTGGTAAATGAAGTAACCGTAACTGTAGTGAAGATCGATAATGGCAATATTGAGGTCGTGCATTAGAATTATACGTAAAAGCGTTGTATATTGGCTTATGCTCTTGAAACATATTCCAAATTGTATTCACTTATAACGTCATTATATTTCAAAGGATACATATGAACTTATTCCTAGATCCTTTCCAGCTTTCATTTCACTCGTTCGCGGCACACTTTTTGTATATCCGTGTTTAGTCGCAACTCGCATTGATGAACGAACGAGAAAAAAAAACATAATACAGTAATTTTGTTACGCCATGTCAATTCCGCGATATATTTCTGAAGTAACAGAGCATTGCAAAAAAATGAGTTACAAAAGTATTTTTAAGATAGTGGCCTTCGCTCACAGTCTCCTTAGATTCCTTAATAGGAATCACTAAGCATCCTTACCATTGGACGTTTTCAAGTATTTGATGGATATTAATTGTGAACCACTACCTGTACATGTTAATAAATTATCAATCATTCATATCTGGCATGTGACTTTTACTATTTTTGACAGGCTTGAATGTTTGTTCGGTCGTGGCTTAATTTTCATTACAACAGATCTTAAATAATAGATCTTCCGCAAAGGTTTTAAAAATTATTTTATAATTTTTATATCGCGTTATGCATAGTATCAGATTTTTCCCATTGAAATTCAAGATTAGCTTCACATGGGTGGAGTACAGCTTTTGCACAGCCTTTGCTTTATTTTTTATTTATAATTTTAAAGTATGTTTAAAATGTATTTCCTTACAATAAATTGAGTATCGTAATTTATGAATTTTGTTTTTTTTCAAATGTATGCTAAATGAGTTATTTTGTTCTGCAGAACAATCTATTTACAGATCACACGATTACATTATGAACAGAAACAAAAAAAAACGAAATGCAACTGTACGCTGAGTATATAAATTAAAGAACTGCTGAAAATTATTGATTATTTATTCAGAATGTATTAAAAGTGTTTTCTAATTTATCGTCAAATAAATAAGGGCTATACCGCATGGAATCGCTTCATAAATTACACAGATAAATCGATGTCTCGAACATAAATACCTTTATACATTAAATATTTAATTGATATTCAGATATTTAATATATAAGGTTCCCAATGTACACTTTACGATTGATTCAGTCATATTAAAAGAACAGCATGAATGGACATTAAATAAATTGTGAAAACGACAAATAGAAGTGAATAATAATTGAAGACAGAAAGGATGCGAGTAACATTTAAAAAAAATAATACGTAAGAGAAAAACTTTACAATCAATAATCCAAGATCAGAATACTTGGAACAGTTAGTGCAATCCATGTATGTTCGTTAATACAGTACATGATTGCCAGTGTTTCAGAATGTTACGAGTAAAGGATTAGTCTTTTTGAGAACAAATAGTAGCCCGTATTTAAGGCTGTGCAAAAATATTGATCAAATTTTTTCAAATCCACAATCACTATTGCAACAACCATTGAAAAACTAAGATCAACGAAGGCTGCTGTAGTCCAAGTATCTTTGAGCTTGACCAATTTCGCTGTGCACCTATGTCGCTAATTAAATAGCAATATAGATTAATTGATTATAGAAGATATAAATACGTGGTAATTGTTTGTATTTTTTTTCTCGACGTTCCTATATTCCATTCGTACAGAATAAGTACTCTGATCAAATGATATTTTATGAATCTCTTATCTATAAATTAATTACATAAAAAATCTTTAATTTACTATAATACATCTATTATTTTATTAAGTGTATCCAGCCTCCCTAATAACGTTCCATTTTGTTGCGTACTTTAAGTCTTTTTTTCATAGTAGGAAAATGGTCAACTTCTATCGTGTCATAGAGCGTAGAAGAATTCCAGGTATGGCCAAAGCAGACAATGTTCATTTACATCCATGGGATGTATTTACATAGTTATATAATATTGTCCATCGTTATACGTAGTACGTCAAGCGCGTATAAATTAATTCATAGTTTTACGAGTCAGTGCATTTCGAATTTCTGAGAATTTCTTTGCTTTTCACGGCAAACAATAAACAAAAGTCGTTAGCCGAGTCTATTTGTGATGTCTTTGTCTGTTTAGGCGCTGGTCACACTGGACACTGGTTCTTCATTCTCTGTGCACACTATTGTGAACACATTGAATTCACTCACTAACCACTTGTCTGAAACAGATGGAAGAAAATTATTAGAATAAGCACTTGCGAAGTCATCTTTATAATAAAGTGGAACATTCGTATGTTAGTATCAATATATTGCTATATGACGATTCTAGGCTAAGCATCCACGCGTCACTAACACTGACCCGCGTAAATACCTTTATTCCAATGTTTGATACGTTCGAAACCTTATTCCATCCAATCTAATCAAGTTAAACAAAAGCTGCTGCTATTTTATACATATAGAAGACTCGTTACTATAAAAACTGTAACAGTATTTTACATTCATGCACTCTATTCACGGTATCTTATACATATCTTGTCAATAGCATTCTAAGTGCAGAAATATTGGTAAATGATTTACTGACAGTTTAATGTTTCAATGGGTTATTCAAATCTAAGATTCATGAATATCGAAATTAAAGTAAATGGTTTTACATTCTTTCTTTGGTAGTCTCTGCTTCAACTATTTATAACGGAAAACTCATTTCGCTCATCAATTGCAGTCTCTTTGAACTTATCATAAAATCTCGTGCCAATCAATATACATGTCACGTTATATCTTTTACAGTTTAAAAATAGTCGAGTCTTAAAGACATACTTACAGTCATATCACAATAAAGGAATCTTCGTGTTATGCGTCACTCGAACGCTGAAATTTGGAAAAAGGAAAAGAGATTAAGAAAGGTGTTAAGGCTAAAGAAAACTTGACTAATCAAGTTTCGCGTACTCCAAACAGGTAGGCTACTTCAGAATCAAATTTTGAACTTACGAGAGGGAGATCTGGTATCAGATTGTGCAGCAACATTTGATGAGTTGATTGCCATGGATCCACTGTTTACAGATCCATCCGGGAAATTCAAGAAGTCCCAGATGATGATTGTATCGTCATGAGAAGACGACACTATCTGGAACTCGTCAAATTGAAGGCGGAAAACGCGTCCGGTGTGCTCCTGGCGCAAGAAGAAACACGTGCGTACTATAATCACTGTGCCATTTTCAATATTGTAATATTCGATTTAATTAAGAAATCAAAGACCCATTGCTAAGTTTCGCACAGAACGTGGGACTGGTATACCAGGAACTATTAAAAGTATAACTGTATTTGAAGTATCAGAAGCGTTAATATGACAAAAGACTGATGATTTATGAAAACGATTGTAGATATCTTACCACCAATGTGCGTAAACATAAAGTACTAGCTAGGGCACGAGGATCCAGTGCCGCCACCAGGTCCCAAACTTTAATTTTTCTGTAAAGAAAATAAAGATATTAAAGAACAATTTTTTTTACAATCATTAAGGACATTAAATACTTATTTCAATAAAATCTATGAATCAATTCAAGACGACGTTCGTCAATAATTCTATAAAATTAACTCACCCGTCGTAAGCCCCGCTGACGATGTGTTTACTGTCGAATCTGATGCACCTGACAAGCTCTTCGTGACCCTCCAAAACACGCAAACACGCACCACACTCAATGTCCCATAATCTGATAGTGTTGTCGCTGCTACCACTAACTACTAAGCGATCTCTATATTGCAAACATGCTATGCCCCGCTTGTGCCCGTTTAACGTTCGCACAAATTCACAGGTGGATGTGTTCCATACTTTGATAGTCCTATCACCACTAGCCGACACTATATATTTCTCATCGAAATCCACGACATTTACCGCTGCTCGGTGACCAACCAGTACCCGACGCAAGGCAATTTCAGTTTGCGAAGTCATATCCCATACAGCAATTGAACGGTCCTGTAAGAATCATTTAAATTTTTTCTTCGTTCACTATTTTTGTAAATAATGAATGCAAAATCAGGATCAATCGAATCAATTTCCATTTTACTAACAGTATAATTTTCCATATCGTTACACCTATTTCATAATACTCGTGACAGGTGAAAATTAAATGTTAACGTTATCGTACAAACCTTAGAACAAGTGACCATCATGCCATTGTTGAATCTGAGATGTAACACAGCTTCACAATGATGAATCAAAGTGTTGACCATTTCACCAGTATTGGCATCCCATACTCTGACAGTACTATCCGAAGAGCCAGATATAATAGCTTTGTCATCGTACTGCAAACAAAGGACGGAGCCTGTGTGTCCAGTGAGCACCTTGATACACTGCAGAGTATTTCTATCCCATATTTTAATGGTATTATCACGCAGCCCCGAAACAATCTTCTGATCATCATACTGAAGGCAGTAAACGCCCTTGGAATTTTCGCTTCGACAATTTATTTTCTGTAGATTGTGCCTCCCCATTCGCCAATTGTTGTCTATGCTATCGATATCCTTGACAATTTTGGGGAACAGAGTTCTATAAAATCCATGATTTCGATGACTCTCGCCAGGCCTCGGTTTGAACAAATATTGTATCCTAAAACACAAAGGAAGAAAAAAAGAACATTATTAACGAATAAAATCCCACGAAATCCTTATCCATTGCCATGAGTGAATCACGCAATGTCCAATAAGTATCATTGAAATAAAAACTAACCATCCTCTCCTCTCTGCTAATCCTCTCCATACGGAATCAGTCCGAACCTTACGTTCGATTAACTTTTTCCAAAGCATTCCCTCGCTAATTACTCTGTACCATTCTTTGCATACGAGTTCCGCCGCGCATAGCGAATCAGCATCAAGATAGGACAGAATACTCTCAGCTACATGGTCCAATCCTTTCTCTGCAAAGAGGAAACAAAATGGTTGTGTAATGAGGCATAAAACAAATGAAGGCAATTATTCGTAAGGCATCGATAAAGATCACAATAGATATATTACTATCTATTATTATCAACCGTTGCCCACGACCATTGAAATCTTTTATTACTTGGCAGAAGAGAGATGAAGTCCCGCTGCAGCATGGGTTTTAGGTAGGCGTTGATGTGTCCGTGTTGGTAATGGCACATCCGTGCCAATAGTTGTTCCACGAAGTGCACTTGTTCCGGTTCGCTCCATCTTTCGAAAAGCTTCATACAGATCTCCCTGTCATGGCTGTATTGTACAGATACGCCCGTGGGTGGTTCTTTCTTGCGAGTAGGATCGTAAAGTATCGTCATTGGATACTAAAAATAAAAAAGTAATCGCAATTAATAGGGTCTTCTATTTTTATTAATGTCCTTATCGTTATAAGTTTTCACACTGTATATCAATTTCCTATACAATATCTCCACTGTCCGTCAATATAATTCTGACCAAAACCTTCTAATCGTTTTCATTTATTAACAGATGAATGGTAATAACTGATTTTATCATAAACTTTATCGCTACACATAGAGTGAGTATCTGATGCTAGAAGATAACGCTCAAATTAAGAAAATAAATTACCAAACACCTGACAGTTACACAGCATGGAATTCGACCGAACGTTCCCCTTTAAAAAATATCAGGACATAATAAACGGTATCGACGTTGCTTTGTAACAGGATACAAGCTTCCAACAATCCTCTTCATTAACAGCTTATATAGTATAACGTAATAAAAGGATAGAACGAGAGGGAAGGAATTGAAGAAAGTCAAAGAAAAGGACAAACAATAAGTCGATCAATCGGTTGACATAACCTGGCGCCATGAGAAGTAAATTCAAATGGAAAAAGCTATGAATGCCCCGCCCCAATCGCAGTAGCATGACACTTCGTTTATTTCAGCCGCTTCGTTCCCTCCCCAGCCGTCAAAATATTCCCGGTTGTGCCACATCTAAAACCAGGGTCGCCCCTTCGTTTAACATAATTTCATCTTGACAGGGATCCGCACTCAGTGTTGTACAGTGCTATTTTTACATTTCGCTGAAAACATGCGACATCCTTTTCTCTTCGTACAATAATAACCATTTACATTAAGTTTCTGTCAGGTAGCTTAATTCGAAAACGAAGCTGACAGCGCGTAATGCCAAAGTATAATATTTAAGTTCGCATGTTTCGGGAGCCTCAAAGATCTCATAGAGTCTAAATTAAAAAGATTATAATGCATAGGAACGAGATTCCTTGATCGTAGTAACTAGGATATTAAAGGCGATGTACGGCAGCCTAGTAACGTGCTACCGGTATGCGGATTTCTACCGTGAACCACAAGGTTCCGTATGTCCTACACGTGTCCAGAATGAGTTGCAACCTCGTGCAATATTCGTTAGGTTACTTGCGGAAGGATGACTCATGGTGAAAAATATGTTGTCAGTCTCGCAAGAAGGATTAGTAGAGAAGATGGAGAAATGACTGGGAGAAAAAGTAAGACAGACATTAATAGCGGACAAGGTTAAAAAAAAAGAGTCGTACGACATGCAGGAACAGCGAGAGAAGGAAGAAGTGTACCCCAAAGGCTAAGACCAAAATTGCGAAGGACCGCGGCCATCTTGTTGGCCAATAACTATTGTCCGCGAGGTCGTATACTTGCTGAATACAATACTGCGTTTATAAATCCTACTATCGCGAAGACTCGTTGGGTTCAGGAGATGCGGGGTTCTTGACCCCGAGTAGACGGCTCTGTCCGTCTGTATACCCAAGTTCGCTGATCTTCCTCAGTCTAGCCAGGTTTCCCAGGTGATCCTATACGTCAGATTGGCTACTTGAATTCACGAACCGAGTGCCAAGACTTGCGGACGAAATACATATATACGAGACTCGGTGACTCAGGGCATTACATTGGCAACGTGAACAACGAGGATTCGAGATAGGTACGTATAATTTCTAGATTCTCCGATTTCAGTTTACGATTCCGGCCTAGCAACACAGGCGAGGAAGTCACGAGGCCGATAAGACAGATCGGCAAGATTCCAACGATGAGTTATGTACTTTTGTTCGTGTCTTGACAGATAGGAGATCCGTTACGATAAACTCGAAAGACCAGGAGCTGGCTCCTGCATGGAAAAACAGTAGCCAAGATTCGTTTCTAATATCCATAAGTATATTTACTACCTCTTACAGTGGAGGCTCCCCTGTCCAACGATCGCGAGACCAACTCGGTCTATAAGAAGGTAAGACGAACGCGATTGGAATGAAAAAAAAAATGTCAACAGTTTCGAAATTAAAGGATCGTAAAAGTTTTCAATTATATAGAGGAACGATGTCCATGAAATCAACAATTTCGTACTGGGCAGAAGAAACATAACTGAAAGACCCTCCGGTAGGTACAGCCCTGTCGAAACGGGCGTTCATGCGCAATACTGTAAACGGACGTATTACAGCTGCTTTTGTTGAGTCTGAGTGTCTTGGTAGGAATGACGAAACGAAGATTGAAAATCCTCCCTTGCCGTTAACACGTTGATCGTCACGACGACGGAGTAAGAGCATAGAAAGGATTTTGACGTTTGCATTACGTTGACGTGATGTTTCCGATGCTTTATTTAACACGATAATTCGATACACTATTCCATATTGCGTATAAGATTACACACGGCGTTGGTAAACAGCACGTCTGACTGATTGCACCAACAGTCCAGTTGACTTATGACTGTAAAGTATTCGCTTTTTCAGTGCTTTTATGTCCGTTTAATAAGTCACTCGTGAACTCCCGCTTCACTTTCCCTCCGACTATGACCGAATACTGCCCACAAATAAATGAGCAATTCCGTAATTTTTGTTCCTTATTCAGGCGCAAATGAATTCTTCTCCCGGATCACACTTCTGGATGCTCATTTAGCTCACTATTCTCGAACCGTTATGTTATGTTCTTATGGTAGTGCTGATATGGGGATAGAACGGGAAAGCAAACAAGTCTGACTAGTTTCTGGAAGTGTGATAATCATACTATCGTCAGTTTGTCAGTTGAGAGAAAATAAGTTGACAATGTGAGGCGCGAAGAATTGGCGTGAGGAAAGCCGAGACCTTTAAGAAAGGCACAGCGGGGTTACGAATGCTCAAAGAGGAATGTGGGAAATTGAGTTTCTCAATCCACTAGAAATTCAAATGTCACTCCTCCCAATCAAATGAACTTCATTCGATTTATCCCAGTATTATCAAAGCCGAGTAAGCTCGTTTGAAGAATAAAATATGATTATAAAAAAAATCGTTACTCTGCAGTGATAACGTCTAATTTTCATTAAAATTAAAAAAGAGATCCTATTCGATCGATTATCCAATACTTCCGTGAAAGTTCGTTCCTTGAGTAAACCACAAAATACTTTAGCCAGACTCGCGAAAGAACATTTTCAATGAAAATTTATCGTTAACAGCTCCGCGTTGTACAAACTTTTGTCTCCGATCAATCGTCAACGATTTTCCGCCATTTAACGATAATATAATTTCGAATGAGATGTTTACCAGAAAATTGTACACCGTTCAACCTATATCGTGCGTAGTTATAAGTCGCGTTTATTTACGCAGCGTTCGTTCGACTTAACACACGGCAAATTGTAAATAACACACCAAGCATCGAAACTATGAGCAGAGGGTTGATCGAGATGGAAAAGATTAATTTTTATCATATCGATTTTCACTCCGATAGCTAATTACGGTTCGTCGCAGATATCAAATAACCAACTACACTTCCTACATCGACGGCTGACCCAACCGTAAATAAATCCAGCTGAAATCCGAAGCCGCTTTAGGATTTAAAAAATAAAGGAATATAAAGTACCGCGTCGACAATCACACGTGTTCCATGACTAGCAAACTTATGTATATGATTAATAATGATTTATTTCCTGGTACAAGATTCGAATGTAAAAGTCCAATGAATTGAAAGTATCCTCGATGACATTCAATGTCGCTTAAAAAACGCGTGTCGCGCTCTCGCGCAACCTTTTCAATCGAATCGCGCAATGTTCCATTCGTATGGATCCAAGTATCTAAGAAGTACGAACAGACCTGCTGCTCTGTTTCGCCTTGGCAATGGCGACTTCCACTAAGCGATACGTTATACGGTTCATGCGAAAAAAAAGGGAAATGAGGCAAGCAATGAAAAAAGGGAATAGCGGATGGCTCCGACTGTTTTTTAAACGCTCTTGGCAAGTATTCTTTGCCTAACGGTATTTTAAATGCTTGTATCGAATCCATGACCGCGTGCTTTGCACTTCCTTTGTCTTTTACCGATGCCCCCCGAGGTAAAGAACTAGTTGAAAGACGAAGAGACAAAAACTTCCTGTGATAATATGAAAATATCAAATATCCCTAGCATCGTTCCGTTACTATCTATAATCGATGATTCTTCGCTATCTTCGACAGGACGAACATAAGCTGTACTTCCGTTGAGGTGGAAGTTTGCCGAGAGACACACAGCCACCCCGAGCGAACGTCGCCAGTCTCAAATATTTGTTCCAGATACCCTTACGGATTTTCCTCTGGCATTATCGAAGTTTACTTTTTACATGGGTTCTCCTATCGATGCTCATCTTCTTTGTCTCATGCCAAAACGGAGTACGAGGACTGACTCTGAATTTTTCATCAAGCACTATACCTCCTATTGAGGTCTTCCTGGACAACCAGACACTTTGCAAGGTTGGTTAAAACCGGATAAAAATTTCCATACTGCGACTAATTTAATCAACTCTCTCGTACACGCAGAAAATAAAATTACAGTAGCGTTCCTGGTACCAGAACAATAAGTCTTGCGACTATCTTGTGAGATTTCTTGAAATTTTTTTTTCTTCCGGGAAATAAAGAAACTAACAATCGTCGGTGATATTCATCGCTTAGAGACAATAAAATGTTATAATTACTTTTCTTCCCCCCCTCGCCGTCTTATGCCTGGGACCAATTAAAATTAGAGAGGCCAACAACAACGAGGTCCTACTAGTCTTTGCGCAGCATTCTCCGATCGTTGTTGATTGGCAAATCAAAGATACATGAGATAATGTATATACAGTATTTATCCATAGGTTGCCGTTAAGCCAATGGTAAGTCTGTACAGTATTCGCATAGTGGATCGTGTTAGTCAAGGTAGAAGAAGATGATCGTCTTCCTCGAGGCGGGTCAGCGACGATGTTCCCAGGTCACGAGGAACGTCAGTGAAGCGTTAAATGAGAAAAACTTCGTCCTAGATCTCGTCGACAAAAGCATTTAACCGTAATAAACCTACAGCGGCGTACGATGCAGTCCGTACAGTGCTACTTAAGCATTCCCGTCGCAGGCCTCGTGTGCCATTTATGGCCGCGATGACACACCTCCGCGAGTCGGGCTGGAAAACTTATGCGACTACAAGCGCGCTAAGCTAATGACCCGAAATTAACATGTTGGACGGAGGATGAGATGCGAGGACGTATGCGTATACTGGGGTAGAAAAGACCGTGTGGAACTTGGACATCTAAATGGTGAATCATAGTGTTTACCCAGTGCGACTGAACCTGCATGACGAAACAAAGAAGTTTTAGTTGGCATTATTGATGTATCAGAGCAAAGATGTAGAATAAAGTGTAATACTTAAAGAGCGATAAGAAGGATTAATCGTATTAGTAGATGTTGCGGTAATAAGCAAAGATAACTAAATCTCATTGTGGAGACTACGGAAGCGCGTTTGAATTCATTAATTCGACTTTGGGTTAGAGATGCCGTCGCTATGACTTTCTTTCTTCATTCTCAGCAACAGGTAACCTTTTTCCTGAGCTTGCGAGGCCATCATTTAGACCAGTGTATTACATTAAGATATTTCGTCACTCCTTCAACAGATTTCTAACTGCTGCTATTGCTGCTGATTTTCAATTTCAATTCAATTTTCAAAATTAAAAAATTCGAAAAGTGCTGGGCTAACTTCACACAGATACCACACCCCGCGAAATCGCATGGTTGAAGCACTGAGGCTCGGCTTTGATAACGTTATTTTTCACAGTTATTCTATAAGTTGTCTTTTTAATGTAGTAATTCGTTTTTCTTATCCAAGTTACTGGACATTGATATATCTTAATGTATTACATGGGTTGGAATGATTTTCTGGCAAATTCAAGGAAATGATTTTTCTTGTTGCTTATGATGAAGAAAACAAAAATCGAAGAGACGGCATTTCCGGATCAAAATTGAATAAGCGAATTTAAAAATGCAGCAATTAATTAGCGACTAAAGAGCAACCAATATTCACGTCTTATATTGTTCATATATTTTTTGTACGCGGCTGTGGTAACTTTAACTGTACTGTGGCACAGGCGCTATTTCCGGTTAAACGATTTAAGCAACAAAATAGAGAATATAGCGGCTAATTGGCAGCTAAGGAGCGCTACGGAAGTGGCTGTGTCAGATTGATATGCATGTGGGGGTATTAGCTTTCTTTTTACTTAGATTTCCGTGAGCTTTTTATTAATACAATAGAGCAATTAAATTCGAACTATGGAAACTAATTATCAAAATTACAACAATCGTTCAAAACTCTGTACGATAAAGTGTTTGATAACACATCTCGTGAAGAAATCAATAGATATATACACACACACACACATATGCATATATAAAGTCCTTCCGATTCAAGGTTCACGATCTCTCTGTCTTTCTTTTACTCGCTCGCTTTTATCTCCTTTCCTCCAGCAGTTTCTCCTCGTATCGCCCTTGTAATTTGCGATCGAACTCGCTCATGCCGATCATCGCATCCAGCCGTATCCCTAGACGGGGAACCGTGAACCAAATGGAGCAATTCCCTCTACTCGTCCACCGTGAAACCGCACGGCCAAGAGAAAATCAAGATTCGTGAGCTCAGCGACTTAAAGTCCAAGAGAAGTCAAGGCGTTCAATAATATATGGATTCAAAGATAGTTCATCAAGAAGGACTCTAGGATCCGTTCATACCCAGCATACTCACAGTAGACACGAATGCATTCAAAGATCACTCAAAAATATCCTGCCAAGAAATAAAATCTTTAATCTCACCATCGTCTATCTCAAATACATACCGTTCCGAATGTAATTCCGGCTTCAATGTGAAAAGCAACGTAGAGGAAGAACCTTGCCAAGGCATCATGATCCCCAGCAATGACGTGGAGTTAAAAAATCGCACACCGTTGCGAGTTACAGTATTGCGGTCTGACTAGCTGAATCTGACTCTTTCTCTCTCTTTGTCTTTGCTGTTATTCTGCGTTTATTAAATTCAATGTATGACATTTCGCCGAAAATTCTTGCGAATTAAAAATACGCGCTGTGATCGACTTTGGGTATTATATTCATAGAAATACGCATTCCAGTATTTATGTGGCCTACTTGGTACCGGTGTGACGAGGTGTGCAAGGAGAGGATGAAAGGAGACAGAAGAGCTAAAACATTGATTATGTAGTAAGCTGCTCCCATGCTCCGGGGACTCTAGCTTTCGGTTGTGTACATCTCTGGCCTTTGTCGGAAGCCTAAAGTCGCTGTCAGAGGACTAGAAAGGAATACACTGAGCTTTGTGGCAAGTCAAATGCGCTGCTTTGCGGCCGAAAGTTATCGAGAAGAAGATACGTTGATTTTTTTTCGAGAACACCTTTTGCTTTACTTTTCTATAAACAACTAAATTGTCTTTTTTCAATTTACAGTGCGGTCAGCGAATGGACGGCGGAAAGATGGACTTATCTAATCAGACACGCCACGTCCGTGATATGTACTTCTTTTTCTTATGTACATCTAATTGTAAGTAATATTATACTGATACACTTTCTATTGTATGTGTGCTATGTGTAATGTTAGTAACAGGTGGGCGCAAACTGGACTCACTTGCCAAGTCAATTTATGAATCATGTATGTTTGTAAATGAAGCTGCTGTTGTGCGATTCTATCAGGGTATCTCTATCTGAATAAGATTCTTTACTGTTACTTCCTCTTGAAATTTCGATTTCTTTTACGGCGCTGATTGCTGGTGCAAGAAGTTACGCATCCTTCTGTTTCGTTAATATTGAAGTTGGTGTTGCGCAACCATTCTTTCTATTTGCACAATTTACAATTATACAACTTTTTATGATTCTTTAAATAGCTAAAGTATCATACATGACATTTGCGTGGATGCAGTTTGGTTTGCACAAAAACAAAAATCTATTGGAAGTATATATAGACTATACTGTATATAATTAGAAAACACGATTATGTCAAACTACCAGATTCTTCTTGTATAGTCGAAAAAATATAGGTGATTATATAAAAATATTTATTTGCTGCATTTATTTCCAAATAATTAAGTTCTTGACGAATTAAGTTCTCGATTTTCTACAAGGAAAATTGACAATGAATGTAACGATATAGACAAAAATACATGTATGAATAGTAATACAGTATTGAAATATAATTGAGGTACCTGAACAAGTGCAAACTGTACAGTTAGGCATTGGTACAGTTTGATTCTACCGTTACGAAGTTACCTAGTCGCGACTATTACCATGGGAAAGTCAGAAATAACTATTTGGAAAGTGCAGAGCTAATTGAAGTTATCTTGTTAGATAAAAGCGACTATTATAACAGTCTTGACGTTATAAATCCATCACATCAATACAAATGAATCAATGAATGAGGAATCGACTGTATTTTATAGAGTCCCAAAAGAGAAACAGTGTTGGCTCAATCGCATAAACATATTTTTGATAACTGGTATGATTTGCAAGAAGCGATCGTGCCGTCATCGTCATGTGTCATGAAACTATAAACTCCGGACCCATAACCTCCCACGCCAAAACTGACTGTTCGACCAGTTATCGCTTTAAGATAAGCATGAGAAAACGGCATAAAAGATAGAAGGAAAAATTTTCTATAAAAGCCACGATGATACGAGGGTTTTGGCGAATTCCCTCCGTCGCAATGAAACATAAGATGGCGGTAGGTCTCAGAAAGAAAAATACTAATACGTTGCGCACCTGGAGATTCGTGTTTGTGTCCTCGATGGTTTTATCCGTCTCCATGTTGATCATTTTTCACGCACGACCTGCACTACTCTCCCTCCGCAAACAGCGCACGTCGAACGGAACTTCGGAAAGAGTGTACTCGGCAAATGATAAAACACGGCCGAACACCACTTTTTGACTGCTCAACACGACGGACGACGCTCACGGGTCCTCGCCATGCACAGGAAGTCGATGCAGTGTTTCACCAACACAACAAATCGTAAATAACTATGACACTTTTTCGCTGGAAACCGGCACTCGAAGCAGATCCTTAAAAATGCTTCGTTCTTTTATCGTTACTTCGATAGCCACGAGGTGCGACATGCGTCAATTCCACCAAGAAGTCTAGAAAGATACTGGGACGCGTGGAGCCAAGATCGTAGGCAAGAGTCTCTTTCGCCATCGGCGCCCCACGACAGCTACGCCAATACATTCATTGGCCGAGACTCATCAAGATGGCCGCTTACTAAAAATTTCTTGTGATCGTTTCTAGGAGTTCCTGAATGATAATATCTACCTATTGATCCACTCCACGACCTACATTTCCGGTAATAGTTATATATATTGAATGAAGCCAAAGACCATGTAATAATTACAGGTGATGAAAGTCTGAAGTATTTTTGTTATCGACCGCAATTCAGGCTGGCCACAACAATAAGGAAATTTACTATACGTTTGAATTCTTTTTTTGCGTGGTTTTAACCATTGAGTGGGAAATAATAAAGAGAGGTAACCTTATAGAACTTTGGTTTTTGCGGACATGTGGATTACAGAGTTAGGAGATAATAGCAGTGCTCTGTGTAACCGACTGCGTTTAGACTGGTCATTGCTGAAATAATCTATAACAATAATACCCAGCTTAATTGTTTTACCTCATGAATTGACTACTCAAATCAAAGAATTTGACATGAAATTAGTCACTTTGGATTGGTTGTAACTGTTGATGATACACGACTGATTTTAAAAAGTGTGTTTATGAAATATATTTACTACGAGACCTACTTATTATTTTTAATCAAATACAAATTATATGGACGTATTATAATAATCACTGAATAAAAATGAAATACTCATATGAATAAAGTACAAAAATATTATAAAGTTACTTTCTTACTTTTATGTAGAATTAGTTTCCAAAGGTTTTCCTAACAAATAACGTTGTTATTAATATTATTATTAATGATGAAGTTAACGATATTTAAAATAGTTGATTTTGCATGTTGCCTTAGAAATGGAAATAATTGTATCTAAGGTAAGTCAAACTCTTATCCAAGCGTCGCAGAATCCTGGATAATTGATATGGAATCCATTGTTACCATCCTTCAATACACGTCCTCCCTAATATTAAAAAGAATTTCGAATGAATTATGTTATACACGTATTTTAATCATAAGTAACTGAAACACTCATCATATGCTTACTAGTGTCTGCATGATTTTCAACATATGAAGCAGCTGCAGCATTTGACTGCAAAGTCGTCATCTGTTGGAATTTCTAATAAGTTAATGTATTTCTTACAATATTAGAGATATCATTAATAATTACTCATGTACCTGCTTCTTTGTTATTACGTCCTGGAAAACTTCTGACACTAGACGATGATTTCGTTTGACGAAGATTAACATTTTGGGATTCTTCCATTTGCGCATTCTTTGTCTAGAACAAATGCGATAACTTTTTTTTTGCATATTACTATTATAGTTATGACATTTTTTGTAATTTCTTTCTATATTATTACTCCACTTGAGGATTCAATGACTAGCAATACGTACTGCTGCAGCATTATCAGAAACTGAAGATGGTGTTGACTTTGTACCAGAACGTACTGTAGATGCATTTTCCATAGATCTCCGAAGCTACAGCAAAATTTATAATATTTTTTTTTAGCAATTTATACTTTCTAGTGCGTTATCCCAGAGATTTCGTACAAAAAATACTTTAAGTGAAATCAGATCTCCGTAGAAATTGCGTATAAGCATATATGAAGAAACTTACATGTGTCGTATTACTAGAAGATTCAGATGTTGCATATACATTGTTAGAAGTTTCTATAACATTATTCTGCAAATTATACACCTAGAGAAAAAGTACTATAAGCGTATTGTTTGACATCACCTATTAATAAAACTCACAGGTTTTTCCTGACTAGTAGATGGCTCTACATATCCAGATTTGTAAGCTTTTGTTGGAACAGGATATTCTGTGTACTTAGGCTGAAATATACACATTTCAATTTTACTAATTGTTCGTAAATGTTACTATTAAGAACATTTTGATTTTATGTATTATAATTATTATATTAAATAAAGAATGATATTTTTAAGATGTAAGGTATTAAATGGATATTTTCATATTTAATATATTATTATTCTTATTAAGATAATAGCAAATTATAATATTAACAATATGCAAGAAAGCTTATTGAATTTTGCAACATTAAATAACGTATTTATATAGAATACCTACTGGTGGTATACGATGTGGAAACCGACCGACCGGTAAATACTCGTGTTTTTTACTTGAGGTACTCATAATTTTACTCCCTGCATTATCACCAACCTAAAATCAACAAATTATACTGAAATGTAGAATCTTAATAGATTATTTCGGTACAATTATAGGATTCGAAAACTAACAAAATATTTATTGTTAATGCAAATGCAATTAAAGACAAACGATATAAATATTTATTTGAAAATTTTCCGCCACTCATTACCTTGCTGTTCTTTTTAATTTGCGAGAATGGACCACCAGCATTGCTATCAGACTTCTACAATTATAAAAAGAATAAAATAAATTGTATGATTAAAGTATAATTTTTCTGAAATTCTGCGTTTTTTTATTACTTTCATGATTTTTTTGTTCTTAGTTATCTCACAAATTCGAGATACATTATATACGAAAATATTGATTAGATTAATATCGATTGAAAAATGAAAGCGTTCGCAATTATGAATAACTTACATTGCGTTTGCAATTTTTACGTGCCCAATATCTATTACACATTTTGGTGTAATGCCGCAATCCATTGCACTTCATACATTTCGAATGAAAGGCAGGGCAGTTACCATAAGCGTGATGAGTGCCGCAATTTGAACAAATATAATTGCATTTTATTTGTACACTTTTTGTTGCTGGTGTAATATTTGTATTTCTGCTTTGAATTGCTTTGTCTGTGCAAACTTGATTCATTTTTCCCCTTGTCTTTTCATAAATATTGTAAATTGTTATAATTTTTTCCAAATCAATATCTTCTGTATCCAATAAAAACTGTCGAAATATTTCGTCCTTTGTATCGAAAATAATTTTATCTCGGACAAAATTATCCGCAGGAAACTGAAAATTGCATGTTTTGGCTCTTTGCTGGAAAACAGATTTTATTTTTTCAAAACACAATTTTATGTATAATAATACGTTTTCTTATTCCTAAATTCTGAAATAAAAATTCCACTACACACGGATTAATAACGGAATAACTCTAATAAGTAGATTTTATTGTCCGATTAATCATTGGAAATGTAAACGAGACAATTTTGATAATATTCGTAGAAACTTACTTGTAGATCAGCAATGAAATCTTCAATGCTTTCATTTTCTTTCATTGTCCTTGAGAAAAATTTATACCTCTCATAAGTTTCCGTTTTGGAGGTATTCAGGCAATTACCATATTTCTTCAATAATTTTAGAATAATTTCTTTGTCTTCAAGAGACTCAAAACCTATATTTTGCATATTTTCGTGCCCTACATCACCCAATTAATTAAAAAGGATTAGTGTTTGTCCCTTGCTTAATTCATTGTATAATAAAATTAAAGTGTTTTCCATTAATTTCATAAATACTAAACATTATATTTAAAAAATTTTCATTTCTTACCTATTGCGCCCTTTTCAATATTCATTTTATTAGGTATCCTTACGACTGCTTATATTTTATTGTTGCTTGATATTCACTGAGCTAAAAATACGAACAAAATAATATATATAATAGCTAACAATTTAATAACACTTTACGAGGGAAAAGTCGCCATTTTTTTTGTATATAATCCATTCACAAATAGCATGTTTTTTGGTGAGACTATTCCTGCTATGTGACTTTCAATGTAAAAGTGTCCCCGACTATTGTCTACTCGTGGATCAACTATAATAATACTAATCATTATATATACATATGCTAATTTGTCCTCTATCACGATTATGGTTTGAATCCTCCACGCAAAGAAAATAAAATCTATATGTTTAGCCGGAAAGTGAAGTTCTTCACAATATTTTTAAATAATGTTTAAACGAAGCATTAATTTACGTTACAAATAGAATATCATGAATAATGTATCCAAGGTAAAATTAATAGTAAAATATAATATTGAAAAGAGACGTCGTAAGTAATGGATGGATGTATTCGAAACAATTCGAAAATTCCGTGCCAGTACAATGAGCGTAATTGTCCTACTCAACTGCATTCAGATATACTATTATAAACAGGGACACAACGGATACTCGTAGTACTGGCAGTATATTTTCGAATACCCCCGGAGAGCCGTAATCAAGCTTTTAGGAGAAATGAAAGAACATTATGAAAATCTGGAAGAAAATACATGAAAAGATTGTAAAAACCATAGCGATACATGAATGGAAAGACAAAGAACAGGGGAGGACACGTGAATGATGGAATGTGTAACCATTGGCGTCGAAACGAAGACGAATGAACCAGTGTAAACTAATGGAATCTGTAAAACATTTATGCATATAAAAATACAAAAAACAGTAACACAAGCGACAACAAAAAGGGGAAGAACAAAAGAAAAAAAATAGAAAAAGGGTGATGGAAATTGGAAAAGTAGAATAAAAAGCAGGAGTATAAAATATATGCCACAATGAAGGCGAGGGCAGGTGACGTTAGAAATCAAGAAATGCAAAAAAAGGAAGAGGAAACAAACTAGCGAATAGAATATAATGGACTAGTTTAATAGCAAGATAGAAAAACAAGTTATGGACTGCTGTTAAAAAGAAGTGAAGGCATTGAACAAAACTGAGATAACGCCTGTCACTTCTGAGAAGAACTGGCGTCGGCAGTACGGAATGAACCGAATAAAAGGACAATGATGTAATTCGAGGAAATAATAGAATGATTCGATAGCTTGCAAGAGGAAACTAAAAAACTGAAGTAGAAATATAAGATAATACAAGCAGAAATGGAAAATTTGAAGAAGCAGCAAAACTGTAGATTAAAATTAATAAAAGTTAAAAAAAGTAGATTTAACAGATAAATCGAGTCTGGAAAAGCAAAAGGCAACAAGGAAACAACGCCTATAGACAAAAAAGTATACGAATATAGGACTAACCAAAAAGTGTCAGAATTACAACGAAATCTGGAATTTGGTTTTAAAGAAAACATTGTAAAAAATAACAGTTAAAGGATAGTCGCAATTTTTTGACAAAAAAATTAGAATAAAACAAGATAAGAAGAAATGTTAATAAGCAGGATAGAAATACATATAAAAAATAACTTACCACTTGTAGAAACTGCTACGCTGTTGATAATTCACAAATTGAATTCTTGTGTAATCGCTCGTTTTTAGTTTTTACTTCTGACACGTTACTGTACGTTACAGCGTGCACATCGATGTAATGCATTAAAGAACAATGCAAAGGTACATAAAGCCTATGAAGTTAGGTGGCTAACTCATTGACTCTTCAAGTCTCTGATAATCCATATATGTTTGGTATTTCCTTTCGTTTAAAAGGACTATGTTACTCAAGTGTATCTTTCCTTTGTGACATGCCACATTTTCCGGTAGCATGCGTCTGATTTACACGAGAAACCTATGGGATTGGTCAATTCTTATAGATTAGACCAATGCAACCAATGGTTGAGGATCAGTACTGGTCTAAAGGAATGGAGAAGTGGACCAATTTTTTTCGTTTTTCTGAATGTGGTACTATAAAAACTATGCATATTGATGTTTTAGGTAAATAATATGTTTATTTTGTTAAAAAATGATATTAAAAATCATATTGTACAAATAGCAGTGGAAATACCCTATTGGATAAAATAACCGTAAAAACCTCCTATATGGTGCTGCCGCCTTGCGGGTTAGTCAATAAACTTTAGATAAAACGTCTTGCGGCGCTGACCATCCGTCACCATCTTGTGAAACGCAGAAAATTTAAAAATTGTGTCATACACAATATACAGAGGTGTTAGGTTTTGTTGCTGCTCTCAAGGAAAGTGTGGCAAACGGGACACATGGATTTTAATAAAATAAAAGATTATTGAAAGCCATGTTAAATGCCACCTAAAATTGGTTTTCCATATTTTCTACAATTATCACGGCCGACTGTGGACATTGGCTAAATTCCGCCGTACAGAGTTTAAAATAGAGTTAACCAATCACGTATAGGAGTTGAATGGAATTAACCAATGAAGCTGCTTATCTATATTCAAACCCTGCACAGTGGAAACTAAGTCATTATCAACCAATGTTCATAGGTTATCCACGGTTACCAATAACACTTATGTATAAAGCTTTTGAAATTATGAACATAAATGTTCCTACATTCAAGCAACGTAGTAGTTAATAAGACTGTCTAATAATTTCTTGAAACATACAATAATATTTAACACAATTATTTTTCCCTTAAAAGTGCAATATCTGGTCTATGAAATACAGAGATTATTACATACACGTCAGTTTAATTATTGAATAACAAAATTCCACAAGATTAAAATTCAAATGTTTAAATTCAATTCCAAACAATGATTTTTTCAAGATATAATGCATTTTTCAGTTTCGTTAGATTTACTATTTCTTGGGTATGAACGAGATGTATTTGAAAATGTAGTTGATGTTGAAGCTTGTGATGTTTGAGTTCTTGGCCTTGCCGCATAACGAAGATGTGGATTGGGTTGTCTTCGAGATGAGTTAGAGTCTAATCCAATTTCCACATATCCCTCGAGTGATGTACCATCTATTATCTCAATCTTATCGAGCTGCATGATACCTTCTGGCTGTTTTTAATACAAATTTCAAACTAATTATGACATACTCATATGCAAATTTCAATTTAAAAAATCATTTGCATGCTCTGTAACAAGCATTGGACATTGCTACGCATAATTGCATAATTTGTTATGATACAAATTTTCTCTGATTAATCGTAGTAGAATTGGCGGATTTTACCATATGAAGGAGTCGCAATATTTAATGGCAATCTCGTCATCGAATGAAAATACTATTTTGTGAATCTATAAGATAATTATAAAGAAAATACTTTTTTAAATTTAAATATCTTCGAAAAAGAAGTTTCTTATATAATTGTCCTGTACTTATTACAACATGAAACTAATAATTGTTCACAAGTCTATATTATATTTTAATACATACTGCGGTACTCTCAGCATTAGATGATGATGCGCTGCGAGAAAGATTAGGATACAATGATCCATTCCTCTGTGCATTACTTGTCTGGAACAAATAAAATAATAATTTATTTTTACTTTTATTATTCTCAGTGTGATTTTTTAATATAATTTCAGTTTACTCTATTTCATGATTGATTTCTATGTGACGGAAGGTTTTCCATTTGAAGAATGCAAAACGTCATAAAACTAAATAATTGGTTTTTTTAAATAATCCAATATACAATCAACAAATTGTTGGATTTTGTATTTTTCTGTGTTAATCTATGCCTGATAATTGGAAAAATATCAATACTTACTACTGAATCGTTATTGGAATCTAAAGGGGGTGCTGATCCTGCGCTAGAATATGTAGAACATGCCTGAAGCTAAAAGAAACTTGCATTAAAAGTTTTGTCTCGGAAATTTATAAATTTTTTAAATCGTTTTGTTACAGTATTTATATGGCTAAATCATATTTTTAACAATAGTAAATATCCTAATTGCGTACAAGCGCGTAATTAATATTAAACTTACAGGAGTTTTCTTGGTAGTAGATTCTGATGTTACAAATGCATTACTACAATTTCTTACATCCTTGTTCTGCGCGTTATATGCCTAGAACAAATGAGTTTCAATATAATTTAGTATTATTGTGCAGCAATTATTAATACCTACAGGTGGATTAGCAGGTGTTTGTACATATCCAGGATTGAAAGCTTCTGATGGAGTCGGGTATGGCGTATAAACCGGCTGGAACATATGCATTCTAATATACTTTATGTTCTTAAAAACTGTCACTATTAAACAATTTTATTTTTATCGGACTACGATAAAATAACCATATTTCATCCCTGCAACGTGGGCGGAAAGTAATCAATTTTTTACCAGAGGGAAAAACAAGCGATTTTGCGAGCAAAAAAGTGATTATTGCAGGAAGAAAAGAACTGTAAACAAAAGAAATGAGATGTGAACCTACACCCATGTATTGTAGCGTTGTGCCGTTGCAGGCATAAAAATATGGTTATTTTATAAACAATCGGGTAAAAAGTAGTATATGGCAAACGGGAGGAGTGCGGATTTTCACCTCGTGCTCGTGTTGCCCTCGCTTCGCTCCGACAGCAATCCTCGCACTCGTCAAAAATCACACACTTTCCTCCCTTGTGGCATAAAGTACTATTGAATGCCAATTTTGAATTTAATTAACTCTGATGTTTTTAAAACTGACATGGATGTTTCTGTAATGAAATTATTATTAACAGTTAGAATAAGATCTAGTTGTTGCAATAGCAAGAAAACAAAGAATTTTTAATATAAGATTCAAGTGTCAATAACTATTTCTAATGATCCAATTTATTTAGAATACTTACTGGTGCCATAAGTGGTGGGATCTGATCTTTTGGCAAACACATGGTGTCTTGTTGATTTTGAGAAGTTCGATTTCTATTATAGTTCTACAACAAACAATGTACAGTAATCTGTATAAATTGGAGAGACGGATTACAAGAATAAAGTTAATCATTCTCATGTCGACTTAAAAACTATGTTTCATCATAAAAAATGAATCACGACTGATATATTTACTTGCTAACTCGTTTTTTGATAGGGGAGATCGGCATCGGTTGAAACTCAAACGAATTACACCTTGATTAATATTGTCAATGATCTCTACAGAATTTTCTTGGGAAATTTTGGTCACTTTTTCTTAAAACAACACTATGTTTAAACTGATACTGGCCTCCTTTATGCACAAAAATTATGGAATAAACTTGGTTTTTATAATTATTCATATGTGAATATAGAGAATAAATCTTTTTGGTAGATTTGGTAGTCTCAAATTCACGTTCTTTTATCAGACAAATAATTCAATTAGTTTATGTGATTTTTTAATGTATTACCATTTAAATGAAGGTATTATTTTAGCAATGCATTACGTAATAATTATTAAATGAGGATAGAGGTTACAGTATCAAAACTTCGCATGGCAAAATATCGATATAAGAATAACAACTTTTTCCCATTATCAAACAATTTATTAAGAGACCATATTATTTTCAACTATACATGTATTTTAAATATGAACCTCTATATGAAATCTGTTCAGAAAGTTTTCTCAGATTTTTTAAAAAAACAATTTTAAATTCAACCCGTGTAATACATATATTTTTAACGACGTTTAACCTTAGATTTAGAATTCATTGTTAAAGATTTTAATTTCATTACCTAATACATTGCCACTTCATAATAGAAATATGTAAAACTCCTAATAGATTTTTTTTACTATAGAACCTTAAATCGTTCAATTGTCTACAATGTATAATACTTGAAGGAAAAAAATAGTGATAAAACTTTCTGTACAGAACTTAATTGCACTAATAGTTGAAAACATTTAATACGAATAAGATGCTACATATTTCATAAGATTGATGTTTTTATATGTGATAGTGTAGATAAGCAAAGATAAACCGCAATGATAATACTTATTTTAATATTTTCCACTATTCTTTACCTTGGTCTTTTTATCAATTTGGGTAAAAGGACTTGCAACAGTCTTGTTAGGGTTCTGAAACTTCAAAACGAATCAAATATAATATTGTAAATATAATACATGATTGAAGCATATAGAACATCCAAAAATTTTACATTTTATTATTTTAGTTTAATAATAATGGCTTATTGAATCTTGTTATTGTGTGAGATGTCTCAAGACACCATATATTTGAATTGATCTAACTAATACCATTTGAATAATTAACATTTATGATGATTCTATACATATAAATGCATTGTTAGTATGAAAAGAGAATTCCAGAAAGGAAATAGAGTTTATAATTTAGTAACTTACATTGGGTTTATAACATTTCTGTGCCAGATTTGGAGTACATTTATGAGTAAAGTGCCCAAGACCTTGACATTTTAAACATTTTTTGCCCCATGCAGGGCAATTACGATAATTATGATGAGTACCACATCTGTAACAATTTGTAACATTGTTTTCCACTTCTGTGGTTGTCGTTGATGGGGTAGCATTTGTTTCTTGGGCTTGTTTTGTCTTTTCTTTGTAGACTTGCTTAATTTTTTCTGTAGCCATCTCATGAGATTTATAAATTGTTATAATTTTTGTTAAGTCAAGGTCCTCTGTATCTAATAAGATCTTGCGTAATATTTTGTCCTTGGTATCCAAAATAACTTTATCTCGAATAAGACTGTCCGCAAGATAATCGAAGTTACATGTTTTTGCTTTTTCCTGAAAAATATATTGCATTTCATTTTAAAAAATCAACAATATAAAACATATTTTCATACAGATTTCATAATAAAACATTTACCTAAAAAGGATTTAGTAATATAATTACACTAATAATTCAACTGCTTCCATTCAGTTTATCACAATTGAAGTACAAGAAATAAGTCTATTGATAATATCTATAGGCACTTACTTGTAATTCAGCAATGAAGTTCTCAATGCTTTCGTTTGGTTTTCTCGTTCGTGTAAAGAAAGCATATCTTTCATTTGATTCCTTTTTAGGAGGATCAAAATACTCATCAAATTTTTGCAATAAAATTTGTATATCTTCCTTTTCTTCAGTATACTTAAAAGGTATATTCTGTAGTGCTTCCTGTCCTACTTCTCCCATTAAATTTAGAAGCATTATTGCTTGTTTATCGCTTGCTTCTAAATTGCCTTCAGTTACTTTCATAAAAGTTAAAAATTGTTCTTTAAAGATTTTCCAATTCTTATCCATTGGGCCTTTATTGCTCATTTGATTTGGTGCTCTTGCAAACGCTTGCATTGTAATGATGTTTGGTCTTCTCTTAGATGAAAATACTAGACAAAAATGCATACATAAAGCAGAAAAAAATGGTAATTATATACTTGTTACAAGTAGACATTGTTTATTGTATGTTTATTCCTTTATGATCATCAATTATTGTTTTATTAATCTCAACATAGAAAATAGTCTACATCAGCATAAAAATTATTTAATGTCAAAATTAAGTTTATGATAACACTTGTAAGTAAGCATGTGGATTCAATTTTCTCCAATAAAAAATTATGGAGAATATTTCAAATAAAAAGAAAACAAATTATTTAAAAACTACAAAAGAAAATGGAACACAGTCATATCTCAAATTTCAAATTAAAATAGATATGCAAAAAATTAGCATAAAATGCATATGACGTATTAGGAACGGTGAAAACTTGCTGCAATATGAATTATGCACAATATGTGGAGGGGTCGGCAACACAAATGTCCATTACATGGCATACGATACGCTATTAAAAATTTCACTCAAATTACTACGTGCACTTATTAAAAATTGTTATCCTTCCACATACAGCTTTAAAAAGAATACATGCTAAAGAAGGCTCTAATTTAATTAATAATTATTTAAATGGCTCTAATTTACGTAATGGTACAATGCCATTGATGGACTGTACTAAATACACATATTTATAGACATATTTCCGTAAAATTAGTCCGTGTTTTGTTATATCTTAAGTTCCCGGCGTCTAGCAAAATAGTGATTTATAGAAAATAACTTACAATTTGCAAAAACTGCTACGCCGTTTGGATTATATATATTAAATTCTTCTGCAGTTAAACTTTTAACTCCTGATGCACTACAGTACGTTGTTCCATGTACACCGACGCACGCACTGGAAGAACAAACAGACAAAGAATTGGCTTGAACTGGCTTCAGGCTTATGAATCTACGCGTAGTAACACGAAGAGAAAAAACAAGAAGCAGTATGGGTCCCCCAGTTAATCGGGGCTTCCCCGTTTTCAAGGGGCTAGAGTGTTCAAGACTACATTTATGTTTATGAAATAAGAGGACTATTTATTTGTTCTTGATATATCCGTTACTGATTGGGTAGAAGTCGAAAAAGAATATATTGATAAATGTACACAAAAGAAATTAAATATCTTCAGAGAAATTTAATATTATAATAACATGTATTCGTATTTTATGTTTACTAATTTTGAGGATATGATGTAGCGTCATTATCTTATGAGTTTATAAGATTTTTACCATCATCTTTATTTGTGTTAATAAACCTTTGTTAATTACAAAAAATAATACATAATTAATTTAAAACAATGACGTGCTTATTAAGCGTTACGTAGACTTATTCCATGTTTTTATTGGATGTACAAGTAGTCATGGGTATGTATTTCCGGCACGCCCTGTGAGTTATGTTAGATAATACCAGCTATCGGTACAGCAGAATAAAATTTGACCAGTGAATGATATGATATGCAGTGTGATACTCGACTGATATTGTTAATCTTTATTGCAATAAAAATAAAAATTCATAAGTTATATTTTTACCAGATAAGATCTGTAACATTTATATCGATGCTATATTTTTATAATATTAATCATACCGAAAGTCCTATATTCATCATGATCTACTGTAAGGATAGCATGACACAATTGTAAGGCCCATCACATATCAAAATTCAAATTGAATATACAGATATGTCATTTAGTATTCATAATATTTTTTTAAATCAGAATAAGAAGTATAGAGAACACTTATTTTATTACGGTCATACAAAGATGACCCATTCAAAGACAGACATTTTATTCCCGGACATTATATATGTATATGTGATGCAAATTAAGGATATAACATTAAAATATAATTTGTTGGTAATTGCACTCAAAATATATACATGTATCGCATATTGAACAATTCTTATAAGCCATGATCGTGCATTTCGGACTTTTTCGTGGAAATCCGTTTTCAGCGCACAGTCATGCGCATTGCACAGTGGCGTGGTTACTAAGGAAATTCGTTTACACGTTATAATACCGTTGCCAGCGAAGTATCATGGTTTTCAGATCATGCAGGTGAACCCAGTCTTAATTTGCCACGAAGTTACTAATGTGCATCATATGTTGCGTGCTCTTAATCATCAACGTAATGCATCGCGCAAAGTAACAAACAAAATCGAAGATGCATCTGGAGCCGAGTTAACATTTCCTTACAGAAAACGTACGTAATTCATTCTCAATTTCAAACAAAGCATAATTATTTTATCACCCTGGTTTAAAGTTCATATTGACTCGATCAATTTGGAACTACTTATATAGACAACCAAATATTTATCATAACATGAGAAGCTATTATCATAAAGTTCCTCATTATCTCTCAGACTATTATGGATGAATTGTAACTGTACAATGATAACAGCGGGTATGATAATGTATCGAAGAATAAAATAGAGTAAAAAAGAGACCGTCTGTCGATAGTTTATCTAATCTAAGAACAGACAGCGAGAATATACAAAAATATATATACATCTATTATATAGTGTGACAACGTTTTTAAGTTAATTTGCACTCGTAGCATCAAGTTGCGATTAGTAACTAACTTTATTGATTACTTATTTCTTCTAGATGACGTTGACAAAGTAATATCCGCTTGAACCATGACTATTCACGTATAACTGTGTATACTATTCAGTTTAACGGTCGAGCGTTCATGTCGCCCATCTCATCGGGCGCTTAATCGAGCGTTACACAGAGAGAATGTTTAATTGGAATAGGTCACGGTCTACGGGTATCCGTCGGCAGGCACATGGACACTAATTACAGAGCGAATATCGCAAAGTGGCTGCCACTTTCAAGTCCCCCTCTAGAGAAATGGTTCACAGACTCCTTGACATTGGACAACATAATGGACAAACTTGCAAGAGACATAGCTTTAATTGTCAAAGACATAGCAGAATCAAACAGTTGCAATCCGGAGGTAGTCGAGTTACAGAGTTTGCTTCAGCATGTAATAAAGCTTGGCTTTTCGATAATTTTCGGTATATTATGTTTTTTAGTAGTTGCGTAACCCGGAACTATTTTACCGGTCGAATTTACCGCCGTCGGTTGGTAAAGTAGACTACGAAAGTATTGACGAAGTATTGTAGAACTTTTGTTATGAGTGAAAAATTTTACAATGGATTAAAACTTGGTGCGTGACATTTTTGCATTTTGTTGTTATAGGATTTGGTAACTGTTATTGACAATCTAGAATCCATCATAAGGAATTATAGATTGATCTGGGGTGCTGTCGCACCGACTCATCCTGTTTATAAGTACAAAGTAGATCACTTATCCACTGTTTTGAAACGCAGACTCAACATTTTGGCCAAGTTTACTCGTGGTCTCATTTTCGATATTATCGACTGCAAGAATGACAACTTTCTACGAGTACTTTTCAGGTAATGTGAGACATGGATCGATTTACGATAAAGTGGGTAACCTGATTCAATTTGTATATGAAATTACAGTGCTTACTGGTCATGCAATGCTTACAACTTTCTCTTACTATATCGTATTGAAATAAGAAAAAATTGTGAAGCGTCATAACCTTAATTGAAAGATCAACAATATTGAAATTATTATTTTACAGATTGGTCAATGCTCACAATGACATGTTGGATTTACAACATGACGTTTCCGTATCGTCAATAAATATTTTTTATAATGACTGTCCGAGTATGCTTGAATCTATGAAAAAGATCTCGGTCACGCGATTATTGCAGGTATGTCGGTCTCATGTGAGGCAGTAAGTACTAAAGATTGTGATATTTTTCTAATTGACGTTGCATAATAAATCAATGCACGCTGTTATCTATGCCAACAATCGTTGCATTATTCAAGTTTTCATAAAGCATTGTTATCAAAGTAATCTATTTCAAAGACCGTGATACCTACAGCAATGGTATTAAAAATTCTTGACGAAGACTCGTCCTCGTAAATAAATACGTTAATTTAGGTTAATTTAGGTTTTAGCAAAGAACAAAGCTGAAGAATATTGTCATGAGCTTATAGAGTGTCTCCTGGCGAATTATCAGCCTAATAGCGAAAGGGAGGATCTGAAGTCACCTGTATCGGCAGATATCGAGATGTCAGAAAATTCGAGCGTGGAAATATACCGGTGGGTAAGCCGTGCACTGCTTTGGCAAAGTTTACGCGAAAAAGTGATGCTTTCCATTAAATCAGATGACTCATGTAATATTTCATAGTGCTCTCACGAAACATATGACCCCACCTATTACGAATACTCCAGCGCCGGAAGTCAAGCTGTCCAACATTGAAAACATGCAAGTACTTGTAAACACTCAGAACCAGCAGGTAATTGGACTGTTGAATATCGCCAAAGACGTGTCACCTCGATTACTTGGGGCAGAAGCTTTAAAACTCAACAAAGGTAAATTTAATTTGGACGTTGATTGCAAGATTGTTCAGTATCGATCTTAAAGTTATTGGATATCTTCAAAGAAACGGCGCCTAAGTCTTTCAATTGTTTGAAGGAATTTCTTGATATTTGCCTTAATGTAAAACAGAAAATGGATTACGAGGATGCAGTAGATTACAAAAATCCAATATGGTGATATCAATGTCCTTTGCCTGTATTATGAGATATTTTAATCAAAGAAATTCTGAACACACTATTTCTAAGCTTAGTAACTTTTAGAATACGGCTGATACGACATTTCTTCACAAAAAGACCCTATTGGGAGAATAAATCAACTAAAATAATCTTCTAGAATCAACTATTACTTTATAATAATTTTCTACTCGATTTCCAAATCAGTAAACTGCTTTCTCATCTGTCATCTTATACAAAAAATATACGTAGCGGAACGTACTTACGATACCAGAATTTGTGCTGTGTTCCAAATATCTTTCATTCCGTGATAGATTCACAAAGCAGGACAATTCACTACAGAGATTTCGAACAGACTGACTTTATATATAATAAATTCCGTTTATATCTTTAAATCCATCCGACCTTTGCACACAGGACTAACCGTTCAACAATTCTGAAACCCTTTGGTTTATATAAGCATTTTCAGTAAGGAGAAAGTCTTTCCTATACATTTCATTACTAACGACATGACTACTATTAGAAGGGCTCATTATTTAGAAGATGAACAAAGTGACTCTTGAGTCTCCTTTTGGGTCAGGTCATATATCGCATTCGACCGGGTCCTTACGAAGTGGCAGATATACGACCAAGTCAAGTGGTGCCAGCTAGGGAGTTTTAAAGTTATTCAGATAGTACTATATCCTAGGGATAATAATCACGTTGCCATAGAACGAACTTTTCTACATACTTACAAACATCATTAATTCTCTTGTAGAATGGTTCGATATCATATAACCCTATAAGCATGCATATATTAGTCTCTTTACGGCAGAGCAGATGCCTGGCATTATTGCACGTACGCCGTCACTACTTATCAGCCCTGACTGTACCAGTCAGATACTGGAATGCAATTTACGTTGAAGATGAGCAAGCACAAGCTCGTTAACGCGCGTAACATCCTGGATTGTATTCTCAGTCGTATCGTTCACTTCCAGTCCGCATACGTGGAAGAAAGCTAGTCGAATAATCTAAACGGTTATTGAAATAATTTAGCTGTTGAAATAATTTCACTAACAAACTGTAACGAACGTCAACGCGTTTAAGACAACCAATATGGTGAAAGATAAATTTTCGAATTTTCTCAAAACTTATACTTCCTCGATTTTCCCAGGTTCATCAATTTCAAAATGTTTACCCAGTATTTTGAATTTGTCAAGTAAAAGTCGACACCAGTTATCGTTTCAGCATCGTATCAACCCGTCCCGAGCGCATCTAGAACTTTTGTTTGCGTTGTGACTAATTAGATTCCAACGGGTCGTCAGTATCAGGTGAAACAAGGGTGAGGAAAAGCGCAGTGAGAAAAGTCACGGACTATTATCAGGAAGTTGCCTGGGGTGCTGTATCGAGTATTTTAGACCACGTGGTTCTATGGTGGTCCCCTGAGGCTCTAGCAGCTCGTCACAGTCACGGATCCCAACATCTTAAAGATTGGCTACATCAGTTCACACAAGGGAGGGATGGTAAGTGTGACATTGGGTGATGCATTGTTCCTAAAGACATCTGTATTCAATTTATTATGTTATTACAGTCCCACCGACAGTCAGACCGGCTTTGCAGAATCTCTGTGATGCCTTAGGATGTCACGTAACTGTTACGGCTTGGGATCAACTCTTCAGACTTGCTTATACATCAGCTTTTGAGTGCCAATCGAGGTCCTCATCTACCGAGGTCAGTTTGTTAGATAATTTAGTTATCTTAGTCGTGGTATAATATATCTTATGGTGTAACTGTAATTTTAGGGCACGGACACCGGGCAAAATTTCTGTGAGGTTTTTCAATTACTGGTTACTCTGAGTAACGAGTGTGAAGTTGGCGGCGAATGGGTCGTTGGCGCACCCTTAGCTGAGCTTCCGTTATCGGAGCAGATACTCGTGCTTCATAGATTAGATCACTCTATCCATACTATGAGACTGTGGGCTATGCAGGAAGCCAAACTCATTGCGCACTCCTGGGACCTAGATGTCTTTTTTCTTTTGGTCAAGGGTGATCTCAAGAATTGTAATGAAGAGCTCTCGTATTTGAAGGCTAGTAGAGTAATAGATGTAACTCGGAGGGAGAAATTATATATTTTTGAAATTTTTTTTTATTTACTGTACACGATTAATTTGTTGGCACTTGTAATATTATTAGTTTTTTCAATTTTTTTTTGGGAGGGGAACTTCTCATACGGAGTTTCTTCACTGCAGCTTGCTGATCATACAAATGCATTGGCGACGGAAATAGTCAACGTGCAGGTTTACGTATGTGCGAAAATGAGGGCGAAGATTGTATCCGAAGTTCAGGCAAATATTCAATTACTGAAGGTACTGCGCTAGTTTATGTAATAAATGATTTTTTTTATTTTTCTATATCCCCAGTGAAATAACTGTGTTATCGATGATCGTTAATTATCATGGATAAGGATTTATTGCGCAGGTGTACGTGTGTTATTTCCTGTGCTTATCATGAACCCCTAATGAGTTATCAAGCGAGAGATAATGAATGCACATGTAAATAATGATTAAAAATATCGAAATTTGCTGACGATTGAAAGCAGAAATCTCTCGCTATCCATTAGAGTTTAGTCTGTTAATTGATTGATTATCGTTTGTATTATCTTTAGGAGTCGCCTGCCAAATGTATTGACACTCTGGCTATAATTTGCCGTGTTGTGAGTCTCGCCAATTTACACATGTGCTTCCCTCGGCGTAATTACTGGAGGAAAAGTAGGAACGATGTTCCTGTTGCTGCAAGTCTCTACGTTGAAACATACCTTGGTACAGTCTCGTTTTTAATTTCTGTCAGAGTTTCTGGTGCATGAATTCACTCATAATTTACGCTGCACTCCGCAAGACCTTAAACTTTTATCCAGTTTCTCAGTTTGAACGAATTTTATCTTTCAGAGCGAGTATTATTACCCGTGTTGGAAGTGATCGAGGATCCCGAGATTTCTAATATGATTTTGAAAATCATGTGCGAAGCGTGGTTGGATTACATTTATTTACACCGAATAAAGTTCAGGTAATTTCATTATTATGATAATTCCCATTAAATTCATATAATATGATATTGATTAATATACGATATTAAATATTTTCTCGAATTAATATTCATAACACAGTACAATACTTTTATTAATATTATGTATTTCAGTGAATGGGGTGCATTACAACTTTTGACAGATTTTGCATATGTGTCGACGTGGGTCACAGACTGTGCAATCATTTCTCAAAACGTGAGGAGTCAACTTTTGAAAAACGAAGTGTTAAGACGATGCGAAGGTGTAGGCCGTCTTCTACTAAGGCATCCTGGTGAAGCCATAGCAATGCACAAGCGACCGGGTACTTTGACCTCCCTAATGACAAAAACATTATAGCATAGAGAAAGCGAGATGGTAATAGTTGTCCATATTTTAGCCCGGATGACGGATGAGAACGGATCGCCGGAATCTCTTGGTTTGGAACGGATGCCCGCTGAAATGTATGTACCAAATCAGGAACAGTGGCTCGAACTTCGTGCACCGAAGCGCTACAATTTTTGTTGCACTGAATAATCCGAACATTCCTTCTATCGATTCGGTCTTACTTGTGGTATTTCTTCTTCTCAGAATATTTATTATTAAGTCCAGATAATAAATAATTTATATATCCATCCGAAGCATGGTTCATTATATTTTATACGCCTCTATCAGATCCGCATATGACTTCCTATAATATAAATTGAAATCAGATACAATGCAAATTTTTGTGTACAAATAATATTTTCGGCTATTGTTACTATTTTAATGAACAGAATTTGTCTCTATCTTTTCACCACACGGTATGGTACATCGATGAAGCCCGCCGAAGAAACCATACAAGTGCTTCGTCATATCAATTTACACGTTCTATATGATAAAGCAGGTTACTGATCTGAACTTTTGTTGCGCAATTTATAACTGGACAAATGAAAGCAACGTACGGATTCTATAAGAAAGGACAGAAAAATTAATTTATTTAAGCGTCTACAAAGATTTTAACGAATATTTTCAATTTCTTCATTAAATATCTGTTTCCACTATCTTTCCTGAACTCTGATTAAAGGAAAATACAAAGATAAATAATACCTATCATTTGTCAGTTACTGGAACCGAGTTCAAATTGGATCTACTCTTTTTCTTGATAGAAGCTGGATCGAGTATCTATCACTATAGGATTGATGGATCCGTTTTCTTTTTTGGACAGAATTCACTTTTATCCTGTGTTTCTGGACTGAGACAACGTGTCAGACTCACGTTTCGTGGTATACATTGACAGTGATAGCGGAGCATTGTCTTGTCTGTACAGAAACGATTCTCACGAGTATCTCCGTGCCATTTTGCCGTCTGCTTGTGACACTCTAGTCATATAGGATATATACAGGGTGGCCTAAAAATATATATCTATTAATTATCGTAGAAATCGTTCGATATTCTACCGTTAAGAAAGTACAATTTAATAAATAAATTTAACAGAATTCAATGGTAATTTAATTACTAGTTTTTTTTTCGGGGCTTTCATCGATGTGAAATTTGAAAAAAGCAGCATCCCTACTCAAGATTAAATTCTGTATTTTGATACGTTCAAGTTTCTTTACACTGAATAAACTATCCTCGATCGACCACCGGATAAAAATTGATTCCACTCACATTTCATACGCCCCCAGAGGGATACTACACCTTACGTAATGCAACCAGTCTTCGGATGGACGTCCACTACATCGCGTCTATTTACGCATACGGTTATTTACTAGCAGCTTTAACGTGATATAAATTCCTAGTGATGTTACGTAAATACGATAGAATACTAAATGTTAATCATTTCTTATTAGCCTCATTCTACTACTTTTACTTTGTCTTCGTAATTATTGGTAATCTCGGCACTCGTGTACACAGTACACGTTCTCACTTCTTACAGTCAAATGGTGGATTTAGTTACGATTAGACAAAATATTTGGGTTCATGAAACTAACACATTTTCTATCTTCACTTCCAATCAGAACTTGTGCATTAGGCTGGTGAATTTATTACTTATTTAATTGCTTCGTTCTTGACTAATTACTCAGTACATACACATGTTTATCGTATTTATATAACTCGTATACCCTGTCATATAAAAATATGGAATTTATACAATTACTGTACGACTGTCCTAAGTCGTTTTTCCTGAATGTAATTATTTTCATGCAAATTTTTAGTGAATTTTAACGAAGTACATATTTATTAATTTTTTTTATGTAATTTGTATAGTCGTATTAACTGTGAACTAACTACTTAAAAAGTGTTAAATTTTATATGAGAGAAGAGTTCATGTGAAATATAAAAGTGCTTTATCGTAACGGTCATAATCGGTCAACGTATTATTTTTCAAATAAAAAATACTGACTTATAAATGCATATCAACCGGACAATGAGTTATTGAAAGTATGCGAAGATATGGACGCCAGACACGACTATTTTGAAATAAATTAACGAATTTTTATTAGACTAAAGATAATCCAAGGAATTTAGCTGAATCGAATAGGTGTAACGAGTTCTATAGTTTTTGGGATTTACAGTGGGTCCCTCACGCACGAATCACTCGTCGCTGCTCTGTAAACAGTTAAAGAATTAAGACAAGTGTAAATAATACTCGTTGAAAACCATCCTTTAACAACAGTGCGTCGCCAACGACTGGAGGATCCATTTTTACCAGTTTGAGGCTGTCAAGTTGAATGGTTGAAAAGTTAAAATAATGTCACCAACGGAAAGGACGCCATTGACCAGGCCATCGGATGTGCCAAGTTACGTCGAGTTTTCATCTTTGCTACGAAATCGAAGAATGAGAGTTCGTCAATTCCAATGCTGCGTTTGCGCAACTTTCATGTGAGTATTAAACGTAAACAATCCATCCTTCCTCCACTGATTTTAATGACAAAGGTAATCTATACTATTGTGCAGGGTAGGTTGTCTCTGTATTTTCGAGTGAATAAATTTCCTAGTTATTCTTGGCAATAGGGTAGAAATTAATTACACCGTAACAGGGACGTCATACAGGGACAGTAGAAAATAGCAATTCGTTCCTGGTACATTGAAGTGTAATGGCGCGATACAGCGAAGCATTAACTACATCCTCACCGCATGTCACTCTATTTATTGCGAAAAGTACTTTACGGTGCTTTGCGGTTCTCGCGCTCGTCGACGTTACCATCACGTTACGTACTAGCAAGGTACAGGTCGACCCGAATAAGAAGAAAGCGAATCTTTTCGTTAGGGAAATTTATGGTAATCGCCATTACGTTGAGGACCGAGTGCGACTTTACGAAGGGAAGTACAGAAGCCGGGAGACAGAAAAATAGAGAAGAAAGTATACCCTAGGAAAGAAAGAGCGTAAAGCACAGTCCGCATGGAACTGCATTTTAAAAGGGAATTTATTTTTTTAATTTCAAGCAAAAAGGCATATGGACGTTATTTAGCTTTTGAATACATGACAAAATGGAAGCGCTCGTATATGTGTATAATATACGTAACGTAACTATATTATGCATCGCTGCTATTAAAACTGGTCGACCCATAGCTCCATTAATGATTCACGTTGTTTTACCATTTTACAAATGAAAGAAAAATTCCTCCCACTCATATGGTTTACGTAAGAATATTGCCTGCTTCAGTGGCATTCAATATGTTGCAATGCAGTAGCCATTTAACACGCCGTTTCTGCGCAACATGTCTACCGAGAAGACACCGTTGACGAATTTCTCATCCAGAACGACTCCTTGTCCCTTTTACGTAGATAATGGCGTGCATCCATTTTACACACGTCGTAGAAAGGAACGACAGCTTCAGTGTCTCACGTTTCTCCTCGTTGTGTAAGTTGTTTTTTTTTCTCATCGATCGATCCTTCTCGTGCGAATTCACTAATGGAGTTTGGAACTTCATGTTTTTAGCAATTAATTAAAAGTTCATTTGCGTTGGCTCGTTATTCCCTGGTAATATTTTTTTCCCCCTAGTAGCCATTCATAAATTATGTTTTATGCCATCGCATTTGATTCTGAAATCTGGGAAATATTTAACGAGAGCGAACTGCGTTGAATTGGGAACCGTATATTCTTGGTTGACGGTTATTAGGAGAAAATCACACAGCAATGATCACACATGAAGTCTTTTTCTGGCCTATCTATTCACAATTTATGTTTTATGCAATCGTGTTCAATTATGAAATACAGAAAATATTTAACGAGTTGCGTTGAATTGAAAATGTATATATGCATATGGTTAACGTTTACTAGAAGGAAGTCATATGGTATTGGTCGTACATGACGTTAACCATGAAGAGTAAGGTCGCGTTTAGCTACATGATACATTATCATAACAAGATATGAATGATAAACGTAATTGGAAATCACAAGGATGGATTTACGCCTGGTCCTTATCCCTCTTTGCCATATATGATAATATATTTCCCATTTCGAAATTAAAAGATATTGCAATATAACGTACACGCATGAACAACACTTTTTACTTGACGTACTAATTCCTTTTCAGAGTCATCTTTGTGATGGCCCTTGTAGCCTCGGTCAGCTACTCCATGCGGAGCAGCAATGCAGCAACGAACGTGTCAGCAACTAGTGGCGCAGCAACGAATCTTCTTAAATCAGTATGGGTAACTTCGTTCACGAAGCTAGTTGATATGGATGATTCATCATCCGACACGTTGACTGATGAGGAACTCCAGGATGGAATTATAGCAGGGAAACAGGCAATCGAGGAACGTCGTGTTGCTGACGAGGCAGCAACGCCGTTATCAGGTCCGTCGCCTAATTCCAGGCATCAGTACGCAGTGAGCACTAGTGTTCGGGCTGGTGAATTAGCTCTGATCGGGGTTGGTGAACTGGCAGCAACGAAGAAAATCGAAGAAGTCAGGATCCTTGCTGGGAAGAGCTTCCCCGTCGGTACTGCCCTCCAAGCGGATTGGATACCAACCGATACCTGCAGAGAGTTCTCAAGGATAAATTGCACCAGTGGTATATATAGGACATTCGATGGAACTTGTAATCATCCTGAGCAAAAAGGTGCATCCTTGACGGCCTTCAAGAGGATACTTCCGCCGGATTACGCGGATGGAATAAACGCGCCGAGGAAGGGGAAGCTCGGAAAGGAACTTCCTTCGGCGAGGAAAGTCAGCTTGCTGGTTCATCCACCTTCTCCTAGTACAAATCCGTCTTTCACCGTAATGCTGGCTGTTTTTGGACAGTTTCTGGATCATGATATCACTGCTACGGCCATCAGTCAGGGTCAAAATGGCAGTAGTCTTTCTTGCTGCCCTCCATCGAATGGACATCCTGAATGCTTCCCTGTAGAGGTTGGTCCAGGAGACCCTGTATACGATATCGCTGGAAGTTCCTGCATGGAGTTTGTCAGATCTGCACCTGCGCCTCAGTGTAAAATTGGACCTCGTCAGCAATTGAACCAGGTTATATAGTATTCTTAACAGAATAGTCTAAAAGTGTCAATTGAAAATCCTGTAAGAATTATTATTTTTTTTATTAACATGAACTCATTATTTTGAACTTACAGGTCAGTGCATTTATCGATGGCTCTGCTATCTACGGTACTGATGTATCCACATCCAGGAATCTTCGCTCAGGTGTTGGTGGTCTTCTCAGGATGCAGACTACATCTGACAATAGAACTTTACTACCTGCCAGTACCAATCTTGGGGACGGATGTAACAGAGAATTGGAGTTCGCACGTGGTCGTTATTGCTTCGCCACTGGGGATGGCAGGGCCAACGAGAATCTTCACTTGACCACCATGCATCTTTTGTGGGCGAGACAGCACAATAGGATAGCAAAAATTTTGGCGGACATGAATTCTTTCTGGGACGATGAGAAACTCTACCAAGAGACGCGACGCGTTATTGGTGCTCAACTTCAGCACATTACTTATCGGGAATTTATTCCTATTATCTTGGGAGAGCGCGAGACCATTCTTCGAAATTTGAAACCATTAACGTCTGGTTATCGAGAAAACTATAATTCTGAGGTGGATCCTTCGATTGCTAATAATTTTGCAGCTGCAGCATTCAGATTCGCTCATACTCTTCTTCCTGGTCTAATGAGGGTTACGGATGCTGAGAAAGGAACTTCGTCTTATCAGGAACTTCACAGGATGCTCTTTAATCCTTATAGCCTCTATTTCAAAGGCGGTGTCGAAAGTTCAATCAACTCGGCGACCTCGAATGTCATTCAGAAAACCTCGACTCACGTTACATCTCAGCTCACTAGACACCTGTTCGAAGACCCTATGGGTAACGTCTCAGTTCCTTGCGGTCTCGACTTGGTGTCCTTGAATATTCAGCGGGGAAGAGATCATGGTTTACCTGGATATACCAAGTGGAGAGAATTTTGTGGTCTTAGTAAACCAGCCACCTTCTTCGATCTCTCTGATCAATTGGATTCTGAGGCTTTGGATCAAATTTCAAAATTGTATCGATACGTTGATGATATTGATTTATATACGGGGGCTCTGGCTGAACTACCAGCATCCGATGGTCTACTGGGACCTACCTTCACCTGTCTGATCTCACATCAGTTCGTTAGACTTCAGCAAGGCGATCGTTACTGGTACGAGACACCAGATCAGCCACACTCCTTTACCGAAGGTAATTCGATAAGATATTTGTCTCGTCATTGATAACCTTTTACTATGAAGGATATTTTAACGTTATATGTTTGTATTTCAGGGCAACTTAAGGAATTGCGCAAGAGTTCACTGGCTAAGTTGATCTGTGATTGCTCAGACGAAGTCACTGAAATACAACCTGAAGTCATGCGTTCAATCGGGGTGGATAACCCTATGTTATCTTGTGAAGATATTCCTGGTCCTTCTTTAAATCCGTGGAAAGATACTTCTTTCACGTTATCTTTGACGGGCTCACCTGTCTTTGTGGACTGGATGACTTTTAAAAATGATATCAATGATACTGTTCAGAGTATTATTTCTGCGTTTGGAGTTAACAAGCCTCCACCTGGAAGTGCCGATTGGCTTTCGGTTCAAGATATGATAAACAAATCTTTTGCCGAACTTAGAGATCAGTTAGCAGGTTTACATCCAAAACCAAAACTTGCTTCTGATTTGAAATTACTTCAGTATGCAGAAGTGCAAAAGTTTATGAACGATTCTCTTAAAGATGCTGAAGATCATGCGTTACGGTTGGGCAATGAAACAGCTGTAATCGATGACTGGATCAGTTTTAAAGCCAACATTATGAAATCTGTTAACGATACTGTAAATAGCATTAAAGGAAGTATACCCAGTGCCGTAGATTGGCTGGCGTTCAAAGAAAATATAAAAAGTCAATTCGCTGATATTAAGAGTCAATTAGCTGGCATCAAAGTGAAGCCAGTTTTAAAAGTATCAAATAAGCCGACGGACACGGCTGATTGGACCAAATTAAAAATTGATATCATTAAATCTGTTAATGATGCTGTTGATTCTATTAAGATTAACATGCCAGCGCCTAACGATCCAACTTGGGCCACATTTATGAGTAAGGTTAAAGATCAATTTGCTTCTATCAAAGATCGAATCCCAACTGCGAAAGGGAATTTGAAAAAATCTGCTGATAGCAGTGCTGTAATGGATGATTGGATATCATTTAAAAATAATATTATAACATCTTTAAACGATACTATTATGGCAATTAAAGGTAATATACCACCACCAGGTGATCCTGCTTGGATCACTTTCAGGGAAAAGATCAAAGATCAATTCGCTGGTATCAAAAATGGAATACCAATACTGAGACCAAGTGTACCTGTTGAAAGTATAACAGATTCCGCCATTACGGTACTGGATGATTGGATAAATTTCAAAAATGAAATTATAAATTCTGTGGATGTCGCCGTTCAGAAGATTAAAGACAACATGCCACCTCCTGGTGATCCAAACTGGGCAACCTACAGGAATCAAATTACAGCAGAATTTTTTGATTTGAAGAACAAGATTCCAGTTTCAAAAACTAAACCATCCCTCAAAGCGACCCCAGCAGCGGTTTTTGATTGGATAGGTTTAAAGAATAAGATCAACAAAACTGTCAGTGATCTAATAGATAATGTAAATTCTGGAACACTCGTGCCAGGCGATCCAAAATGGGTGGAATTTCGTGATTACATAAACAAGTCCTTCTCAGATTTGCAGAACGATGTAATTGCTCTCAGACCGAAACCATTGGGAGTGAAGTTACTAGAACTAAAGAGTGATTGGCTGGATTTTAAAAACCAAATTAATAAAAGTTTGACCACTGCCATCGACGATATTAAAGTACGTTCTGCCCTCTCAGGAGACGTAGCGTGGATGTCCTTTGGAGACACCGTCAAAGATCAATTTGCGGATATAAAGAACGAAATTGCGACTATAAAGGCAGAATGGTTATCGAAGGTTCAGGCGGATGAGAGCGAAGGATATAAGCCGGATAAAACGAAGATCAAGGACGTCGTGTCCGTAAACGCTCTGCCACAGGATCTCCAGTCGCTGCGGGCATTTAAGGGTTTCACAAACAACTCTTTTTCCGAAATCAAACGTAATATCGCGGCGTTTAAGCCAGATCCTACGACTCCCGTTATACCAGAAACGGAATGGCTCGATTTCAAGAACGAACTTAACGCTACCCTAATGAATTTAATAAAAATCACAAATCACACTGATCCTACCGCCTGGCTGAATTTCAAAGCCTCGATGTCGAAGTACTTTGTGGATCTAAAAAATGAAATAACTTCATTACAAAATATTACAAAATTACAAGACGACGCTGTAGGAGGTGGAAAAAAGCCTAAAAAGCCAAAGACTAAAAGTAAGGTGTCCAAAAACAAAGTCATTAACAAGGACAATTCAACAAAGGGAACTGATGATTTCGACTGGGACGACTTTCGGGCTCAAATTTCCATGACTGTTAATAATCTTTTCAATGATGTCAGTTTGAGCGTGCCTTCTCCGAATGATCCAAAATCTGGTAGTCTACAACAGGCTTTAGTTAAAGCTCGCGATGAATTTGAAAATCTGAATCCCGCTCCCATTCTGAAAGCTGTACCGGACGCACCGACCGATTGGGCACGTTTTATGCGTAGCATAAATAAGACGATTTCTGATGTGGTTACCGAAATTCAAGATCTTAAACCTCCAGTGGATGATCCCAGTATGGACGAGTATCAGGACTCTGTACATAATATGTTCGATGAGCTCCAAGATATTATTCAGGAGAAGCGGGATGAAATTGAAAATCTTGCATCCTCATCTTCACCATTAATAGCAGTAGATTTTCTTTCTTATGGAAATAGATTAATATTAATTCCGATACTCAGCGTTATTAAAATATTTTTACATTAGGTTGTTGATGGAATTATTTTTTACATTTTAATTTTTCTATGGAAATTTATATAAAGTTTGTATGAACACTTGACAATGCACCCTTTATAAAAATTATAAATGCTTTGTTCGAACGCATATATATACATATTTATGCTACATAAATATTGTTTGACAATGATTTTAGAAATTATTAATTTTAGTTATAAGTGGGTATAAATGTATGAGAGAATAATGTAATTGATATATCTTAGGAGCTTCAATCAATGAGCTATTTTTTACAAGCATTTTTTTTAATACGCTTAAACACTAATAAATGGTGTTTGAAAACGAATGGAATACTTTTTTTAATTGCAAGACAGATTAAAACTTCTGCCATAACGGCAACGACAGTTTTATTATTACATACATAGATTTACCATATGCAAAACCTATTTCGAATGCATTTACTAGTCTGTTTTTATACAATAATAATCTAGAAAATCGTTTTCAATGATATAACTATGAAAGCATACTTTACGAATGAATAACACATTCATCTTGAAATCTCATTGATCAGTAGAAAATATTTGCTTACTCCCACATATATCTAATCCATTATTAAAGAAAAAAAATTTAAAATTTTATCTGTTTCTTTCAAATAAAAATTATAAGTTTCGATAGCATAACATTTTAATGAAATCCATACTAATGAACTACACAAGTCATATAGGATACTTAATTTAAAAAAAACTGTATAACGAACTATAGTTTCATACTGCTAAACTCAATAAAAGTGCGGTACCACGTTTTATCCACAAATCTGAACCTTCAGTACCAGCTTTGAGATCAACAGCTACAACATACGCCGGACGACCCTGAGCTCCGCACCTTTGCGGATAGTAGTAACAAGGACAGTTATACAACCCTGTGAAAGTAACGTGCAATGTAAGAGGCCAGCTATAAAATTATAGCGGCAGTGTAACGAAGTAAATGGAATTGCTGCATCGTTGCACGAGGTAAGCCAACCTAACTCATAAACCTAGCCTAACTAAAATTTAACTAAAGTAAATTTTGCAAAAATAAAAATAATACTAAGAAAAACTATAAAATTGTAGTTGCATATTAACAAAAAATCATGTTACCTCTGGTCCTTTTCTTCAGCTGTTCCATTGGTCTAAAATATATAACTGGCATATTGCACACGAGCTGCATCGGTGCCGGTTCTATTAGTAGACTATGTTTTTTATCCCATCCGGCACCTTCAAGAAACATCGATCGAATATATACGCCATCCTATGGGAAAGGATAGTTGAGAAATGTGAAGAGTTCTGTAGATCCTTTAGGAAAGTTCATTACGTAAAAGACTCACGGCGGGTGGTTCGACTATAGCGGAATCCTCAACTGTGAAGACAGTAAACTCCCAGGACAACGAATCAATCGATATATTCCAGAGTCTGGCGGAAGTCTGAAGGACAGCAGTGAGAAATCCCGTGGGGAAAGTGTAAGCGGCCAACCAGAATAGCAATGGCGGTCGAATGGTTTCCGCCCATTTCGCAAAGTGCTCGATTCGACTTATGAGATCTCTAGTCCACGAGCCGAGAAGTTTCAGGGACGGATAAGCTGTAAGCCATAGGGATGGCACTCGCCCCTCGTACATGCATGTAAATATATCCTCGAGTTCCGCAGACATCAAAACTAAACCCTTGATTCCGCGTTGAAGATCTTCCAGGCTGGAACGTGTCTTTACCAAGAGACTGTTATAACGTTGTATTTCCTGTAGGAGAACAACATCCAAAGGAGTCTTAACAGGACCAATTAATTTTTCTGTGGTCTCATAATCAATTGTATTTGGTATTTTTGAAGCAATGTCCCCAGCCAGTTGCATGACCTAAAAATTGGTTATGACAAGTCATTTGATTGTTTGAAAATATTTTTATTGTACAAGAAGCGCTGTACCTTATCCTCCTTGTTTGTTTCCTCATCACTGGATACCGCTTGAATTTGTAAACTCATGAGCGTCTGAAACATGCTCCTGGTCTCGGTTATGAGAGACGTGATGTCAGCATTGGGATGCTGACCAAAAGCTTCCGGTCTATCGGTATTTGAAAGCATCGTAATGAAGTCCCGGTAGGATTCGAGAGAGCCATCGCGGGGTACGTAATAAGTTGGTAAAGACGATAGCCTGTAATTGGAAACGACGAGTACGTCGTCGGTGAAGTATTGCTGAACGTAGGTCATCAGTAAGCGACGGTCCCAGTCATCAGTTACATGGCCACCGTAACATACACCAGCTATTAGATATTTAAGAGAGTCCCATGGAGTCTCGGGATATTCGTCCAGGTAAACCTGAAGAAGATTCTCAGACACTTCAAAGTCTGAATCGTTAAAGCTATATATGACGTTCCATCCTAGCTGCTGGAACTTTTTACGCTCTAAAAGAACAGCGTGGAAGAAGACCAGAGTGTAGAGAAGCTTTTTATACTTGGCTTTAGCCAGACACATGTCGAATTGCGTTTCGCTTATTAAACCATAGAGGCGTTTCATATTGGCCTTAAGCCCCTTTGGCGGTTCGGTCGTCATTTTTATCCCAGCCTGTAGAATCGATATCGGGAACTCTGGCGTTGGGCTTGAGCTTAACCATAACCTGCATGAAAGGAGGTTTTTCATAAAATGTTAAAAGCTTTTGACTGACCCGTGAATCGACGCGGTATTAGAAGTGCGTAATGAAATTGGGAAATAAGATGGATATGTTTTTTCTCAAATATCAAAAAAATTGTTGTTAGTAACTACGCAAATGAATTACTCAAATATTCCCTTTGACAATGGTAACTCCGAAATAGAATTGCAGTTGGATTAAGGACACCGAGTTAGATTTGTTAATTTTACACGAAACTGCTCTTTGCAGCTAAACCTGAGTATGTCCCTTTAAGCTACCTAAACTTTGGATGTAGTGTTCTGCTGCTCCCCAGTGTTTCCACAATTTTATCCAATTTTGGCATCCAACTGAGTGAAAGGTGACAATTGGCTAGGAATACCCAGGATCCTTCCTTAGCACCAACTTGTATCATTCTATGTTCAGTCAAACAGTAATATTTTAGTCTTTGGTTATGTGCCGACATTTTGATATTGATCTATCGCAGATCAAAGAGAAGCGTTACCTTGTGGCTATTGGTGCTTGACCTTGTCCCAACGATAAAGCCATGAACTTGTCCATCATCTCCTGACTGTCAGCCAATTGCATCAGTGCACTAGTAGGATCAACTCCAGGTGACAGAACAAATATCAATGGATTTTGAGCGACAGAATCTTCTAGTACAGCTTTCACGTCTAGTACAGGTGGTTCCACAAAACGTTGACCCAGATTGTGTACGATAAATGTTGTTAGACAGAATGTTATTCTGTCGCTACGACAACTTCTTATAAATAGCATTTTTTGAAATTCGTTACAGTTATCTTCCCATTCGGCTATCAAGTGGACCGTTTCCGGCTCGGTGTGTATATACCTGAAAGTATTGAGGCTTGTATCTATGTGTGTGCAAATTATGATGAGATACACGGGCCATACCAAGCATGCCAGTCTCGCGGAAATTGCTCGAATGATACTGCGACACCATGAAATCCTGGAAGTTTGTCAAGCTCCGTTATGTTGTCCCAGGTCTCATCCGGAAGCCACGGGACCGGCTTGTCCGGTTGGTTCTCTCTGTCGAGGACGATTCCACCTTTCAGGAGAAAGTTATATTCTCCTTGGATCACTTTCCCCTCAGCCTCCATTATTTTTATACACATGTGGAACGAGAAGAGTAGTTTATGCTGCTCGAAGAGGCCTCGACACGTGTTTCTTTAAGATAATTAATATCATCATAAATATATAATTATACATATATTATTTAACGAACAATATAATTTGCACGCAGCAACTCATAATTAAACCATTATAATTTATTGGTTACCACGAAATACTCGTTAACGTAAATTATTGATGTAAATTTAGTCATACTTATTATGGATATAATGTATGCAAATATTGCTTAGAAATAAAAAAACTTTTTTAATGATAAAATTTTTGATCAAGTTTTGAAGAACCGTACGATACAAAAATATGAATAAATATTTCTTGATATTAATTGATCTGATTTATAAAGTTCCACACTTACCTATATAGAGCATATGTATGGTAGTCATTTAGAGTATCAATTCTGTCAGCTAATTTTGAATTCTTCGGACTTTTATCAATGGATATCATAAAAAGAGCAATATACGCATCCAAAGAAAATTGGTACATCGGATCAATGAGGCTCATATCATTAAGTACAAAGAAGAGAATAGAGGCTCGTTTTGAACAAGGTCTATATCCTTCGCGAGCCAGATCAATTTCTTTTTCCGTTTCCTCAGATATCACCAATGATTCCTGAACCGAAATTGATGTACTCTTCGATATTTGCAGGGTGTTCAATAGATCTAAATCGTCCAATAGAGAGCCACTGGTTACGCTCAGAAGACTGAAAAATATAATGTTGAGAGAACAGTCGTTCTAAATGGAACAATATGTGGGTGTAAAGAAGCATACTAGAGGATTCGATCCTCAAGGTCTTTTAAAGTTCGTTTTCCAGAGGCGATGGTCACAACGAGGGTATCTTTTTGTTCTTCCAATCGAGGCTTTTCCTTGCGCACCACTATACCAAGAAGCTGAGCTTCTAAACCTAAGGACAATGCGAAAACAGTTTGATTGCCGTGCTCCGTTTCCATTGTCTCGTAAACGTGTTAGCCACCTTGTTCTTTTATGGCGAAATTGCACAGGGTGGTTTTTGTCGATACCTCTGGAGCATAATGTGGATTTGCCAACTTAGTAGTAATGAATAGCCGAAATTTTGTATTGTACGTTATCACCTTATCGTTGAATTTTATCATTACTTGATCACCTGTCAATAGAAAGTATTACCATTTTTATTTATAAGGAATTCTTTAACAAGAATGAGAATTATTTTAAGCTTTTCTAACAATGTCAGTCTTATAGATAGTCAATTATTTCCATATGTTATATCACTTGTTTATACGAACCTGATTTAATAAAGGCTTTTTGAAGAATTGGATTTAATGATGGGTCCAGTGTCTCGCCCACGTTTTGTAGTAAAATAGGCTTGCCGAATTGTATCGCATTTTCAAGGGATTTCATGAAATCTGGTTGGCCAAAATCTATGACCTTGAGTTCCTGGATATAAAATGAGAGTATTTTAATTTGGAAAAAATATGTGATCTGTAGATAGTTTCAGAACACAAAATGGAGAATAAGGGAAAGTAAGAGATTCACGATATTATTATGAAAAGGCATAATGATGTACGTTTCTTGATTCCATATTTTTAATCCATTTCACTGCTTGACATTGAGGATCGATAACTAATGGCCAGCGTGTTCCTCTCGTTATTATAATTCCATTTTCCGTACTAAATCCATCGGATGGCAAGCCTTGAATATTCCACTCTCTAATGGTAGTGGGATCACTCAGAAATTCTTTGACATCCAAATTCGGGGAGAAAGGAATTTCTTTGTCACGTACCTTTAAGTATTTTTTAATCAACTTTTTTTAATATTATAAACAGGAACAATTAGAGATAACTAATGGGTATATCAATATTTATTGTAGAATTAGTGCGTTACTTATTTCCTATTTGAAAAATAAATCGCGACGATATTTCCTATACAGATTATTTACCGAAGAACGAGCAATAACATTTAAAACGACCTCAAGCTCATATCTGGCAGTAGATTGAATGAAATTAAATTTAATTAATATTTGATCAAAAGAAAACGTGATAGAGTAAATTTCTGCAATATTCCTCTATTCTAGTGATGAATTTTAGTTTTTTTTTGACGTCAAACCTTTGTAGCATCCATGATACTTTCTCGACAAGAAACATTATTACATTCGCCATCAACTACATTTAATACGTAATATAGCGGAGGACCAGCATTCCAACGTACGTCAACCTAATTCGCAACGATAAATAACGCAAAATGTTTGCCCGCAATAAGCAGTATTACCGTCGACGTTCAGCACGCATTTCTTTATTCTCAGAGGCCACAGTACTTGCTAAGTACTTAATGAAAAAGTGTCAGACACGCGGCAGTTGTTGTAAATGCAAAAGCGGCAAAAACTTTTAAGCAAACCCGCAACCGCAACCACTCTCTTGTGCTCATTAATTTTCTTTTATCGCTTACCTCCTTGATCCAGATATCGACTAGAGCTTCCCTGTAATTAGATATGAAAGGTCCCAGGTAGGAAACAAAGGCTGTCGATATCAAACAATCTCCTGGGAGCCAATCAAAATATTCATCAAGCGATTTCACCGTCAGTTCCCATCGTATTTTTTCGCCGGAGAGACCGTCTACCAACATGGCCGCACGTTCCAATTTCAGTTTCAGCAATTCCGCCTAGAGACATGTAAAATTAACGAAATACTCGAGGCAATTTAAACTCTTGGAAGGTCTCCCGATTTCTAAAGTAACTTCGAACGGTTTCTGGCCGGACTTCGCTTTGCTTCCAGAAATTATGAAATTCAGGAGAAGGTGCCCCTCCCCCCCCCTACACCCTCCGCCATCACTAACGGGGGCGCGGGGGCTAAAGTCGTAGTCGTCGTACTCTTTGCAAGGCTAGCTTACTATTCTAATCAAGTCCTCTTTCTCCTTCATCTTCGCATCGTACATTTGCTGCAGTCTCTCCAACTCCTCGCGCAACTTTTGCAATTGCGCCTTGGCCTCGGCCAGGGCGGCTTCCTTTTGCCGCAAGGATTCCAGTGCTGCCTCCAACTTTTCTCTCTTTGGCGCGACGATCCTGGTAAAATTCATTCAGGCGAATATCACGCTGACTGTATATATATTTCATATTTAGATGCACGTCAAAGGGACTACTTTACCTGTATAATTTTCCGTATTTCTCCATGGCGATTACCCACATGCAGAGTGATCGCGCTGCTATGGATACCACGCCAACTTTTACGGGATCAAAATCAGGATTCGATGTATACTTTCCTATCGTTTTTAAGGTCCTGTCGGATATATGGTCCTTGTCGAAGTCCCTTAACTAAAATTGGCCGATTTATTTGAATTGATCCCTGACAGAGTCCAAAATAGTACAATTGTTTCTTAATGTTACCGTATTCAAGAAATTGACGTCTCCAAGTTGTCGTTTAGATTCGGCCCAGCTTGGTTCAGAATTCTTCAGGATCATTACGGCCTCCATGACCATCTCGACCTTGGCTGGTGGACGCGTGAAGGATTTTATTTCTGATAGATCTTTTTTATTCAATGCATCCAAAGCCTAAAGAGTATAAGAAGTATCAATATATATTTAAAAAAAAGGAATAATTCAATTAGAAGCTAGTGTGATCAAAGCATAAACATTGATAACCATTTTTTCTAAAATAATTCATTGGTGTATTATTATTATAATAACGACATAGTTTAATTTTTTTTAATAGAAAATGAAAAAACCTTCATAGCCTCATTCAATGCCGGTTCGACGGTGGCCAAATCGGCGCGTGCAATTTCCTCCAGTTTTTTACATTCTTTGGATTCTTCGCCAATACGAATAGATTTTGCAGTAACAGACTTCTGCGTTTCATCGGCGTCTCGGCGCTGATTCACTATAGTCACTAGAAATTCCTCGCACTCCTTCGTGGACTGTTGTACCTGCTGCTGAGTTATTTCAAGCTCTGCAGCCATCTCATTGACCTTTTGTCGCGTGTCGTCGATTTTGAACAAGCCATTTCGTAATTTGTTCGATTGATCAGCCAACTCTTGCCTTTTCTCTGCCAGCATTCTATTGGCAGAGCGGTTACATATATATTCGTGAGACTAATGGACGTGAAATTGTAGCAAAATAAATTTCTATAATCAGCTATCAATGACAAAGAGATACAAAGCATCGATATGAATGCATTTATGATTTTAGTTATTCACTGTGAGTAGCCGGATGATAATTTGGACTTTATAATAAGGTTACTTTTATGAACTTTATTTAGCACTCGCATTAACTAGTCAGTGATATCTGCAATTATTCGATTGTGACAATTTCCTGAAATGCAATTTTTACTAGAGCTTTTAGAGTGCAGCTTTCCCCGTATACGATTTATCCAAGATTCGTAAATTAAACGCGAAACACATTTTACAGCTTAAAATAGATCAATATCTATTAGCTTAAAAATTCAGATCTAATAGCATCAGCTAAAATAAAAATTTCATGTCTGTTTATGATCATTTTGTAATATTAAGTTAAATTATTAAAGAACCTACTGCTTGTAGCCAGCGACCAGTTCCAGAAAGTTTGTAGGCGTAACATAATTATGTCGTTTCATTTCATTAGCCATTCTTTTTGAAAATTGAGACACGGTATCGTGAATTAGTGAAAACGTTGCAGCTATACCATCGCGCAGTCTAACTTGTAATGGCTGAATAGGTGTATCGGCTATCGATATTCTCTTTTCCTAGAGAGAAGAGTTTTTACTTTAAAGTATACAATATACGCATCGCCAATATTTTATCGTTCAATATCCGCCACAATACCAATTCGATTTTTATATACACCACAGACACTTTACCCTGCGGAAATGGGTAGTATATTTCTATGTCCGCGTACGACGGTTTTCAAAGAGGAATATGAATAAAGTAGGTTTGTATCATGAAGAATTCACGGGCACGAAAACGGATGGTTGGAACGTTAAGAAAAATAAGATTCTTTCATGATATCAAAAAGGAGCTAATACTTACCACTTTATTTTCACCCGTTATCGTGATTATTAAATTTAGATTCATGAGAAACTTGTTGCCGACTTCCAAAAGTGCTTCACGCGGCCATTCCAAAAACCAATCGATAGTCGTGCAATTGATCAGGGAAGGATATTGACGTAATCTGTTTCTAAAAGCATCACCAATCGGGCTCATGCACAATACTATGTGCATATTTGTTCGTACTCGTTCAATGAGGAAGCTATAAATTGCTTCACTAGTCGGCAAGATTCCCGCTTTCGTAGCATCCTTGAATAATTTATTCTTAATCTGTGTAAATAAAGCAAATTAAGTAATCTGAATTTGTATTGATATTTTATATTAAAATCATCTTAATATTGCATTATTTTTATTGACCTCCTCGATCTCCTCTGTCTTAAAAAGATTGGCAACTTCACCAGTGCTCAGCATGTTGTTCACTATCTCAAGGAATTGTTCCTCGGCCACTTGGGTGTCATTGAAGAGGAAGCTGGTGGGTTTGTTCTCCACCCCAGCTATGGAGTAGAGGGTCTTGAGGTCCTCGCGAAATTCCGGTACCCTGTAGTGCTTGCTAACCTCGATTTGGTAGGTGGTGAGTTCGCACATGTATCCTGCCACTTGCGAAAGTGACTGTCTGCCGCTTCCTCCGATGCCTATCAGCAACATGTTGCCTCGGGGCTGTTTGCAAGTGACACTTTGATTCGTTTAAGCAAGAGGAAGTTATCGATTTGCAAACCAGTCGATTCGCACTGGATTCTACGCCCCAGGCGCTGGTTGCATCCACCGAACCGTTCAATCGAACCGATCCGATTGTACGCAATAGGTGAGAACGGTGATTAACAGGAACGTGGTGGAAATTGAACGTACCGTGAAAGCCAGTACGTTAATTGTTATCGTTTGAAATCACCAATTAAGGGATGTTACACTCTCTGTGATTTTTCAGAACCGACAAGACTGATAAAGATAAACTGGCGATTGATCTAATACTGGGAGAAAGGTCTGTAATTTCTTTTAACTATTGATGATAGAGATGGAAACGTCCTTTTGATTGTGGGCTATCGTAATTGATATTGAGTGCTATTTAGTCGCTAACCTGTGATATTACACGAACGATCCGACATATGTGTTCAATTGCATCTCTGAACAAGACCAGGTCTAAACGGACTACTCCTGGAGACGCGTTGTACTCGTCCATTTGTGTTTCTATGTAATGACGAAGCGCTGATATGTCAGTTAGGTCTTCATATATATTCCAGGCGTTCATGAAGCTTCCTGTAAATCATGTGGTCCTCGTTAATTGAATTAACAAACTTGACTAAAGGAATTGACAAAAATATCAATTGTATGCTGGACAAGCGATTTACCGAAAATGGGACACCTCTTTTCTGGACATAAATTGTGATACGTCAGCTCGAAATACTTGCCGAGTTGTTCATTAAGCTGAGACGCAAACCATTCACGATCTCTGATATTATTTTTTTTTCATTAATATATTCATTATAGTTTTGCGTTATAATCGTTAAAGAAAAGAAAAGTACAATACCTCTCGTCAATTAGACGATCACAAAAAACTCTAAACGACTCATGAATCCAGAGTCGTAAAAATGTTTGCTTCGAGTACTGATAGTCCTTATGGCTGCGTAATAATCCTTGGAAAATCTGCAGAGTGTAAATGTAAATTTATGCTAAAAATATTGACTAATTTCGTGAAGAATACTTGAGAAGATATATCGTTAATTTTGTAAAACTTAATATATATATCTACAGATAATTGAGAAATTAATTTTGTCATAACTGACCTTGGATATGTCTCTTAAATTAAAGAGATAATGCATCTTGGCTGGAGTTGGTAGCATTTTCAGGATGACATTATTGTACATTTCAATAGTAGCCAGAGTTATATCGTTAGCTATATTAATATAACTAAATTGTTATATTTCATAATGTATTTAAAATGGGATAATATTTAAAAAAATAAAACTCACAGATGCCCTTAACTTCAGGGTGAAATTCAAAGAGTTGTTGATGCAACATCGTTCCATAAATACGTACTATTTGCTTTTCCGCTGGAAATGTCATATTTATCACATTGAATTGTGTAAGTAGACGTTCCGTTATGGTATTACGACCACCACCAGGTGGTCCCATGGCCGCCATTAATTGCATCTTCTGTATATATTTGCGTGTCTGTTTCTGCCGATCATACCTATGATAGAAAATAAGAGAAAATCATCTCATCGAATTTTTTTTAAATTCCCAATAAACTGATAGCTGCCCCACATAAACGGGAAATCTTTACGTCCATATTTTATACTTCCTTACCAAAATCCGTAACCGATCCATTGGCGAATCAGTTCCAATGGCGGTTGTGAGCCATAAGTTTCCTTCATGGGCATATTGAAATCGTCCATAAAAGTTATCATGCTTTTACCACCAATGGGCACATAGGTGCCTTTCGTGCGTTTTTCGAGTCTGCTTTCTATGGTGTCCTAAATAAAAAAAAAATTAATAAATCACAAGACCTGCATAATTGAAAGATAAATAAAATTCATCTCTATATTATACCAGCAGCCCTTGGCTCATTTATATTTAATTTTCTCTAAGATCCATAGCAGCATCAGAAATTTACCTGGACGTTATTAGACGTCGTCTGAGCAGACATATTTATGACGAGAAGAACATATTTCAAACGATCCAAGGAATCCAATACAGACTGAGCAGTTGACGTCTTGCCCGTTCCCACCGGACCCACCAGAAGGACTGGATAACCATGAGCCAGAAGAATATTTACAAGAAAGTCATATCGTGCAGTATCCACCGTGGGAACTATAATTTTATAAAAAGGTATTCTGCAAAAGAGGAAAAAAAGAAATTCTTTCAATTCACGCATCAGGATTAGGACGAACTCGGAAGCTAATCCATTTATCGCAACGGACCAATCCGCGAGGATCCTATGGCACAAGGATGATACCTGCCGCTTTAATCGGAAAGACCCGGAAGGGTTCTGTTTCAAAACCTATTATATTTAGCATTACAAACTTCTTTTGAGCTTTAGTATGAGAATTGAATATTATTTTATTTTTACTGTCCTTTACCCTATTTGGTATTTCCAGGTCTGCGATAATTTTTCCTCCCAGGAGACAAAGCTTCGCTGCCGCACGTCAACGTAATACTCGTAGACGGTGTCCCTGATGGGAAAGGAACCCTCCATCTCCCTTATGAAGTTATCTACTTTCTGACGACCATCTTCGTTAACCGAGGCACATAGTGACCATATCATGCTGTCAGGAAGCAGGATGTTAATTTATGGATTATTCATGAAGCATGTGCATAGTGAGACAGGACAGTTACTTACCAGAAGAGGAACCAAATTTTACATATAGAATTGAAAGCGTCACGATCTTCCCCAAGTTCTATTCCATTTTGTGGAGTTGCTAGGACTTGAAGAAGCTTACAGAGAGACTGAACTGCATTCAATTCAGGCACTGGTATAGGTTCGTCACATTTTTCCTTTTTGAAGGCTAATGTGACGTCTACGAATCGTGTAAATAATTCATTCATCTGAGAAATAAAATATTAATAAACGTTTAAGATGATTACAAATATTATTTAAAAACAAAGAATTTTTTTCTCAGGATAGAGAATACCTCCTCTATAAATTCCGGCTTTTTCTGGTATTGATCAAGCCATGAATTTACATATGGCCGCCATCCTAAGTCCTTGTAATCGTTATACACCATTCCAGCTCTGGATACTGTTGCTGGAGAAGCTACGGCTAGGTCCTGTACTTCAAACAGTAACGATACTTGCTCTGGCATTGTAATACGGTCGTTGTTTATCAGGGTTAGTATCTTAAAACAAATACAGACTTGAAAAATATTATGAAATACCCGCGGGAAATGATAATTTTTCTTTTTCGATAAAACTCATTATCATACGTCAGACGCAGAACATTACGTTACATATAGTTGTGGCTAGGTAAACTAAACGGCCCTTAACTTTGTTATCGTCCATTACACTGTTCATGTTTTCAATCCAGACAGCATCGACAGGTCCATCGAATAGAATCCACTTCTCATCAGGCGTATCGTCTGCAGTAATTGAAACATTTAATTATTCTCTAGTTTAGATAAATACATTTCTCTAATTACGTATACACTTCTGACATAATGCCTAATACCATTTCTTATTGACTCTGCATTGTCCATAATCAATATACCATTAAAATACAAGATTTGGGGGATTCTTTACCAATAAATATCACAAGAAGCTGGCCCTTCCTCAACACATTGACTTATGGATGAATTATACAGTATATCAAGTTATTACAGAAATATCAAACAACAAATAGCGTAACTCATAGATAAAACAATATAGCACATTAAAAGAAAGACTATATCTCATATCCTATTGGTACGGCGCAGCAACAGTGTCTCATTAAAATGTCTCTTGTTGGTTAAACACGTCCCAGGATAAGGGACTAGATACTTTCAAGATATTTAGTAGTTTACGTAGGAAATCGTACATAAGGGTTGTCCTTACCCGAGCACGTCTTTCGCATAATCGAGGATATCACTCCATCGAGCCATTCACCCGTAGCGAGGTTATACTCTCCATACAATTCCCCAAGATTTAAAGCTTTGGGATTAATTGGATATTCGTAGATGGTGTTAAATCCAGGTTTGTCATTATTTTTCAGTGCCGTTAATGTATTCCTCAAGATTTTCCATGTGACCGATTTTGCAGTATTTGATTGACCCACGATCATAGTAGAGTGACGAGAGTTCTTTGTTTCGTAAAGTTCGATGACTTTCGTTATGATGAGGGGTATGGGCTGATCAATGAGAATTAATTGAATCGAACGATATGAAATGATCAACCGAAGAAATAAATGACTGGATTACTTGGAGTCTCAGCTTTCTCGCCTCTGCAGTAATATAGCCTATCAGCTCCTCGTAATCTACTGTAGGTACTTCGACACCAGGAAAGAGGTCAGAGGTGATTCCAACAAAGAGAGGAAGGTCATCCGAGGTTAGTTTAGCAATGTTCATGTCCTTCATCGCCAGGATAACGATCTAGAGTACATATTAAAGAAGATGGACTCCTTGAATACTGAGAGCCTCATAAAATTAGTTAAGTCCAAAATAACCAGGGTATCAAATTGATCCTTGATATAAGGAGCAGGTGGAAGAATAAAGCAAATTAATGGCTGTCATTCGATCAAATTTAGCACCAGTAAATTTTACTTCAGTTTTTTAACTGTATCACTTTCACTCTATTTATTAAGTTACCTCTTCATCCGGCAAGTTTGGGTATAGTCTTCTCTTCTTACCGGCATATCTGGTAAGAGTGACTATACCACGAAGTCCAAAATCATAATGAAATTGTTTGCTAAGTTGTTGCTGAGCCAAGGTGTAGAGAGTGAAGACCTGAGGAAGATCGATAGCGCATCAATAAACCATAGTGATTGAGTTGATTTTTACTCAAGATTTGTAAAATGACAATAGCAATAAATTTACCTTCCTTGCAAGAGAACGCGTGTTCTGAAATCCTTCACCAAACAGATTAATTTCAGCAATCATGCTGCTATCAGGCACCATCATCGAGATAGGACGGAACATAGACTTGAGATTGTCCGGCAACTCCGTACGGCCAGCGTATCCAGGATTCATGGTGATGAAGATTCCGCAGGTGTGAACCAATGAAATTTCCATACCCTCGAATACGAACCTCGTCAGCTTTTGTGCCAGAGCAGTAAGTATTGAGAGGATCTGCTGAGCCACTACGGACAGGACCTCGATATTGATCCTGTAAAAAAGAATAAAAAAACAGAAAGTCCTTTATTGTCGCCGAACGTCGTACTTTAATTCTTCTACTTCTTCTTTCCTTTGAACTCTATACTCCAAGTGGCGAAAGATCGTCACTTCCGTCTGAAATTTCATTCTCATGACGCCCTAGATGAAGAAGGTCGTGGGAGCGTTAAGGTTTAATGCATGGAGTCTCAACCTGTTAAATTCATCGAAGCATCCCCATGCTCCAGTTTGCGCGAGACCGGAAAATTGTCTGCCCATGCTCTTGTAGTCGAGGCCTTCTGAGCAATTCTGAACGATCACGTTGAATCCTAGTGCTTTACCCAGGTCCTTTACGGTTTCGGTCTTTCCGGTTCCGGCTGGACCTTTAGGGCTACCGCCTCGATGTAGATGAAGAGCAGTGGTCAGCGTTATGTAACAGCTATATATTAATTAAACGATGAAACGCTATCGGGCGTAAATAACAACATAGTCTGAGGCAGGCTTACTCTCTATAGGAGTGTTATACGAGCGTTAAATTAACAAAAAAATCTATAAGCTCAATTAAATCGATAAACATTGAAATAATTACCGGTCAGTAAGTGGAGTTATAACGAGTCTTTCAGAATTTCCAAGATACTCGTAACCGTATACGAAGAAGGTATTGGTCTGCCTTACTATGCAATCGTCCACGTCACGGTCCCAGTAGAATCTCAATTGCGAGAGCCATTCGAATGCGGATACGTCTCTGCAATCTAAAGTGTCTCCATAGAATGCTAATCATTAAATCTGTCGATAATCACTTGTTTTTATTGCCCATACTGATTTTATACATCTTCTCGATAACGTCTCTAGCGTGAATCTCGATTACAACAATGGCTTTGAGTTTTAGTCTTTGCAGTCTATTCAAATTTCCACGTACAGCCTCGGAGTACTTGGCTAGCGCCTGATTCTGCTTCTTCTTCAGCTTCTTCAGCGGTTTCTTTGACTCCATTAATCTGTCAGGATTAGAGAGTGTAAGGAGTATAGTAGTGGCGTTCTAAATGAAGCTCTGTAAAAAAAAAACTAATGTTTTCTATCTTTCTGTATCTCTTTTTCTCTTTATCTCGTGTCGTTCCTTAAACGTCGCAGTTCGTTCTCGTTAACGCGAACGCCCCGAGTGTGTCAGGTGTCCAGCGACAACGTGGGGTGCATTACGCGGACGAATTTTATCCAGGGATCCTAACTCGTGGGGATGAAATTATTCACAGTACGGCTGGTATATGCAAACGAGAGATAGACGCGAGAGGATGGGTCGTGACCTAGGCAATGGGACGGGAGAGGTAGTGGTGTATGGAATACGAGGGGATAGAGGATGGTATAGCATGGAGAATATGCAAAATTCCTCTTATTAGAGATACTGTGCCTGGTTCGCTTAAGCCTTCAGTTACTCCAACCTTCTACACTTAGCTACCCACCTACCTACTGTATACTGCCTAGCTCTAACCTTACTCCTTCACACTGTAAAATTTTCGTACTCACTTGCAGTGCAAAAGAGTCCTGGTACAGTCGGTGGTCCATTGAATTTGCGTGGATGTTATTCCTGGCTGACCTGGCCATTCCTTCACCCATTTATCTCGTTTCGCTAACATTTTTCGTAACGCTGTCCGACATTGTCGCAGTATTTCTCGTAAGCATTCCCGCATTGCTGATTCTGCAATGATCGGACAGATTAAACATACAATTTCGCACTGAATTCTTACGTCATGCCACCCTCCTGTTCTCATTTATAGGGAATAATATTGAAACTTTATCAAACACAAGCTTTCTAAACGAGATTACTCTCTATATGTATGCACTGTTAATATTTTCCAGTTATCAATATTCCATGAAAAATTATGACGCAACGTTTAAATGTTGACGAATATTCTCTTTGACGGTAGTTATATAGAATTACAGCACTGCAAGTCGATTCAGAGGGTAAATTCGAGCATAGTATAAAGTCTTCAGGTTTGTTTTGTATAACCCGCTTTTACAGAACCTGGTGCACAACACCTGCCAGTACGTAAACTTTCAGCGGAGACGGTAGAAAGTTGATACTCGCACGTGAGCGAACGAGAAGATTAAGGTAGCGCGAGTCGTCGCTATGGGGCTTCAGTGAAAACGATGTTGCGACTTAAATGAGGTGGCGCGGCTTTATAGTCAGAAAGTTAGGCGGAGTAGTTTTACTGGGAATAATGACGCGAGTGCTTACCGATGTCACGCGAGCACGAATTTACCTAGGACGATGGCTCGTATGCACTCTGGAAAATTGCGACTCCCGACGAGTCTCGAGCACTTCGTGGAAAAGTTCAGAATACGCTGGGAAAAATTGCAACCTCCTCCACGAAGCGCTACCACCCACTTCGTATCCACGTCCTTGGGACGGACTGCTATCTTTAGAAGGAGCATGCAATTTTGTCGCTAGAGAAATTCCTAGGGAACTATGAGTGAAAGCTTATAGAGAATACTGACCTGTATGACATAGCCATACTTCAACCTGACCCTCCAATTGTACAGGATGTAGAAACTCTACATATTCTCCTTCAGCTGAGTACATCCCTTCAGCCAATTGTTTGTTTGTTATTGACTAAACGAATTGAGATGAGCTATGAGTCATGGGTTGAAATTTTGCTTAAGTTCATTGAACTTGCATAGATTCAGGTGAATTAATAGACCTTGATTTGACTTGTTTGAGGATTTACCTTGCCCAACTTTAAGCTCTTGATACCCTCGAAGAGCTTTTTTATGTGGGGTTGAACGAGGTCAGGTCGCTTGGAGTTTGCTAGAATCTCTAGCATATCATCATTGGAGATGAAATAGAAGCGTGGGAAGATATGACGCTTCGTTTCTAGATACTGTTCCAAAGCTCGCTGGATCGCTTCCAGTTTGTCGTTGAGTTCATTCAGTTTGTCGAGCAATCCAGCTGAAAATACATGAGATACGTAGGTTTAAGCGCAAAAGCTTTTGACGATGGAGAATGTAGTTTTCGACGTACTAATCGTAAATAGTTATGTATATCTGAGGCTGAGTTATGGTAAGAGAAGGCACGGATACGTACGAGTGCCATTGGGGAATGCGGTAAGCGCAAAGCCAGTGGAAAGCTCGTAAAGCGAAACAGTGATCTGGAAAATCTCTTGGAAATGTATTTTAAGCTTTCAGAGAAGCATCTGACAATTATGTATGAAGTTGCGAATAACTTCAATGGAATATACTTAACTATTGAAGTACGCGATGTGAATATATGTTACTACTTGTTACAGACATTTGTATAATATTATTTAATTGAAGCTTGGTTTATCATATTCGTTGAATATTATTATACAATATAATATATAGTTCAGCTCTACTTACGCGGATCATGTGTCGCTGGTAACGCTAGGGCGAAACCAGCCATTCGTGAAGTAATTTCTCGCCAGGATAAGGTCAACCTATCGAAGTCATCTGTTTCCTTGGGAAGCTGTTTCCTGATGTCCTCTGCCCCAAAGATATTATCCAGGTACATATAGCCACGTTGCACCAGTAGGACCATTTCCAGTACTTCTCCGATAGTCGATAGAGCTCGTTCCCAATAATCGACATCTAGAGCGAACGGTTCGACAAATCTGCAAAACGATCAATGTAAACGGCGTGATGATTTAAGATTGTCCAAAGTGAAAAAAAGAACCTTGTTGATTTCATGGCAGCTAGTTGAACTTGATGCTCTTCTAGATTTTGCGTGATCTCATCAACAGTTTTGAGTCTGAAGACACCCTTATCCTTATAGGGTGTCATTTCTATTTGCATGACCTTCCAAAATTCACTGATATTCTTCAGACCCTGAAATATTGATGGGTTCAATAATTCTTCTGCACGAAAATTGTTGAGAAACGTATTGTAAAAAATTTCTTTGAATCGAATTTATTGTTTACCACTTCTATGGCCAGTTCCATTGTCGCTGCGTTTGAGATATCGTTAATTTGTTCTGCAAAATTTTGCATTTGCATATCCGCAATGGCGTCCAGCGTGAACTCTTCAGAATTCTGATCAAACTCTCGACCAATTATAGTCTTGACACGTTTCCAATGACGTTCCCTCATTGCTGAATTCTTGAGATCAGTGATCAGTGGCAAAGTACGTCGAAATTTGTCTACCCGTGATCTAATAGGCAATTTTCGAATTTGATACTTAGAAATACCACTGTTTTATCATTTACACAAATTTACCTAGAAGTGTCAACAATTTCCCAATGCTTTTCTTTCAATTCTCGGCTAAGCCTATTAAGTTTTCGAAAGAGAACATTCGCAGTGACATCCATGTCCTCCATTTCAATTCGCCAAAAGTTTCCTGTCTTATAACGTTCCCAGGCTTCCTCCCATTCATCAGTAAGTTGCCATACTAAGTCGATGGCTGTCAGATCCTGTATCGGCAAAGTAAGTATACAAGTGTCAAAGTAAAATACGACAGTTTTGATCTGTTTCTTGATAGGACGCCGGTACCTTATCAAGTTTAACCAGTTCTAAGGATTCCGGCTGGCTGATATCAAAAACACCAAGATTTGTCTGCAAACGGGTTTCTTTCAAACGCATAGCGTCCAATTCCTTTCGTATATTCAGTAACCATTCAAGAGCGTCTGAGATTTCATTGGCATTTAAAGGAATTGCATTAACTCAAAGGAGCTTTTGCGCATCTCCAAAATATTTTAGTAATAACAATGAGATTGAACGATTTCGATCTCACTGTGAATTTTGAAATACTTCGCGTACCTTTCGTTTTCCAATCCGATGTGAATGGCCCGTTATCGAGAAACCTGGTTAGTAGAGAAATGGCGTTGAGCTTCAGTATCGCCGCTTCTTCGAGCAGTTGTTTCTTGAATAGCACCTATGCGAGAAACGTGGACATACTGTCAAAGTGTCTTCCATCGAGGAATATCGATTTTAAATTCTAAACGTATTTTTGTACTCCTCGAAATCCTCCGATAACAGTAATGCCTATTTGCTTACAGTATGACTAAAGAAATGTATAGAATATTCGGTAGACGCAGATAAACTTACAATTGTTGTATACAAAGAAGTCATAGGAATTACTTCATTTTGACGTAAAAGCAAGTATATCATTATTTTCAATAAAATAAATAACAAACTGGGAAAATAGAATGAATATTGACATAATAATTTTGATAAAATTCTATTCCACCGATATTCTTTTTTTATAATGCAAAATAACGCAATTGAATGGATGTATTGTAATATATCAGTGTTTAAATACTGCTTATTATATTTTTAGTTCAGAAACTAAAATAGTTAGTATTTACCTTCTTTTCCATCAGCATAATATCATAGGATGCTAATTGCTCCAAATATTTATCCCAGACACTATCAATATTTTTTACTCTCCTCTTAATCTCAAAAGTCATCGGCACTTCGTACTTCTCTATAAAGAAAGAGTAATTACAAAAAAGATAATCACGAGCACCCTATGCTCAATGCATTTCTTGATCATCCCCTGAACCAGAAAGCTATTCGATCGCATTCTACTTGGGCCTTTAATATTTACCCAGAGTCTGGAACTGCTCACGGATCTTTGGGAATTCGTCCTTCTCCGAGGGAGCTTCCAACTTGAGCTTCTCGAGCAACTGTAACGCTTCTTGCATGGTAACGAGGTCGGTGGGTTCTTTCGTTATTCTAAAGTCACAAGAACGAATTTGCTTTTACATTGAATTTATCGTGGAAGAGCAATTGAATAACAATTAAAAGATTCGGTTAATTGGAATACGCTCAATTTGAAATTAAGACTATCAAATAAGAGATCTTGTTTTTTTATTGACCTATTATTCCTAGGACAAACTATTAGGATAAATTGATACATTAAAATATTTTCGCTTACTTTAATCCATTATCTCGCACGTAATTGTATACGTGATTAAGCTTCGATTCCGTGAAACGGAGAAGCAATCCTGTGAGTTTCTGTTGCCAGAGAGAGCACTGATCGATAATGGCGCCTTTGAGTCTATCGGAATTCACGTCAATGAAGTGCACGGTGGTCACTGTTTCTTGTAATTGAACGTCGTTCGCTACTTTACTGTATCTAATGATATCCGTATCAAATGTCTCGACTGTTGGTTTCAGATTCTCATACCTATTTGCAAACGAAGTAGCTATAGTGCAGATTATATAAGAAAGACGATTAGCCGGATCTGTTACCGTTGAATGAATAAGTCTTTATTGGTCTCCCACACCTCTTTAAATTGTTCCCAGTTTTTTAAATATTTTTGTAGCTGGTTGAAACACTCAGTCACCTCTGTAATTTAGAAAAAAAAGTATAATACTAGTGAAATACGATATAAAAGGATTCTTGATTTTTAGTAACAAATGCTACTACTTAGATACAGAAAACTTTTATTTCAATTAACGTTTGGAAGAGAACTTACCGTGATTAAGCATTTGTTGCATCCGTTTACACTCTTCGTCCTCCAGATAAACTTCCCAAAATTCATTAATCCTTGCATCCTGAATGCGAAATTTCTTAACGATGCGACGAATGGGTTTAATTGGTTGGAGAAGATCGTTTAGAACGTCTGACACTATTTTTGCAATATCCCCAATAGGAGGAATGAAATTAATCTGACAGAAGTAAAGTAGAAATTCAGTAAAAAGAGAATATTATATTTTTAATTGTCAAGTAATTGAATTTCTTAATGAATACCTTGTTATCAATGAGATCTGCCTGGACGATAAGAAGAGGCGAAGGTGCAGTTGTTCCATCGCCATGCAAAGCTTCGAACATAACAGTCAAAGAATTTTTAATGCAGAGCTTAAAGGCTTCCTCTATTAATCTGTCAAGATTACTGATATAGTCCTTCCATTCAGCGTATGTCTGCAGAATTTCGAGAAAAAGTATTTTACTCGTGGCACGAACGCAATTTCTATTTTCCGGACACATAGCAGCAGTACGATATGGCGCGGAGATTAAATTTCAATTCTATTGCTTTCAGTTATCCACTACGAGACTGTGGACACGTTGGATGATCCGACAATCAAGAAAATGGTTATTTAATTTATCAGCAATATTCCACATTTTTAGAATAAACCATATCGATACTTTGCTTTCGCACCAATTAACCAAGTTCATCAAAATAATGTCACTTAATATAGAGGAAAATTATAAGATTAATTCGTTATACAAGACAAAAAGTCTCATCGAGGTAAATAATACGTTTCGCATTTACTTTTGCACCGCTAATGATCATATCATTAAATCTACCACAAGAGTAATATAAAATTTCTAATATGATCATACATACTTCTTCTATTACTACTTGGAATCCTTCATACACGACCATGACGTACTGAATAATAACCTTGTATTTTGCTATGATGACTTTAGCAACAGCTTTCCTGGGTAAAGATAAGAGAAAGAGAAAGAGGAAATAAATAAAGAAGAAATTAGATTCAATGCTCAGATGACGCACCTGACGTTCGACAATTCTATTTCAAGCTCTGGCAATTTATAAGCGTAATTAGGTTTGATTTTGATCATAGGAGTGTCGCAGATGTTCTCGCACATTCTAACAATTTCGAAATTCGATTTCTTGTAAATGTCGACGAAATCTTGAAGCTGAGAGATTGAGAATTGCCCATTATTACTTTTCTTATTTTTTATAAAATACCTTGTACTCCTCTACAATCTTGTAGAATTCTCTGGATAGCTTCATGTGAATAGTAATATACGTACATTTGCAGAATGAGTACAACAGTTTTCTATGTACGCATCTATGTACTCTGAGTTCCACGTAAGCTTTGTCAAGCCGGGCTTGATCTTCCGGTCAAGCAACTTAATTAAGTCCCGAAACAGAGCACGTTCAACAGTAGATAAGGCTGAAAGGAAAGTAAGGAAGGAAGGTAGAAAATGCTATCACTCCGTGAGAGCAACAAGAGTCTTCGGAGCAATCATTAAGCTTCTTGAAATTCCAGTTGCGCGATAGGAAGGGAATCAATCAGAATCGACTAGCTGGCGACCTCGATTCAAATATTAAATTTACGCTCTATTTAAGCTACATTTTTTGCCTTTAGTTCGAAAATCGTTCCGGACTGTTCTACTTGGGATAAACTTTTTCTTGCATTACAACTTTTTTAAATAGTCCACTAGATACTCTCGCTGCAATTTCATCTCAGAGCCTTCGATAAATTAGTATAAAGAAGTGGTTTTTGAAAATTAAAAAAATGCTAGGATCTACCTTGAACTATTTTATTGTAAGCCAGCACTACTGTCAGGACACTTTCGTAAACAAATTGCAATGTATCCCATTTGCCATTTATCACTTGAAGATGAACCGGAATATCAAACTTCAAACCGGTCCAGTATTTTGATTCTTTACATATAATTAATATACTCGGATGAATATTGCATTCCAGTAGTCCTGGATGATCGATACTTTGTCTCATCAAGTATCGATCCAATCGACCTTGAGGATCGTCACCGATATCGTCCAACCATTTTTGATAGATATCACGAATTCCAGCATTTATGGACTTCACTAGTTTTTTATACTGATGATAAACCTCGTGACTTATACCACAATATGGCATCCATTTGGCCCGCTCAAAATTTTCTTTGAGCATTACCAAACGGCGAATTTTAAGGGACATGTTCAAAGCTCGTCCTGCAAAATATGGCATCATTGACGGATATTCTTCACGTTCCTCCAGTACCTCCACTTTTGTACTTTGTATCTCGTCACCAAACATCTTCCATACCTGCAGATTGGACAAAATGAAAACATGTTTGTTCCATGATGTAGCATTGAATACATAGTATTTATTGGATAGGACATGAAAGCAATCTCCAGATTTGGTCAGTCTGGTCGATCAACAAACTCGATGCAAACTATCTAACTTGAAACTCATGCAAACATTTGTTTTACGAAAAGATAATCGATTTTGCTACCTATTTCATCGTGGCTGATTGTCATGTTCATTTGTATTCAGAATTTAATTATAAAAATAATTTTCAATTATGGCCAATGCTTATTCATAGAATATCTTATTAATAAAAATTATCGTTATTAGAACAGGATGTGAATACTTGTTACGTACGGAGGTTGTTTTACTGTCGAACAGCGTTCTAAGATTTTCACGACCAATGTAATTATAAAATCCATACATATTCTGAATTCCCTCTTGTACATTGTTCACGTCCTTGAATACAGTGGTGGCGAGATTTTCAATAATAATTTCCAGGTCTTTCATCTCCTGACGAAAACAAAACATGTCGTCGTACCAGGTGACTTGTTGCACGTCGAAAATCTTCTGGGACTTGTGCTCCAGGGAACGTAAGTGATCGAGGAACATTCGTTCGATCTTCTGACAGACTTTTTCATGTTCTGTTCCCTTGGTACCGCCGAACCTCGGCTTTGTAATTTTCACAGTCTCGTCCATTCTAAAAGAATTGATCTGGTAACTTTATTTTCTTATCAATATTATAATAAAAAAAAGTCAAACTTTAGCATGCATCTGATACCTAGCGAATTCAATCATCGCCTGACAAATTTCAATCATATTATAACATCTCGTCACGAATATATCAATGTGACGAAAAATGTAATCGTCATCCAGGTCCCAAGAATGCGCCGTCATAGTATTATGAATATTAGCAATCTGCAGGCATAATAAAAAAATAATTAAATTCACTAGGAAAATAACGATTGAAGATGCGTTACAGGATTTCAAATATTGCGTCACTCATATTCTAATTTACCGAGAGAGCTAAAGTCGACTATTTCAACGCAATCTTTTTTCCCGCCCAGCCATTATCATTAAGAGTTACCAGAATTTCGTTCATGCTACAAACACGAAGGCGGCGCTAGCATCGGCGTTTTCCGCAAGCACGTAGTTACGTAGTTTTCATTGAAACGTCCCTAACTCAGTCATCCTATTTTCTTCCTCCTCAAGTCATGTTCCTTCGTAATCGTAGCTTCGAGTAGTTCGCACTCGTCCCCAACGATCACTGAAGAAAAACTGTCGCCAGTAACTAGCCGTCCAATCAAGCGCCTTCGAAAGAAAGAGGGACGCCAATCATTGGTTACGACGTCTTCGATTGCTCAGAATACCAAGGGATTTTCCAAGTCGATGAAAGTGCTAGAATCCCGTAATCTTTCTACCTGGTTTTATGGCCGATATGCAGCCGCATCTCCCGTGCATGCACCACGTTGAAAAGGAACTCATTTCACCTGCCTTTATACCGGAGAACTCATACGTCAAGGTTCGCCAATTCGAAATTTTGTGGGAACGTACAGAGCAAATGTCACTGAATCTACTTTCCTTCGTTTCAAGAAATTTCTCATGAATGTTTTTGAACGTAAAAGATATTGGGAATTCGGAAATGAAAACTTAATGTTTCCATGCGGTTCACCCGCTAGATTCAGAATGCACGTGGTTGCAAGGATCCTTATGAGAAACTTTTCAAACAATTTTACAACTGCATTCAATAACGGGTGAGTAAATCTCGTTATGAAATCATCTTATGGAAAATTTAATCAGATGCTTTTGCTTATCACTGGTTATTTGTCTTGTCCTACAATTTTTCCACAAATCTGTGGAAAAGCATATCCAACGTATTCAAGCTTCTCTCATGCCAGGTGGAATCGTAGTAACGCCGTTGTCGTTATAAGCGACAATGTGTGTCGCGAATATTTCCCAAAGGAATACACGACTCGGACCTACGCTATGGATATGGAAAGTGATAGGGATATGAAAATGAGAGATTTTTTAAAAATATTCAGAGAATTTAGGTTCAGTGAAATTTCATTTCTCATGAGTTTTTTGTGGATGCGATGTTACTTTTAAAGGATAATATAGAAAAACGTTGTGGAGATGATTATAAAAAAATTATTATCGATCGGATAAATTAAATTGATATGGTACTTGGCTCCTATATCTTTACCTTCAAATAAAGACTTTTGTAATTCTGACATCCTTCGATGCAAACGGAAAACATCTCCATACTCTTTCTAGTCTTCCCGGCGAACATTTCCCGCAGATTAATGAAACTCCTGCAGAGCAGAATTATCTGATTGCTGAACGCGCCGAATAGGTTACTCATCCTCTCGCGGTTATCGAAGTATTCCGAGTTGAGCCATATCACGCGAAGAAGGTTGATGATCCCAGGTAGATGATTAATTATCATCTGCGGTGTGGTGCACTCATTAAGTTGAGCCGAAGGTTCGATAAGTATCTGAAGAAATTCAAGATTCGACTTGGCCTCGGTTATGCCATGTTGAATTTCCTCACTCAGGATCAGAAATTGTCTGACATATGTACTCTGAGTGGTAGTCAAAATATTGACTACGAACTGAACAATAGGATGTCGTAGTTGAAAGTTCAAACCCCAAAGATTGTCATCTGTGTACAAAAAATACAATGTCAGAAATTATAATCATCAACTATTTTGTAGATAACATAAAATTCCTAATTTCTCTATATTTTGGTAATAAATTCTCTTAAAACATATAAAAGTATCGCTTGTGTATACAAAAAACAAAATTTGCAAAAAAAATGTCCTTAGAGGTTAAGTGCGTTCTAATGGACAAGATTGGCTTTAGGATCACAATCTTAAATGTTCACGGGCTATCGAGTACAAATGTGTCCTGTATAATCTCTATTATACTCGGCTTGCGAGGTGGACACTTCTGGAAAGTCCCGAGTCCCAAAATTCCAAGAGGCAACCTTCGCTAACTCGATAATCTTTCTTGCCGCACTCGGGGACCACTTTTGGAAACCCTCGGTTGGGGTAAATATCTACCCTTTAGGCGCGATCCAATAATCTGCCCGCTTGAGATAGTTGCCATTCGTTTCAGCTACACAATATAAACTAGATTTCTCCCTAGTTCTAGGTAGAATAAAACGTGCGATTATCTGTATAGTCTACCAATGTTAAAATGCAAGCATGAATCCAACTTTGAGAAAGATATTAGACCCACGTTCCACTGCATCGAATAAATGATAAAAAATTTCAAATAAAAGCCCATAAAGCGATACTCACTTCTGTACTTCCAAAAATCGTATTCTTCATCAAAACATAGCAGCTCATTTGGAGTACTCTGTTCCTGATCACATAGTGCTACCCTGATTTGTCTCGTCCAACGTACTATAACTGCTTCGAGTCGCTTTACCAACTCCCTATCAGCACTGGCCTCCTCAACGGAAAGGTCACTTCCCTCGAGCGGAAGATATATCACCGTTAAGCCCAGCATTTTGTACCTTAAGTCCGTTAGGTCGCAGAGGAAAGTGTGTATGCCGGCGCAGAAGTCGGCTTTCACGCATGTTAATCCGTTAAGGAAGATACGCGTGTTTAACTAGAATCCAATTAATCTTGGTAACATGGCTGGGAACTTGATAACGCAAGCTTTTAGCAGTATACATGGACAACGACGAATTCTCCAGGTTGTCTCTGGTATTCTAACGTGCCATATATAATTGAAATCATGCTAATTAGTAGAATATCGAGTTACCGGACATGACTGTACTCCAACAGTGATTCCACTAACAGAATTGTGGTCGGAGTTACAAATTCACTCTGTATAGTAACTGCATTAGATCACGGATGTAACGAGCGATTGCGAGTATCGTGATTGCAGTTGTATGACGTAGGAGGTGTTTGCTCGAACGTTTTGTCCCGCCAGTTTGTCAGGATTGCATTGTTCATTATGCTACTGGACTGCAGATGTCGCAAAGCTTGCAAATGAGATGCGGAGTGTAACAGAGAGTTATTGTCATCATTTAAAAGGATACTGTCCGGCCAAGTGTTGACGTTGAAGAAAATCGGCGCCCAAAGGTTGCCAACGACATTAAGAATCGACGCCTCCACGTCGCCGTTAATCGTCCCGAACATGACGTTCTGATGAAAGTTTTCCGCCGTCAAAACTTCATAGGGCTCTCTGATGAAGTACGTGAGCTCGTGTACCGGCATACTGGGGAAGTCCAATTCAGCGGCCAGTGTATAGTTGTCGAAATAGATAGAGAGTACAGTTGCTATAGGATCGTAAAAGAATTCACGAATTTCGGATATGACTGATTCCGTCCAATGGCTGTCTTTCAAGGCGAAGAGGGTCGTCATGTCCTTTACGTATCCGACCTGAAACAACGTATTGATATTGTTAATTCGGCTATTATTGTCACGCCGTGGTACCAGGCGATTTTATTAGTCCACAATGAATCAAGCGATTGACTTTGAATTTGTATAAACTTTGACAAAGGTACTCACGAGTGTTTCCAATTCTTCAGCTTCGTAAAGTGATTTTAGCGACTCTGTCAATTCTTCGTCCTCTTGAAATTCGGCTGCAATTCAAAGTTATAAATTCAAAGGTCACGACGTTCTCAGAAGGAAGTTGCTCACACGGCGGGAAATCGTCCGTGGTGCAAGGCAATTTCGATGGCTGCTATTCCGATGCAACGTAACATTCATTAATTCCGTTACTCGAGGGAGCGAGTATCTAGAAACGCGAGAGGAATCCGCGCGTCCCGACGTGTCTCGTCGGAGCGACTTAATTGTACCAAGTGAACGGAGCAGAACGATTGCATCGACTTGGAATAATCTATAGCCCGGATGGAAATGGGGAACGATACGGTTTCTCATGGAGAATTCGAAAGAGCTTGAAGAAGTGAAAGGTTCGCGCCCTGTGAAAACTTAGAGAACAGCTTGTATCCCAGGTGGAAGTTAAGCGAAGCATTTGATACTTTTAACGGAAGTGGAGCGGCGCTTCCAACTTTTTCCGATAGGATCGCATTTGGTGAAAAAGACACACAAAGGACTGTGAGCGTCTTTAATTTGACTTGGATGCTGTTTCTCGAATAATTTTTTTTAGTTTACCTAACTCTCATTTAATTAGATGAACATACAGGTATATACATACATATACCGAATCGCCAGGTAAAATGCAACGTATAGGAGACTCCTTTACGTATAAACTCATAGAAGGATGACCCCTCGTAAGTAAATTTTTTACTTAGATGGACTGTACAGGGTTATTCACAATAAGTTGCAATAAATTAAGTTAGTGTCTATTTCATTTCTATATTAGAATCACTACGTGCTATAATCATATATACATATATATGTGTAATTCCTCACCGATGGTAATGAGTTACATGCGTGTTTATGAGCGCGGCTTAGACAAGAAGGTACAATCGCAGAGGAATTTAATTTCATAAAAGCTTCACGTTACCTGAAGAATTTTGTTGAACGTGCTCGGTGCATAATTCGATGCAAAAGGTAACGAATATAAGGAGAGTATTTAATGAACCGCCAAGTATTTTCAAATGAACAAAACGCATATTCGCTAACTCTCTTAATGCCAGTTTTAATAAAACGTTCCAGTGTCATAAATTACATTGAATTTAGCGTAGTAGCCGTTTACTAGGTTTGTACGAGAGATTTAAACTTTTTCTTTTATCCTTCCTTTTATCTTTGCGAATAACTAATTATTTAACGTTAAGAATCCAAGTCGAAGAGAAAATTCCTGATAAAAATAGTTGAACATGGATATAGAGTATATCCCTCGAAGCCATACGAAAACAGCGGATAAAAGTTATGGACGTTGTGGAATCCCGTTAGTAAGAAGAATTACCTTGATAAATAAATAAGTAAATAAGTAAATCAATAAGAGGTGATGAAAGCTCGATACAAAAGACCTTAAGACACAGCCACCCAGGGACATAAGACAAGGGACTTTTAGTGTATGGGAAAAGAAAGAAATGGGAAATGGAGGGAATGGACAGGGAATGGATAAAGAGATAAAGATAAAGGAGAAGCGTTTTAATATTTTTCTCATAAATCTTACTTCTCCTCTCTCCTCCCTCGTCGCTGGACTCAGCATCCAAGTATTCACGGTGCGGGTCTACGGCCGGATTATCTTTATCTTTATCTTTTCGTCTTTGCATTTTATTGGTCGCGACGTCGAGTACGGCGCAATCCGCGACGAGTTTACTTCCACCGATTTATGCCTTCTGCACGTTTTATGGGCCAACGAAAGCTTTGAACAAACTGGAACCAAGTGCCCCTACTTCTTAGTGCCGGTTTTACTCCCTGCTTTTCTTTCTTCTTGTTGTTCTCGTATTACCGTCGGTCTACATTTCTTTTTCGTCTATCGTCTATGATAAGCAACGTCGGCCATTACAACAGAACCTCGTTCCTTCGATCAGTCGTGCCATGGAAGATCAGAGATATTCATTGTCGATTGTCAGGTTTTGCAATAGGTATTCATTTAACGATTACTTCATGTACTTCGATTTTGAAAAAAGGAAGTCTCGTGGAAATGATTTCATAAGCTGAGGTTGATTCGTAGCGAATCTCAAGTTTTCTACGTATAGCATAGGATATAAATAATTGATTAGACTCGACCTTGAGTCGTAATGGTACTTTCGCGCGATTTCAATCCTTTGATCTTTTCCCTGTTTTATATATATATTTTTTTTCTTATTTTTTTTTTGGACCACGAATCTGCTGCAACTCTGCTATACTTTACGCCCGGTAAAACGTTGACGACCGGGACTTTCGCGATGCAATTCCTACGAATTAATCGCAGCCGTATACGTTCGCGTACATGAAAACTTCATGCTTGCTGACTCCACGACGTGTCGTGTGTATTCAAGCTTTTGTTTGGTTAAAAGGAAGGAGGTTAAAGAAAAATAGTAATATAAGGGAATTTTAGTATTCTAATTTTTAACGTATTTCAATCGAAATTGTGTTTCTTGAGAAAATCTATTGGGATTACTAGCAGCATCGCTTTCTGCAGCTGCTGACTAATTGCGACCTCGAAGGAGCTTTTAATGGATTTTTCTTTTCGGTTCTTTTTCACTTCGTTTCGCTTTACTGTTCTTCTCGTCAATTTTCTGGTGCCGTTACTGTTGCCTGCAACTATTCCATACGGTCTTGCGCTCAACCCCTCGAGTTAGTGAAGAGGATTTTATTTCGATTTTTTTGCTCGTCAATGTTAATTTTTCTTTTAATTTTATTTCTTTTTAAATTTTTCTTATCACAGTCTCTCCTCCTCTTCTTACAGTTTTTCATTTTTATCTCGCTCTTTTATCTCTCGTATCATCAGTTTTTTTCGTTTCCCTCTACCTTATCTTTTCTCTCTATAATGCGCATCGACCTCCCTTCTCGTCATTAGTTTGCTCGATTATGTCGATTGCCTGTTCGCAAAAAATAATTTCTACATCGACTACTGGAAATACACAGAATTTCGGATGACGTCTATGGTCATCGGTCCTGATACGAGGAGGATATACGTCCGGCTTACCGTGGGACAGCACACAATCGTAAAGGATAAGGAGCTTAGGCTTATCCGATATCACATAATGGATTACTCCTCCATAGAAATCACTTTTGTATAAATTTATGGGCTTCTTGATTCATACTGTATTAAAAAGAGGCCTTTTTGTATACGAGGCTTCGCGATGAAATCCCGAAGCCTCACGGCTGAATCGTCGTCGCGACGCCATGAAAGGATCGTGCGAAATAGTTTTTCGATTTTCCGGATTCCTCCAAAAGGATTCCGAGGTCAATCGTCCTTAAAGCTAGCATTGAAAAGCCCTTTAGAAAGGTAACGTCGGAATAAAAAAAAAAGAAATATCGCGACCAAATGGAAACTTTTCATCAATAAAAAAATGTAATTAAAAAAATCATCATACAAAGATATTCTATGTACTTCGATAAATGCAAAAATAGTATTTCTGCTTATTAATTTACAATATTATTAATCATTTCGAAATCGTAAGGCAACGATGATATATGTATAAGGAATAATACAATCTACGTTATCACTAACGAGAACCAGGGTGATAATGATAACGATTAGAGTCATTAGCGTGTAAAAGGCACGACAGCCACTCGTTCGAGACTAGACCAAGTGATGTGGCTGTGTGAAAACTTGCCTCGCTCATAGTCCTAGTCATTAATTTGGCAAGGACGCGTATCTGACGAGGGTAACGCGTCTTTATTCGATGGTTGAGCGAAACGGGCCGAGATTAGGTCGAGCTAACTCGCGCAAGGGAAGATGTCACCGGCATGATGATTGCCGAATAACGCGACATGGAAGGAAGGTGTGAGCGCATTAAAGAGGTGAGTAATGAGTTTGCCAGAGGCGCCATATAAATACACGCACTCCTAGGGCAGCTTGATGGATGGATGAACTCTTATGAGAGTAGCGCAACGTAGAAACAGGAGCAGAGTGACGGCATAAATGAATTCCAGATTATTCAATCTCTCCCTATAGAGTAATTAAGTCGAGTATACACTTTAAGGGGAAGGGGAAAGGGGGTGACTGCTGCTTTCCACCCTGTAGAATAACCCAAAGGGGTATTCAAGACTCGCAATTTCAGGGTATATTCAAAATTTCTCATTAATTCTCGATACCCCATAAAATAACGCGTATCCAATAATTTGGTTAATTTTCTTATATAATATATAAAGAATTATTTTAACGACACATTAACGAGGACCATAAATTATTTAAAAAATTTTTTCATAATTTCTATCTCAATACTTTCCCTAAGATTCCGATCAAACGGAGCACCATGTACATTAACGACAGATATCACGCGCTCATGCGAGAAGCTTTGGTTCTTGCGGATGCCTCTTTTGTTCTTTGTGAACGCGAAACACGATCGGTCCAGGAAGCTGTTGGCTAGCAAGCTGACGCCTTTGTTTTTCCAGCGATTACGAATCGTGTCGCGGCTACACCAGGATGGCGATAAGGGCATCGTAGTCGCCAAGCTGCCTCGACCGACCACTGAACTTACGAGCACATTCGGAACAGTTGTGAGCTCCAAGGACGATGAAGAGCCAGTGCAGCATTGGAGCCTAGAAACATTCTTATTTGGTCATAGCAGAAACACGTATGTGGGTTGTTAACACGTGGCTCGTTAAAATGGAATTAATATGAAAATAATAAAAATCCTGATACCCAACCGGTACTCGTTTAACGTAACGGGTAGGTTACTGAAGTGAGCCAGATGATTTCATTAGTATCTAATAACGAGGCTAGAATCTTCAACAAGACTTAACCATGTAGATTGGCAATTCCCTCGTGCGTAAATACCTAGTGAGATGAAAAGTCGAGAAAAACCTCGAGACAGGTCTGTCGAATTTCCGGAAAAATGTTACTGCGAGGCCATTTCCGGTCCACAGGAAGACTCCGGAAACTCCATGCTTTCCTGTCCGGAGGTTTTTGAGACTTAAGCAGTTTCAAGGAGGACTCCTACCGCGGCTACGTGGATGGAACGGTCACATCCGGTTCTTCAGCTGGTATCCTTTCTATACTTGACATAGCAACCAGGTACGAATGGCTGGCTAGTCGGAGGGACGGCTAGTTGGAGGGTTGTGGGTGCACGATTCTGGTACTTTGTTATGTAGAGTTAGGTGTATGGCTATGTAATACATACCCATAGAAAGGAGGGTTGAGCCGGAACCACCTTCTTTCGAAACTGTCCCATCCTTTTATGTATCCCTCTGCAAAAGCGTGACTGATATCGTCCAGTCGTATCGGAAATGTCGGTATCTAGGGACAGGAGGACCTACGGTTGACGTGCAGCATAGAGCGAACGAGAGAACGAGCGAATCAACGGACAGACTAGTAGAAGCGAACAGTAGCGAATGAGCGAACTGGCGGCAGAAGAAATTGTAGTGGACGCGGATACAAGGCCGGATCGATAAAACGAGATTAAAAGAGCTAGAGCTACAAGATTAAAAGGCAAAGCCCATAGCACGCCACTACGGAGACATTTATATTCGTGGCAAATCGTTATTGCGTCGAGAGACCCGTAGAGCTTTTCCGCATGGCGAGATATCGCTGCGGAGTGGCATCCGTGTGGCGATCTCTGAAAAGAAGAAAAAAGGACAGGGGACTTCTTATCGTGGTTAGGCGTAAGGAAAAAGGCCCCACTTTGATTGGCCATCGATCCGGACGTATTGATAACCCACTACCAATACCGTCCTAGAAACTCTCGACCCGCCGTCGACCGTCGCGCAATTGCGATACGGATATCGTCATTGTTGTATATCCTTGTTAGCTACCATTCCCAACTGTGATTTGTCTTGGAGAGAAAAGGACGAAGAAATGAAAAAAAAAGTAGGGAAAATAGTCGCTAACGAAGAACAGCTGCGACTGCGCCATTTCTGTAATTTACGTCAGCACGTAAATTATGCCGGTGGCTTTGTTTCGCTGTCGCGCGAATATCGCGATGACGAGTTGCACGAAGAAATTGGCGAACGTTCGCACGCTGCGCTTTACAGTTTATTTTTTGTCGATTTTTTCCTTTTTTTTTTTTTGAAAATTTTACCACCTCGATTGACTTTGTATCCCAGTGTTCATGAGTAATTCACGATGACTGCTTGATGGCCAGAACGTACAGGCTTCCATGATACGCGATTAGACGATAAGTGCTTGCGATTTGCGAATCTGGTTGCACATCAGCGACGCTACTCGACAGACGGTCCATACTAGTTCAAATCGAATTTCTAGTATTGGTCGATTAATTGATCGATATGAAGCTTCGAGTGACGGGCAAGTTTCCATTTGGCTTACTTCTTTGATTTCTATGCAACGCTGCTGAAAAAAAACTAGTGGTATATATTGCATTCTGACTGGCTGCTTTAACTCTGGGTACAGTTACTAAAGCTATCTCTAGGTAGTATATTCTACGTACGTAGACTACAGCCCGGAGAATAACTTTGAAAGCGCCTTTGGAAAAGACATACAAACGAAAACCACTCGCTGCTTGTGGGTATAGACTTTCATTTTCTTTTATTTCCATTCTATTCTATTCGTTTCTTTATATAGATATATTTATTTATTTATATGTATATACATTTATATATTATTTTTATTCATTGATGCTAATTATCCATCCATATATTGGCTGTTTATACGGTCTTTTTGAATGCACTCATAATTTTCTTTCTTCGTTCTTTTATTCACGTACGTTGAAACATGGAGTCTCGTTTCTCTTGAATTTTTTTTTTCATTCTTTCCTTTCTTTATCGGACTGTATCCATTTCCTCATTTACTTCCGACTAGTAATTCTCAAGGAGACGTAACGAAGCTCGTCGTACCGAAAACGTGTCCTTTGTGCTATTCGCTGGGTATCCTGTTCGACCTGGAACCATTTCCGATATTGGCACGTAAGTACCAGCCGTGTACTTGGAAAGATTCGATCGAATCTCTGAGAATTCGTAGGGTCTTAGTTATTGTCTGTGTCGTAAGAAAAAAAAGGGAAAATGTGATGATAGAAAAGATAGGGAAAGTGAAAAAGGTGATAAAATTGATATGGACCGAAAATGATACGTTAGAGAAAAATCATAGGACATATATATATACTTCACTTTTTTTCAAGCTATATACATATAGCTTGGAAAAAAAAGTGAAGAAGTAGTCATAGTCTGAAATAGGTCAGACGAATAGAAACGGCAGTTTGCTTCCTATTTTAGGGCTAACGCTGACCACAGGTTACGGTAACGCTTCGCGTCGGCACTTCTGCCGGCGACAACAGCCGCCATGAGAACTTGCCCGAATAACAATTACGCGTAATATAGAGGTCCTCGTTAATTACGAGCGTAAAGCCCATTCTCGTAAAGTGTGCGTAGGTAGTTGCACTGGTGCAGTGGAAACGAAACGCGTTGGAGTCGAGTCGCTTGGCTCGTCGCGTCATGAAAATATGTCGTAGCCAAGTTAGCCAGGAAGCGGAAATCGAAGCGAAATCTCTGCAAGAGATAGTAAAAAGAAACGATAAAGATTTTTCGAGCAAAATATAACAGTTATACGTATTATAAATATAAGCCAAATGTAAACTGTACAAATTTAATGTTTTAACATTTCGCAATTAATGATTTAATTTTAAGTAATTATAAGATCCTAATAATTTATCAAGTCAATTTACATGTGATATATTTATTAACCGTACTGTCTGGCATTTTAAGGTATTATATCAGATTATATATTCGTCATTTTTTTTCTGATCATTTATCAAAAATAGCGAATGAGACGTCGAATTGACAAATCGAGCGAACCATGGCTAGATTTCAATAATCGGGATTTCTCGGACGGTTAACTTGTGCGGTTCATTGAATTAGATTAAAAGGACATTTTGTCATAAGGTAGAAAGATTGAGTGTTTATTAAAATTTAAAAAAATTTTAAATTACTAGAAACATATAAATAATGTACATGTAAATATAAATAATATACCAAAGAACTGATTTAGATTTACATCTCTGTACAGATTGAATACTCGAAAGAAATGTCGCCCAGCATTCTAAATCGATCTTCCCTCTAAATAAAAGTCTAGGTGAACAACTTCCGCTTTCGTGTACTCGACGCTTTTGTCGCTTCCGGTAACGACGGCATTACCTCCTTCACTAGTGAGTACTTCGCGAGAAGTATACGGGCAATAGAGTGAATATCGTCCGATTTGTACGGCAAGTTGACATAAACGTATCGACGTAGAAATTTTCAAAGTGAACTTTACCCAAAAAGTCCAAAACTTTACCAACACCCCCATACTTACTCCCTAAATTTATTTATGGACTCTTATCTATACCCTATCAATACTGACTCTTTAGTCATTACTTATTGTCTCCCTTTTCACGTAGTAATACAAGTCTCCGCCGATAATTATCTATGACAGTGTATAATATTTAATTCATCGATCCACTCAAAATAGCTACCAAGCACGATTTTATCCCTCCCTTGATTAATGACCTGAACTAATAGTTCACGATAGTATCCGTAAAGTCACCCTTAAATTGTTCGTTCATCGGTTCATCACCTCTTCGTTTATTTTTTCTTTCCACCAGTTCCAGAGAATCTAATCTCCGTCCGTCTGAAGCAAAAAATGGAGCCCTTCGGTCCAAGTCCATTGGCTGACCGAAGGGATGATCCCGAGTCCCTAAGATTTCTTCGTGATCTCTTCGACTGCCGTTGTATTTCTTGTGAGCCAACGTGACAGTTTAAATTGAGTCCCCTGTCATCAACCTAAGCTTAGGACCTAATTTGGTATCATGGACGACGGATCCAATCGACAAACCCTCATGGTCAACAGTTAGAACCACTGTTAAAAGATATTTGTTTCTATACCATCAAGCCAAATTTCTACATCCTCAATGATCACCCACTATTACGGCAATGGTATAAACTGACAATCGTAATACCTAGGAATTCCTACTACAGTTATCGTTACCATTCGCACCTCCGAATGCTCCATTTATCCCAGTAATCTTTCCGGAGAGGAAATGCGTCACCCTGGCGTTACGCAGAACGCGCAAATTCCACGCAAGGGGAGACAAGCCGGGTATCTGTTCGAACAATGGAATTTCTCGATGTACTCGAAATCTCAAGGTCGTTATCATGCAAATGCCAACAGGCTATAGCCCGGCAGTAATGGCAACCGAGGAGACAGGGAAGCATAGGAGGACGGCATCGAGCGACGGTGTCCCTGTATAATCGCCGTAGAAGAAAGCTTTCCCCTTTTTGCTGAAGAGCTAACCGGTTGACGCGGTTATCCTGGGCAAAATCGTCAAGAATTTCGGATAGCTCCGAGACGTCTACCAGGTTGGTTCTCTTATGATCTAACCGTACTAGGCGCTGTACAATATTCTGTGTATGCTATAAAAATTCACTCGATATCTACGTAGTACCAGAATTATTTTCTTCTATTTATATGCACGTAACACTTTGCTTCAACGAGACTCGAATTCCTTAGACATTTTTCATAACGCTAGAAATGCTTCGAGTGTTACGAATGGTTTGCTCGACGTCATTCGCTGCTGGGAACTGTTACTGTAAGTTTGACTGAGGGATACTTGTGTTTGTATTTGATACTAGAGAACATGGATATCGAGATACCTAGAAATCTAAAGTGCACGCACACTTGTGCTTGAATCTTCGACGTAAGTCTTGTCAAAGGAATCTGGGGACAAGTACTGGATCTTTTGAAAGGAAGTCGAGAATCAGTTAAACGACTATTTCCGGTCATTGGAGGTAACTGCTAATTCGATTTATTCGAGGAGAATCACGTACAAAGATCGTGCTCAAGTTGAACTCGATATACTTCGTGTCGTTTACGTGGCAGGTCAGCTTTTTACAATTTCGGTTAAGTCGAGTGTCGAAGTAAAGTTTTGCCGATATCGTCGCAGGGGAAGGACTTTTGGCCACGGCGAATCTTGCTTCGCGAGTTTAGAGGGAAAAAAAGTTACTAGCTTCGAGCACTTGTCACAGTGCAGGTATGACTGATAGGATAGATTGATACTTTACTAAAATTTAGAGAACAGGAAATCTTTTACTATACGAATATATAAGACGCAAGATCATTGCGATTCTCAAAGGCGAAGTTGCCTTTAGGATTTGGCTTGAGCGATTTCTGATAACACGAGTTTTCTGTAATCTTGCAGAAAAGAGGCAAGAAATATGATACTGCAGCAATACAGTAGAAACATACATATTCGTATATTTTTACGTAGCCAAACGGGGTTGCTCGTCAAAGGATGAAGATTATCTGCAGCATCTCAAAAAAAAATAGTGCGACTTGGTAGCGTGGAAATGCCAGAATCTTAATATAAAACTTTATTTTATATGAATTCTTAAGAGTTGTGATTATAAATTAATAGGGAATTTCATTTGGTAATCATTATTATTGTAGTGGCTATACTCTTGTACTCTCGGATAAAAGTTATTTGAATTTCCCGCTGTTGAAGTTATGCGTATATATAATATGTCTGTAAGGTACTGCACAGTTTAGCTGCTGAAAGAATTCTTTCCTAGCGAATGTTGCTCTTTCTCCGCTGCTTTAATTCCGAGACTTTATAGCCGAGCTTCAAAGCCACTCGTACACGTAGCGGTATTCCGCATCTGCTGCCGAGGACACCTTTGAAATAGTGCTGCTGCGTTTCGAGCTTGAGCCAAGTTAACTTATCACTGACCGAATTTTTAAAATTGGTCATGACTGCCCTTTACCGATTTTGACAGATTTACCGTGCTATTCGTATATTAATGGTTCACACTAGAGTGGCCTTATTGCGATATTTTAGTCCAGGTATTTCGACGATTCGATCGGTATCGTGTGTTCCAAATTTTAATAGACGTTATTCGACAATTACTTAAACTTGGTAAAAACGTTAATTAGACCCTTTTTCACTGTATAGGTTAATTGTTACTAATTTTACATTGTAACGTAATCAGGGTTCAATTTACGCGGATTTCTTTCAAAGCGATTGAACTCAATGAAGAATGACCCTGCGGTGCATAGACACTAGACAGGATCTACAATCCTTCCACGAAATGATCGAAATTCCAGAAGCCGGCGGCGAACTTGCTAATTTGAACTTGTCCGCAACCACGTCCGAGTACGGAAAGTTCGGCAGCGAGTCGCATCCGCTGACAGTCGCGTCCAGCTAAAGTTTCCTTAGTCAGAGTGGAGGCTGCCTTGCTCACCTATGTTGTCAGCCTAGGCTGCCTGTCCACTTGTAAAGCCATCCGAATGCGCCAACTTGGAAAATCGATGGTCACTCAACTGGGAGTCGAGAAAGTCAGAAGCAGTCTTCCTGCAAGGTTCACTTCTTGAAGATTAGAAAAGAAGAACAAGGGAGTTTTAACCCGATGGAATTTAAAAGAGGATTTTCTAAAAGACATAAATACATACATAATGACAGTACTGAGTAAACTGTCAAATAATTCAGTATTCGGCAGATTCTCTAACCTCGTTATCGCTCTATTGCGTCAGACTGGACTACTGTAGTTTATAAAGGATCCGAGAGTGGCGCTGCTGGGTGAATCAGAAAAAAAAGGTTAAAAATGTTCATAAAGTGAACCGGCACAGGGATAATAGTAACGCTCGCGTTATGACTCTGGATGAGGGACCGGGAAGTGGGAATTGTTGGGGACAGCTTTTAAGCGGACCGGAAGCACGTAAACGTAGTGAATGGAACCGTGGCGTAGGAATAGTCACTAAAGGGCGGTTGGTGGTATACCTATGCGACTACCACCAGGCAGAATAGTGCAGGTCGAGGACACATCCTGATGTATCCAATAAGTCTTACCCTTTGCACTGAGTACTGTACTTCTCTATATCCTCAGTAGCACTTCATCCGAATTTGCATACGGTCCAAAGCACGTTTCCATGGCGAATCAGCTCAGCCAGCTAGTGCATCATCTATCTGCTGTATAGTGACATAGTCCAAGTTATCAATTCTATTATCTCAAATTCCTACGTCAAATCGTTCTACCGTATCTATTCATTAAGTAGGTACTAAATGAGATTTTCATCAGTAATTTCCAAAGCAAATTTACCAGTGCACTTGTATAGCTAAACTTTACTAAACGATTTGCATATTGTAATGATATACCCGTATACTCTTAGAGCTCAATTTTGCATATGCATATCAAAATGGATGTTTGAAGCGTTTTTGAGTGATTTTAAAGATTCACTTGTTTTCTATTTTAATAAATTCACTATGCACTAGATAAATGTATGAAGTACCTACCCTGCATTCTCTCTGAGAACTTTTCACTGTGTATATACTGTATTCTGCTTTTGGAACGTTTAACTAGGATCCAATAGTCTGCTGCTAGACTCTTGAATAAACTGGGACTCTCGGGAAGTTGCGCTTCCAAGTACTTTAAATCGGATGAGATTTCCATACGTAATTTCCATGATAAAGGAATCACGTCAAGCATACCATTTATTCCCACGTGTGATCATTGGAATACAAGCTTTCCATGTATTTTATAAGCTACATACAGAGGGGGACAAAAGTCGAATGTAAAACCAAGTATATTGTGTCAAGTGGATTCTGAATTTTTATCCACCCTGTATATACGTATAGCAATTAATAAAGGTATATGCACAGTATGAGTCTGCCATTGAAATGGATTGAGATTTCTCGTCGAAATTATGGCTGTTTGAGAGAATCATATTCGAAGCAGGTGCGTTGCATATTATCGAAATGTTGGCTGTTGATTAAAATTTTTAATATTTCTTTCTTTGCTTTTTCGCCAGGATCTTGTGACAGAAATTCGCACTGTCTCTGGTAAAATTAACTGAAACGAATGGAGGGACGGAGCAAAGGAAGTAATGACTAAATAAAGCAATGAGGAAACGAAGACGGATTGCATATTTCTGATTGTTTTTAAGTACATTATACGTATTACAAAAATATCTATAGACGCGTATATATGTATATAATAAAAAATTATTTTAAATACAAAATTCAAAATTTCATAATTTATCAGTCGAAAATTTAGTACTTTAACGACATCACTCATGTAAAACTTTTGACATGCTAATACATGGCTACAGTAAAACAATGCTAGAGGGCTGATCGATATAATCATTCATCGGAGTACTTGTCAGGTTACTGGCAGCAAATCAGTAGCAGACTAACGGTACAATTAGCCGAAAATTTTGTACAAATCAATGAACCGAAGAGTAACCGAAAATCCGGCAGGATGCAAAGTCTCGCATGAGGATTAGGATTTTCATGAATAATAAAAAAGGAATCAAGCACTGATAAATTAGTAGCTACATGTTCCACGCGTTTCACGTTGATCCCCAAGTAAATAGTGATTTTAACTAAAATCAACACAGAAGTGAAATTGGCCTTGGATCACACCAAATACACGGCATAGTATGTGCCAGTCTCATATAATCGTTACGTATCACGATTGGCTGTTTTCAGAATGTCGTGGAAAAACGATTCCCATAGGACTTCAGAGTATGGGAGACCTTTCCACGAGTTGCGCAGTGTAATGGGTTCTCGCGAGATCAAAAGGACATTACGGTTACCGAGTATCGGTAACGAACGTCGTTAATTGCCGTTCGAACGCCGAGTGATAAAAATTGTCGGTGGAAATGGCAACCCGGGTCACGTTCTCGTTTAACGCACATCCATATACGTAACTGCGTTCCTATACGTGATACCCGATCTACCCACATATATATATATACACATATGTTACCCATAGTACCATATGTGCATCCACTGGTGGAAGATCGAATTTTCTCAACGCATTTCAAATGTCCTTCTGCACTTTTACCGAACATTTGAAGGATTATATATTATACAATATACATAAAATAGAAGCGAGTATCCGCAATGTATACATGTGTCCTGATCAAGGAGAAACAAACGAGATCGATGTTTAATCAATATTTCAGGCAGCTTTACACACGTATGCTAATCATACATTTTATTTTTTTTCCTTTCTTTTCCGTTTTTCAGGCATCTCTAAAGTGGATACATATACGATTGGCTCGATATTTATAACCGGTGCCATTTTGTGTGGCCGATATCGTATTTTAAAAAATTCCTATGCTTGGGATTTGGTCAAAGATTATCCTGGATTTTGGGTTCTGAGCGTAGAATGCAATGAATTTCGTTGTTATAGAGAAACAAGTTCTCAAACGAGGTCAACATTTTCAACGACTGTGTTCTCGTGCGAGAGGGACCAAGTAGAGGAGGGAGAAGTATAGAGGAGCCTCGCGCCAAGTACAGGCAACCGGCGGCACAGCCGGGGCGGCGAAGCAAGTCATGTAACTGGGCGTCATTAATGGCGTCCTGCTTGTTGATGCCGTGCAGCGAGGTAAGAGAGGAGAGTGAGCGGTGATCGTTAACGTATCTCCGGTTGTGTGTGCAATAAAGAGAGCACTACGGTGCCCGCGAGAGGCTAAAGCGAGAGCTACGCTAGCGCCATATGGCCGACTCGTTCGCACTAATGCTCTGCGAAAAGGACGCAACAAGCGATGCTTTGGTGTTTCGCTCACACCATAGTATCCTCTCTGTTGCTCGCACGGCCTGAGGTACGTAAATAAACCTGCACACTCTTTTTTATTACCTTTACTACACGGTGTCAATGAACTGGACACCATTAATGACACTTATCTGTATTCAAGATTACATTTTCTTTAAAAATTTGTATATATTATGTATTATATATTCATGTATAAAAAAATTTACCTAGAAATTAAATTTATACGCCTTTAAACATTTTCGACGACACAATACATTTGTCTGATTAGCGACATCGCAATGTATTTACATTTTATATTTGTAACGTTATAAACTTGAGTATTTAGATCTAGCACTATTTTGATATCGCTACTGCTTCTTGAATTTAATTATGATTTAATGGTCATTTAATAATTAATACAACTTTAAGTGATTCCTTATCGAGTACTATGCACTTGGCGGGTCCATGCCAGGAATTCCAAAGTACTTACTTAGAACGTAGTATTCCAAGACTATATGTTTCTTTTATTATGCTTTTACCGTGGTTATTTTTGACGAGTTATTGCTAACATGCTCTGTATAGAAAGTTGACGTTGCATTGGAGTTTGAAGACCGGCACAATGAACGTAAATTTATATGAAGTAATGCACGGACCCGCCAAGTAGTACTCGATAAGAAATCGCTTAAAGTTTTATTCATTATTAAATGACCATTAAATACGAGCAGCAGTAGTAATATAAAAGAGTAGCGAAGGCCTTATACAAAATTTTGAAAATACGATTAAAATGATGGGCTAGTGCATAGATCATACATTAGGCAGATATTTAGTGACTTATGTACTCAACATTAATAATATGATTTCAATACTTTATGTTAGAGGAAGTCACAGCACTCCTGTACTTGAGAGTTTTTTACACTCGGTTTTCGGGGGAATATAACGTTACGATAGTCGTTCGTCTGCGTCGCACATTGTCTCGCGATTTCTTCGTTTCTATAATTCCCATTCGCACTGACATAGCAGGGACACTCGCCTAGATAGTAAATAGATACACACTGTATATACCTATGCTATATAGCAGTCTAGTATCCCCTCCTATCAGTCTATACATATACACATATATGTCTTATTAATCCTTGCATAATCAGTTCCAGCTAGTATAAACACTATAACACGTCTGCATACGTACTGAACCAGACCCAGGAGATGCGGTAAAGTGCATTATATTCAGTATAGAGATAGATGCATCATCGACAACGTTACCCATGTTAGACTTACGTCACAGTCAAGCCTACAGTAAAGCCACAGGACGACCGGTAACTAGGCACCACGGATAAACGCACCACTAGTGGACAAATGCACGCACTTTGATACATGCACGTGATGCGTGTTAATGCACTTTCCGGTCGTGTATAGGTCACACGAATTTAGTAATGGGACTTCGCTATAGATATATTCCTGGCTAGTATGCAACACCTAGAAATATTTAGGAATATGATAACGCGTGTTATCGTACCTTATATTGCTGCTTACTTGCTGGGTATACCACGTATGTGCATACAGTGTAAAAACGTTATTGCCCTATCCGCATTATGTGCAGTTCACACGGTCAAAATTCACCTGATGCCGTTAAACAGGAACGGCCTGGTGTAACCGTGTGGATTTCATCGGGGAATTAATTACTTTACCGCAAGTGTCTTCTCAGGGATACTGGTATAAAGTAGAGCGGGTGGTTGGTGGCTAGGGAATTTTGTTGGCCAGAGAGAGAGGGGGGGGGGGTAACAGAGGGTAGAAAAAAATCGCTTGCAAATTGGCGAGGAAACGTGTTGAAATCTGTACCGACTAGATGCATGCGTTGGGTATGTGGAGTAGGAGGCTGTAACGAGAATAGATGGATCAGTGTGTCTGTATAGATTCCATCTGCATTTTCCACGTTTTCGTTATAGCCGGTATATAATATATCTATAGATATATTTTTATGTAAAATGAAGCATGGCCCGGCGGCTGGATCATTTTTGGCATTTATCCGCAGCACGAGCGTGAGCTTTTTCCCATGGGGCGAATGGAATTACACAACGGTATGAGAAATTTTTTTTACATCCCTGTATGGATTTTTTTCACTTTTCATCTATTACACCTACGATTCCTTCTATGGATATGTATGACATGGTCAGAGGTCTCGCGTACGGATAGTCGATGAATTTCGCTTATCCTACAAACGATATCCTTTTGACGGATGGCAGGTAGACACGTCACTATTACCGAAACATCGATATCATCTCTGACGAGCTATTACTCTTCACTGTAATGAAGATAATTTGAGCGCAGTTTCGAACAGTGAGATTGTGGTCCAGCGTGGAGGATATAGAATTGATATTGTTAGACGACACTGGGAATTGGATCTACAGTATCTGTATCGACGTGTGAGAATATTTTTGATCACCGAAATTTGCTCATGTACCATAGATATATTTATGGATAAAAGAGTTATGCAAAATGTCTACGTTCTTGTATAGGGTGAATTAAAATGTATAATTTAGGTTAGGTTAGAAAATAAAAGTTGACTGGTAATCGACAAATATTTTCAAAGTTTCAACTTTTTGTCTCTCGTTACGGTTTCGTTACAGTTTTGGGATTTTACGTTCCCAAGTGACGATAGGCGGTCGCTTTGTTCGGAATTTCCTAGTTGCAAGTGCAAAGTCTGATACGCATCGCGAAGTTCACTTGCGTATTCACTTTATGATAAGTGTCAACTTTTGTAAATGCTCATTCGTACGTACCGTATTGTACTAGAACAATATTCACTGAGCAAAGCAATGACGTAGAAATTGTCATGGAGTTGGAAACACTTTGCTTGCTACAATGAAGATCATTGAAATAGCATCAGTGAAACTCTTGTTCCCCTGACATTTTTTTTCTTCTTCAATACCATTGTCAAAGAGAAATATTCAAGAGTAGATTTCCATCGGCTGTCACCTAATCTCACCCTCGTAACATTCCATTCTGATCAATTAATTAATTGCAGGGAAATTTCAGGCCTGTTCTATTTCTGGCGTGTTATAAATGGTGGGACGTCCCGTTAGAACCAAGTTTCGCAAGGGTGGCAGATCCTGCGAGTCAATTGTTTGTCAGCTATTTTCATCCCCTGCGGCCAGATGTAGCTCGTCGAAAAAGTAATTACAGACGTAAGGAACAGAGACAAAAGATGAGCAGTGGCAAGAAAATAGATGAGAGAAAAAAACTGAATAAATAAGAAAAATAAGAAACTGGTACCGAACCAACCTTGAATGGTTGAAAATGTTTAGAAACGAGAAGAAAGGGCAGAAGAGCTCTAAAGAGCTGCTTCAATTGTTTTGTTATTCTTTTATCCTCTTGGCATAGACGCAGCCACTGGACCACCGGATGTTCATGAAGGTAAGTACGAATATCCTGTGAAACTAGGAAATGTTACAAGAGGCCAGGATACGTGGTACACTCCCTTCCGAAAATAATATTTACTCATCCTTCCTCCACAAACTTCTTTATCTTCCTTATCATTCCTCAGCATCTCAAATTCCTCTTTGCATAGTAATTATTGTTCTCATTATACCTGAACAAATGAATTCAGATAATCATATATATATATATCATTCAAAACGCATTCTTATTTAGTTCATCCCCTTCGACCCTAAATTGCAGCCTTATGCTGTAACAGTATCAAACTCCACAGGAAGATCCTGAAAGGCTTCTTGCATTATAGTTACGATTAGTCACTGAAATAATCCCAGATCCGTATCAATGATATTTTCAGAGAAATTATTACATCAAAGGGTACAGGGAGACTGGGCATTGTTACGTTATTATCAGGATTATTATCATTCAAGAAGAAGCCTGACGTTTTTGATTTTCATAGATATTGATAGATATACGAAATGAAGTCTATACGTGGGGGATATTTTTTTTTAGAAATTATATAGATCTCTCCACCAGAGTTCTTCAGGTTGGAAATATTTTCCAAAATAACGTAGTACAAATCTTGTCCAATTGAATTTTACCTTTTTCACTGAATTTACCTCACGTTTATAGCTTTATCGGGGAACAGGAATTATAAACCATGGCAACCAGACGAGACTTAATCTTACATGCTAGTTGTGCTTGTGTATAATATTTTACTTAGTATCAACATAGCTGTACTGCGTTCAGTACAGTTCAGGGGTTGCTTTACATGTAGCTGGTTGCAAAGTTACCCTGGGAGAAATAAGCCAAGTATATTTTGACCTGGAATGTCTGTTCGACCGACGGATAATGAATTATGTGAAAAAATGAGTATTTTCGATTTTTCCCTTGATTTTTTTTAGTTTCTGTTTACGACCAGGTGCACTTCTTTTTTTACAACTTTGCATTACCATTCTGTTGCTCTCGTACTTTATATGGACACGCTGTAGTACTCTTATGTTATACTGGTGGTTATTTTGTTTTCATAGCTGATGGATGCAGTCTCCAATTTTTCTGTGTGGAAGAGAGAAGGCGCTCTCGTTCACAATAAATTTGCATTCCTTTTTCCTGACTTTTTCGTTTATGGTAGATATGACTAGCGCTTTGAATAAATCAGCTCGCTGGACTCTGTAAATTCGTCTAACAATCTGGCTGTACTGCGAAAGGGAACTGGTAAACTTGTAGAAGGAATGTTTCTAGATAGTATAATAATATTTTGAAATAAATTAATCATTATAGTCCATTTACAAGTCGAATAGGTTTCTTTTTGACAGTTCGTAAACAATGCAACCCTTAGTAAGTCGCACATGGCTCCGCATACAATTTTTCTCTACAAAGTATTGCACATGCATGGTTTTACACTGAACATATTTGGTTTATTTTAGCATATATTTCCGTTATTTTATGGAATGCCACGTGGTATTTGGTAAGGATTACATTGATTGCGAAATGTCAAAAAAAAGTACATTTCGCTCTGAAAATGTAAATTGATGAAAGAGACTGGTGAAAGAGAACGGATCATAATTAATTGGACCTCCCAATTTAACTATCTCTCCATTTTTTGGGATCATGTCAAAGATTTAACTTTAAAGCCGTCTGATGAGATATTTCTGCGAAGATATAGATATATCAAGAGAGTTTTGGTCCAAGGTAGTGTTCGTGTCAATTAAAGATGTTAATTTTTACATCTTTTGCGATTAAATATTTGACACTTGAGACGTTGTCTTTGTCTGTTATTTTTAAAAAATGTTTAGCTTCGTATAGTAAGAAGAAAATTAATTTGTTCATATTATCTTGATTAAATTTTTTTTAAGATTTATGAGCCGAGTTTCATTTCTTATCATTTTAATATTGAAGAATTGCGATAGCTCGAGCCTATACCCCAACTTGCATGTCGACATACAGTTTCCTTCAGACATGGCTCACACCCAAATTTGAAGGTTCGCATGACACACCTTGTGTCGCTAATAAGAAATGATGAAGACGATATCGATGAAAATTTTTCTTACCGAAAAAATATGAACTTACCTCTAATAATGAAAAAAAGAGTATTAGGTGCAGCCCGTAATAAATAAAAGTCAGTTCTGAATAAACGATTAAGTGAGTTTACCTTAAACGAAGATCATAATAATACGAGGAACCTCGTTTGGTATAATTATACGACAAACCTCAAAACAATTAGATTGTTCAAAAATTTCCAGTGTACTTGAAAAGTTTCAATAATAAACAAACAATCCACAAACAGTAAAAAAGTCGTCAAAAAGAAAAAATTGGCACATCAATTTATGCGAATATTGACCATTATGAAATCTAGAAACCAAACAGACTCCTTCACACAAATTGCCATCAGATACTTCACCATTGAGCAATTAATTAATTTATTTAATTAAATGACACCCGATCGACTATACTAACGTGAATATTTATTTATAAAATTTTCCCTCTACATTTTGAAAGGGTCCAGATACCACGTGACTATACTCATGCCTCAAAATCAGACACGATCTCCAAGGGGACCAAGCATTTACAGATGGAATCCCAGATTTGATTATCTCATCATTATCATCGCTATCCGCCTATTCATTCAACCTAACCTAACCAAACCAAATACATCGGCAGAATATTCCAATCTGCACAGAACATCCAGCCAAACAAGAACATCAAGAGAATAAAAAATAAAGCATATCACCAATACATCATCGATGCATCCTCATCAAGATGCAGATTGTCGCGGCGACCCAGACGTTTTGACCGGGTGCTAATTGGAATTCGGAAACGTCGTCCCACCGGAAGTGATCGATAGTTGCCGCTTACATGGCTCGTTTGCCGGCTTTATTCGTAGGACTAACTGCTAGTATACAGGCCAGTATACACACACACATATAACCATCATACAGCATACAAGTTCCGCCTGCATAAACTGCTCAAATTGCATTCAACGTCCTTGCATATATCTTATACCAAGTTATTATCTAATAACTTTGGATTCCTGGGAAGCATCCTACCATTTTCCTAGTTGAAGATCAAAGGTATATCTTCTATCACCTCTACGATATAAGCATACAAGATACTAGCTACGATTTTGATGTTAACACAAGCCACAAGTTCGACATGAATGATCCTTTGGGGAAGATGCTGGACGCGTATACCTATATACCTCAATACGCGTATACCTCTCATCTGTAGGATATGGCCCGGAAATGACTGGATTTACAGCGGAAATTGCACTACATAATTTGCATTATTTAGCGGATCTCACTCCGGACTCTATATGGCGGACGAGCGATGTCCAACGCTTTGTCTGACACCCGTGATATCCGCACTTCCGGTTTCTCGTTGACCGACGTTCAACGCGTCTCTTCTCGCTATCATTGCTACTAACGGTCCATATAGTTAACACATACATACAATGCGTGTATTACCATTGAGTAACAGAGTGGCAAAATAAAGCTGGATATACTCTGATTTTATAAGATTCTTAAAAATTCCTCCTGTTAAAAAATGTATAGGGAGGTCAGAGTTCGCGAAGTGGAACTAGACACGATCTAGTACAAATGAGATGCAATTTTTTAATTTTTTACACCCCATAGCAATTCGAGCTTTATCGTGGTAATATTGGGAGATGAACGAGCGATAGTGCTTATCGTGTTACATGAATTATAGAATTTTTTTTAATTGACTTAGTTTTAATCTTCGCAGAGGCAAAGATTGATTTAATTGATTGTCGATAATGCTTGGATTAAATTTTTACTGAAATAACGAAGGTGGTATGACGTGTTGTCAATTATGGTTATTTATACGAATTATTTTCATAACGTTATTACTGTTATCGCATCCTCTTGTATGCAAAAACCTATTTATCCGTCCATGAAAATATCTGATGTTGATTGAACATTTCAGTTCTCGTGGTTTCTATTTATTTATATGCATATCATTTTCTATCGTTCTGTACTTTCAGCACGTCATACCACACGACGTTCACCGACGACCGACAACCCTCTTCTTGTGTTGGCAGAAACAAAAAGAATGTCGAAACACTAAAAGACACAGCTTGGTAAAAGTTTTTCAACGATTCTTTATGATGCAGCTAAAGATGGCTGGTATAATGTTTGTAAAGCCGACGCTAAAAGGGCCTGAATTATTTGGTATGCGAAAAATTTTTTCGCAAACAACTCCCGTGCCTTTTATGTAAATCCTGTGTAGCTTAGATAATGACTACAGGAAAATGGTCTCCTAGTAAAAAAAAAAAGGACTTTTCGAATATGAAAATTTTCCTTTCTTAGTCAGCGAGTCGCCATTGTTATCTACGTGTATACAGATATGCAGGCTGAAATATTGACGAGACGGATTTGATTATATTTAAATTAAATCAACGGAGGGTGGAGAATCTATAGAAATATGGAGAATTGATATATGTACAGGATAATATTACAAAGTTTTTGAATTATTTCAAAACTTTTTTTATATCCTTATACGTTACTTTCTTTTGGACATCTGATTTTGTAGGCTAATTTAATAACTATACATATAGCTATTCGAACTAAAGTAGTATGATAGCCAAGTTCTCATCGGTGTTAATGTCCGGGCTGGTTGTTCTCGGAGAATATTCTCCAACTTCAATTACACTTGACTTTGAACAACGTTCTATATGTTGATAGGGGTCGATATTCTATCTGTTTGGAGAATGTAAATTAGGAAGTAGGAATTCCTTGGGATTTTCGTATTTTCAGAGTAACCACTATTTGTAAAACTCACCCCTTTGATAGCCTAGAGTAGATTTTGTCTATTTAGACGGTAAGTTCAGGTGCAGTTCTGTTTACCTTTGAGATTCGTTAAAAAAGAAATCAAAAACGAAAGATAAAATTTTATCGTGTCATTGATAGGTATTTACTTAACAAGCCGGAAGTTGAAACTTACAATTTGCTTCCTCCGAATTGTAGGCAGTGTACGAAGTCCCTATATGAGGAAGCATAAAATTATATTCGCTTGACCGACCTTCGGCAAATTTCATTTATATTGCGAATAGATGATATTTCATACTTGCAGAGAATTGCGGTTTGATTCGTTGAAGTAAGCGTTAGTTACAGTGATAAAGTTGATTTTTCGAAAAATTCAAAATATAAAATCAAAAATTCTCGATGAATTCGGCCCAAACGCAATTTCAACCAACCTAAGATACAAATCTCTTTGTCAAGAAATATTTAGACGATCATCTCAAAAATTGCGATCGCTAGAGCGATAATCTCCTTTTTTTGGATATTTGAAAACGACATAAAATCCGAGCCACAGCTTGAATCATAACGAAAATTATAGTCAATGAAGGGATTATAGTGCTGCACATGCCTGCAAAACTTGCGGGCTGTAGCTAAAACAGTTCTCCAGTGACAGACGTTTGAATTTTGGAAGGCCATTACACACAACATCCACAAATTTTCTTCAAACGTGCTTTCTCGACGTTTTGGCACATTCTGAACATGGTGACATGAAAATCTCGAAAGAAAAATTTTCCACTGTCACATAGCTTCCTCTATGAGGAAGCAAAAATTACAAATTTCTAAAAGCTGTAATACTTCATAATTTTTTCTTTAGAAATGTAAAACTTTCTTAATACCAAACCAACTTTTAGACACCGTGATGTACTTTTATGGATGAAAAGAGATACCGATTCAGATAACGTTCTTGCTTTCTGGTTCCCTTCGAATCGCCATCCCGCTCAGAATCTACCCTCTTGTGTTAATTCGTAGAGTTGCGCCAATGCTATTGGAAAGCTTTGTTATTGTTGAGTTGAGATCGAAGCGCTCGAATATGCCATGGAGAGATAATTCTCGACGTGCGAATTGCCGGCAGAGGATAGTATTCGACGGAGACGTCTCCATGGACCGGCAGAGGTCCGGGTGAGGTACCGGCACCCTGTTGGAGAGTGGTAAAGGGCTGTAGAACGGGCAGTGGAATTTGTTACGGTTAAGGGCAGATCAGAACTCACTTGAACTGAGTTAAGGATGTGGTGCCTAGCTGCCGTCCGAAACGGCCGTGGAGGATTTCCAAAAGTTAGGTACCAATTTGTTAAGGAACGTTCTCGATTTAGTTTAAAGAGACGACTCCATGGAAAGGATAAGAGTTATCGGCTATAAGGATCTCGACCAATCGGAACGATTAGTTTCCGAATTTGACTATTGTCAAAGCAGTCTGCATTGGGACCGATCGAGGTGCCTCGAGCTGACTCGCGCTCTCGTCCTATTTGTTGATAGTTTTTCTAGCTGTGTTTCCTATACGGTATAGAAAGTTCTCGGTTGAGTAGTTCTCGCGCGGCTCTCGCAATATCCAGAAAGTCCTATAGATTTTCTGCGTGCGTTTCGGAGGTGCATTGTTGTGCCATAGTGCAGTGCC
>JAYRCB010000499.1:983443-1010141 GCA_036026315.1 Trachelus stipa
TCTACCTCAACCTAGCAGCCTGAGCGGCCGTACATTTCCGTACCCGTTCGCTCCCGTTCGTGTATCCAGTTGCGTTTTCTAATTTTACGCGTTGCCAGAAATCGACAGGGTCCGTTAAGCTACCGTTTTTCTGATAAATTCCGTCAGAGTTCTCGATTCGGCGGAGTTCAGACTGTTCCATTTCAACTGCCAGGACCTACCGGCTCGTCAGTTTCCGATGAAACAAGAACCGACTGGCGCCCGCCTGGCATGCGGATGCACGGACGAAGAGCGGACGGCCGAAGGTGACATAGGTTTAGCTCTGGAGTTTACGTTATCGGTATCGAGTTAAGACAATACTTTACAATACATAATAATAATAATCTACGATAATAATAACAAAGAATGAGAAAAACTTTTAATTAATTTTGTAAATTCCTTCATTTTACTATTTTACATGGTTAAAAAGTTATAAAGTTTCACCTGTTTGATCAACCGCATTCGGAAATAGGCGAACCGTTTCTTTCGGTTATGTCCGACTAAATTCTTCACTTTTTCAACTTAAAATACATAATTAATTTTCTCGCCATTTTTCCCACCCAAACAATTACCAATCAATCAACAGCGAATTTTCGTACAACATTTTTGGCATTTCTCCTACTCAGAATAGTATTCGGTTTAATGTCAGGAGCTCTGTCGTTCATGCGTACCTAGAATACGTGGAGGATAAGGTATAACGGTAAATGGACCAGAAAGGAGGTCAACGGTTGTCACGAGGAAAACAGTGGCTTCGTAATGCAATCTGGCTGAACGAGATTCGGAGACATAGGCTCTTTTCTCAGGCCAGAAATATATTTCATACAGAAAACTTTTGTCCATACCTATACAGTCTGCCAATGGTTATTACCGGATTTCAAGGAAGAAACAAAAAGCTGGTGCAGACATTACTTCCGGCTGTTCTTTGATATACGAAATACATAAATAACAGGAAAAAATTATTAAAAAAAATAACACGACTAGCTGATAATAAATAATATTTTAGGTTATTCCTAAGTCCCGTCCGCTTTCATGCGGTAACGTTTATATCGAACGTAACAAAATCCACATCTGGACCATCAACAGCTTCCATAGTTAACGGACCGCAGTTAACTAAATCCCTGTCGGCATACGTTAGTAGGTGCCGGGGAGATAGGTTGGTACCACCTAGAGATACCTGTCGCAGCAAGGTATCTCGAAACCTTGGTTAACGATACGCATACAAGTTTAATCGGTCGTATCTCAACAAATCCCTTAATACCGTAGAAGATCGTTTGATAACGTTAAGAGCTTGTACGCCGTTGTGGACCGAACGTGATGCGAACATGATCATTGCATAACCCGTACGTAATAATTTTAAGTTACCTGCGCTCGACTTAGCATATATGGATTATATATACGATTACAATATATAACAAATAAAAACGTATTATACGTATATCAAAGCACGTCATACGTGACACATTAGGTGAGCATATGTAAAAAATAATTTTAATTATTTTACATGAGAAATGTGCGAAAAAGATAATATTGAAAAATAAGTTCTGAAAACACAGCTACGGTTACGGTGTGGTGTTACATTGATAATTATCATTTAGGCTAATGAGATCTTTTGGTTACTCGATCTGGGTCTGCTCATTTGTTAAAGAACGGGAATTGCAGGAATGGGAACGCTGGGATATAACAGGGAACGTAGAATTGAACCTGACGTAGGAATGGGTACGAATTAGAGTAATTAGGCGTAATTGATATCGAGACTGTGGAACCTATGAGTACCCGTCTCTAATTAGAAGGTACATAATCACAGTTGGTTAGCAAACGGGATATTCGGGGATGGTCTATATAACGGTATTGGTTATCACAATGGTCGTCAGCAGGCATGGGAAGTTCCTTGAAATCTCTGAATCTAAAGGATATATATCCCTTCTTGTTCTTGTTTCTCGTGACGTCATCTTAAATGGCTACGATACTCCGCATCAGGAAACGCGAGACCGCGCACGCTAACTCGAACCCACACTGCATTAAAGTTTACTTCGTTCTTTCTTATCATAATCGCATTTGTGGATAATGGAGCAAGGATAATTTGTTATCGCGAGATGTCACGGAGCAGAAACTTTTTAAATTACTTCGTTTTACAGAAAAGTTTTAGCTATACGCGCGAAAAATACGGGCATAGTTGGACATTCACGTATGAAATGGCATGATATTTTTCTAGACGTTACCCAGCCTCCTCTTTTCGGAAGGCGCACCCCTAACGGCGCAAGGGATGATCCGAAAAGTCAGTTCCGATCAGCAACAGACAGTCGGTTGATTTACGTTCTTAAACTTTTTTTTTCTTTTTTCGACACATCAATACGTAACGATCCTGTCAGAATACCTTTCTTCCTGCTTGCTGCGCGTGACACGTATTTGAGAAAAATTGTCTACTTTTTTTTTCCCCCACCATATGTTATTTAGTTCACTGTTGTCAATTCCTCCATTGTCCTATGGTCAATCTCGGATAGTTTGACAGCAAACGAATCAACGATCGGACGCATAATACTGGACGGGAATATCAGTGCTTTTATTCATATACAAGAATCCAGCACGTGAGCCACGACGTTTATTTAATCGCGGCAGTTTCAGCGCTCTGAAAACTCATAACGTTACGTTCAACGTACATAGGTAGTAGGTACTCCAACGTACAGGGTGTAATCCCGCCACAGCCCAGGACGATAAATAGTTCACATAATTTAATGAAACGCATAGAAGTGTCGAGACACTCCCGCCAGCTATACGAATGCAAATGATCTTAGCCGCTATACCGGGTGTATATATATATAACAGTACAGAGAATTGCAAGCATCCAAGCTTTTTCTCATCCCTCTGCGAGTAGACTATATACCTACGTTCCTCTTTACCTGCAGACTCTGTTACAATCCGCCATTTTATTTTGCCACTTTTCTTTTCAAGTAACACAATAGATACGACTATACTACCCGAACGAAGGTATATATATATATATATATATATATATATGGATTCACAAGTTGTACACTATAGTCACTGGCTGGTCCTATTATAATTAGTTAGTATGTATTACCAATGATAAGGATCATATTGTAATTTTCTTAGCTACAAAACCGTAAACGTTTAGCGATACATAAAGGTTTATAGGCCGTTATAGAAGGTCGGTTAGGTATAAGATTTGTTCGACAGCCAATATAAAGGGTATATAGTAGAAGCGCGCTAAGTAGTCGTAAGCCTCCACAAATGTCTCAACCCTCCCCGGAGTGACCTCACCATGCCTTAACCACTGGGATCGTAAAGTCACGCAATTCAAAGTTTATCGGATACGAGAAACTAATTAGAAACTGCGTCGAAGTCGAGGGTACTTCTGTCGAGTGTCACTAACGTAAAATTACAGTAAGCTATATATGTATACATGCAATACGTGTACATGAGGTATATAGATTTATTACGTACATATGTACGTATAGTAGGTTCCTTCTCTCTAATATCTCCGAGAGTTGATATCACAGGTGATTATATTGTTTGTATGGAGGAAGAGATTGAATAAATATCAATTGGAAAATTTGAAATGACTTTTCTTTTTAGAGATATTTATTCCTTTTCGTTCGTTCAGCTGCAATTCTGCTCTAGTCCATTGTTTTAAATTATTACACCGACCGAAGATGGTTCTGTTCGTTTGATTTCTATTATTTCCCATAGTAGGAGTAACATAATGCAATAATCCTGAACAAACGTAGATATGTATTTCGGAGATTTTGAGAAACAGTGAAAGCTCGAATAGAATTTCAGTCGTTGCCTGGTACGCTGTTATCTCACGTAACTTCGAAATGGTAGAATCAGGGTGTCGAGTTGGCTCTTTGAAAGTGGCAATCGATCAATAACGAAATTAACTTCGTTCGTGGAATAGCGACAGGATTACACTCGAAAGCATTTCAATTAATTTGCGGGGAAGTGGTGGATTTCTTCGATTCTCATTAATTCTGAGGATGATGGAAGACATTTTCGGGACGAAGTATTATGTCGTCTTATGAATGTTTTATGTGTTATACTGCGGCTAAAAAAGTTCATCTGCTGTCTAAAAACGTTCAAATATAAATTGCATTTTTTTTATTTCAATAAACGTTTCTCGTGTAAAATTTCTCTTGAATTTTCCCTAAATTCTGTCTGCGTAAGCTATTACACACACACATACACACGTATATATATGTATATTCTCTGTAATCCAATCGTCGAGTTCTCTGTTGATGATACCAGTGGAGAATTAAAATATTTTGGAGAAATCGACAAAACGCAATCCTGTGTGCGTGCTTCGATCGATCGCAACTAAATTGTATACCACACAATGTTTTCCAGACTATCAATAAAAATACACGCACGGCGCGACAACGCTAGAGAGTTGATATCCTGGCAATTTATTCTACATGCAATCACTCCTACGTCCCTTTCTCGTTGTTCGATTTCGCGTTTACAAGTTCGCGCGGCGAGTGTACTAAACGCATCCGCGAATGCATCTTGTCGCTGGTTAAAAATGCAAGGAGAATTGGTTAGAATAGGCATTTAATATTTTCACGTATCGATAAGTATTATATTTCAGCTTATCCAAAAATTGTAGTGTCGAGTACACAGTTTAAAAAAAAAATTAAAATAGTTTACTCATAAAAAAGATTATTTGTTCTGATTAAATTTTGATGTTCCTTATATTTTGCGAAATCTTTGTAATTTCTCTTACCTACCCTATCTACTAAACTCTGATCTGTTTCTGTCATTTATAATTTTGCATTGGAAATATAAGACCAGTATATGGACTTTAATTGGACGAGGATGCACAGAACTTAAAATTATGAGACTTCCATCCTGACATACGTATAGTGATTATCAAGCAGTTTATAAAGCATTGGAATGCGTAATTCAATGTTGGTGCCAGCTCCCCGCAATATTCAGGAACGTTTGTAACAAACGAGATTCGTGAGACAATGGAGCCAGGATGTCCCAGTTCGTTTTCCGTGAAGAAAACAAAAGGTGACGAACGCGCATGCGCACTCGTGTGGCCTTTAATACCTTCCATGAGTTTACAACGTCAATTCCTATTATATTTTCTACGGTGTCGACTAGGGAGCAGGTTGCATAATGGCAGGGGAAAACTAAGGTAATACCAAGCAACGCGAGCTGTCTCATGCGCTAAGAAAAATTACTTGATGTACACCCTGATTACTTATTGTTAGTGGCGCGCCGCAAGCGCCAGTGAAATACAGCAGACATTCATACCAACGGAGGTGAAACTTTCAGCCACGCACAAAGAAATCCAACGGTGCATTTGCCTTTTACGTGTTTCTTTCGTTTTCAGCGTGAGAAACTTTCTTCCATCTTTTCTCACTTTCTCTCTTCACTCCTCTAGCTTCGCTCTGTGTCTTTACTCACCTTGTTCTTCTACCCTCTACTGGAGTACCCTTTCTCTTTATCACAGGGTTGACAGCTATGCTACGACTTCCTGCAAGTTTCACAAAAGTAATAATGCCTATTGAAAAAACTGAATGTCAAATTATCATTTCCGATGGTCTGCATACGCAGTAAATATAATATTCACCTATGGTTTACGATATCTAATACACTAGGATACTCGGTATTGCACGTGAAATTCAAGAGTCCACTAGGGAGTTGTTTTATTAAGATGCATCCCACTGTGAATAAAGTACTTATTCCGAACAGAGGCAGAGTGCAACAACAATACGGTTTATCATCATGGATGACTTGATATAATCGATTAAACGACTAAACGTTAGACACGTCCTCTCAGGGTATTCGTTATGCACTATTCACTGGTAACATATACAATCACTAGGTACTTCACCATGTGGTTACGTTGATACGAGAGACTTTGCTTCTAAACAGACGTTCGTTATCCTGCTAGGATTCGTAATACTCACTACACGAGAGTCGTACTAAAAACTGTGCATAACCTATCTGTCTGTACTAATTGTGAGTTCGGGATTCAAGAGTTACTTACCTTCTAAGCAATAAGTAGATGTCGCGTCAAACGCGACTGGTGGCGCCACCATGACTAACTATTTATACGTGTATTTTAGAAGATAGATACTTTGAGAATTATATAGTTGAGAGTTTAGTCGCTATATATAAATCATATACGCCTGATGCCTGCTACTTTTTTTCGAACTTTCAGCAATCTACGCGACAGCGAAATTGTATCCATGCAATATATCCGCTACCGTGATACATATCACCGCACGTCGGAGTAACGTAAAAGGAAGCGGACAAAGGCGGCGCAGCGTGAAAAGCTCGAGGTTCTCTGTCTGGCTGAGTGAGTATCAACGGAGGAAATTAATTTTCATCTTCGAGAGAACGAGCGTAGGAACGGTTTGTGTGCGCGCGTACTGTCCATTCTTCCCTTTTTTGCAGAAAGAGTCTTATACCTTTTTTTTTGGTTAGGAAAAAGTCGCTAGGGAGGATCTAGTGGCCGTGCGGAATCGGACCCAACCTCCTCGTTAAATCAGATCCCCGCAACTACAATGGCTATATATAAGGTTATACGTTTCTGTTCGTTAGAATTTTAAATTGGGAATGCTAATTGTTCGTTTCCATTGTTACCGACGCAGGTCCGGAAGTGTGCGTAAAGTACCATTCTAAATACTAAGGTTCTCGTATTCTTCCATACAAACCGATAAATATGTATAAATGGCTCGTACCGTCTGCCATTTGAGTGTAAATGTTTTTTAAGATACATTCTTTATCACAGTACTATTTTGTACATTATTTGGTGAAAGAAAAATATGAACCAATTTAACCATTACGAATATCTAAAGGTGCTTTCATGATCATTTTTATATGAATATTTATATTTAAGTCATTAATTATCAATTTATCACACTGAAAATAAAGGACAGATAACTCCACTGGAATTGCCATAGAGTTGCAGACCATAACAATTTTAATATCAATAACTCCTACTTATACAAACCACTATTATTTCCTATTATTATAAACAGTGCTGTCCGATGCTACAAATTCCAAAGAGACTAAAGGACTGAAAAATATATTTCCACAAAATGTCCAGTCATTTATCATTTAATCCTTAACATACATTTATTTTGGATATTCTATAAAATATCCACTGGTATAATCAACAGCTGATTGATACTTCCTTATAAGCAAAATATATTCAATCACCTGTCCCACGTAATCAGACATGATGTCAATACGTCTCTTATATTTACCTGTACCTAGATATACATATTATATTCACTACGAAGATGAAGCTATTAATTAATTTGTATTATATTTATATATAGATGATCATGATCTTCAAATCTGATCAGAGAATTTCTAACCTGGACGAGACGCCTGTTGTACGATTGATATTTACACGCCCGAAATCCACTTCATTCCCGTGGACTGACAGTAGGTATGCTAACTCAAGTGCATCCGCTCGGAAACGCAAAATTGGTTTGTCTGCGCGTTTGCGTGCGTAGACGTGGCATTGCTGAAATTTCAAATCGTGCTTTGTAATAACGTTGTTGCAATTACGTTTATACAGGTCTATACAGGTTTACACAGGTTTGTCTGTCTGATGTATACCAGGTGTCTCCCAATAGTTGATCTAATCAAACATGACGTTACGGACGTTTCGCCGTTACGTTACCTCTAAGTCCACCTGACATCCTATCAGCGATTTCTTTCTTTCTAAAGCTTCGCCAGTTTCTCTTTGACGTGACGTAATGTTTACCGTTGGATTTACTGGATAAAGCTTTTGGTCCGCCAATGCGTGGACGAGAATGAGGGTGTTCAAACAATGTTTCTTTTTTCTTTTTTTTTCCCACAGTGGTACCTCGTAAGCAGTGAACGAAGAATAGAAGGAGAGAGAGAGATACGAAGAGTAAAGAGAAAAATAGAAACATCGTGTACCAGGAACATCGAGGGACTTAATTGTCTTTTATTTTTAATTAGAATATTCAATAATAATCTTTGAGAGACGTAATTGTAATTTTAAGTCCTTATTAGAATTTTCTATTGTCATTTTCTATTATGGCAGTTAATTACGCATTAAATGACAATTGCACTCGTAAATGTAACATTATCCAAGAATAGGAATCGTCATTACCAATGTACTATTCAATTAGAGGAAACAGTGGAGTTAGATAGGGAGACGTTCATTAGTAGATAAACAGTGAACTGGCCAGAATTCGCGAACATGACCATTGATATGGATAGATTCTGATTCAGGATCTCCAAATGATATTTCGCATTCAAATTAACCAAGAATATACGATCCTCTTATAAATAATTCAATAACCCTAGGACGGTTATTGCTAATCCACGTTATCGAACAATCTTCACTGAACCGATTAATTGACTGACATGAAATTTTCATTTTGACACAATTAAAAGAGATTGATAGACATACACGTACCAGTTGCAATCCGGACTTTTTGTCGTATTCGCTTCGTTTAAACGAATCAATATATGTATATACACATTGCGAGAACAAACGAACGTCAGAAAGGCATCACAATAATAAATGGAATTTGAGATACGTTATTGACTGCGTTCTCATGGCCGTTCAAGTGATACTACAATATCATACAGGTAGATGTAATCGAGATATCAATTGGGAACGTCGGCACGGACTCGAAATTGCGAATTGGTTTTGATGTACGAAATTGGAACATAGATTGAAAGAATCCAAGTGGTCAGTTGACCCCCGAAATAATATTTGAAACCGATGATTTTTTTCAGGTACCCGACGTGTCCCGCTTTATTCTAAAGGTAAAACCGAAACGTCATAACCACATGACGATATTCGTTTAACGGTCTACGAAACGAGCCGTTTCTTTCCGCACGACAGTGGCGCCACCTACCGAGCGATGTATCAATTTAAAAAAATGGACTTCGCCAGAACCTACAAAGAACAACAGCCGTCCTAACCTACAGGCAGCTGACAAAGGATTATCGGTGAGCCAGAGGTGGTCGTCATTATACCGCGCAATGAAGATTTTATTGGTTAACGAATTTATGCGGCGCCTCGAGCTTCCAGTAAAATCTAATATAACGAGACATAGTTGGCACAGCTCGCCACCTCGTAAAACATCGCGACGCTACCGTCGCTCGGCTACGACGCCCCGGGGACGACGCCGTGCGACTCCCTTATTTCCAACCTCCAGGCACGCCACGTGCATCGCAGCTTGACTTCCTTTCTCCGTCAATTTTATATACGAGCACGTGGGTATACCGTTCACAATATATAGTTATATTTTTATGTACATGTGTGAAAAATTTTCTATGCATGTGAATCTAGGGAATGCGAAGAATTTTTGTACCTTTTTAAACGCTCGTCCTGCCAAGTTACGACAGATACGAGAACTTTGCCGGTGCTGATATTACTTATTGGTTCAAAAAGAAAAATAGGTAAGTTGATATTAATAATGATTTTTGGTTTACATTTTTTATACATTTAAATTGGGCAAAAAATTATGAAAGAATTTTCATAGAAATTATTAATTGTTATTTGTAACAAAGACGACTCGTTTGCCTTGATATCTTTCTGTCTCTTTAATCCGTAAGTCGATGGTACTTTCGTTTGTCGCGGACTGAACGCTCAATCCTGTGTCTATCCTCTGTGCGGAAATTACGCGCAGTAATCGTCAGTTTCGTAGAGGATTCGTACTCTCGTATAATAATGTCGTAAAAGCAGCGTAACGAGCTGTCTTAACGAGAACGTTGGGTTCCACAAATTCTGTCAGACTTGAAGATCCTTCTGCCGTTCCGCACAAACGGAAAGAGTAACGAGGCAACGTCAATGATACGGAAAGACGATTTTAATTCGCTTAGAAGTATTTATCTTTTACAAAACGAAATGGATATCTCTTGCCGGCAGTAGGACGTTTCTCTCTTTTTCTATTTATAACTGTCTGGTAACTATCGACGAAAGTATAATACCCTGTTACTATAAGGATCGAATAATGCAGTAAACTTTATATTCAGTTTACGTATTGTACGAGTCATTACGATACACAGTATTTCTTAAATAAGAAATAATAGAACAAAAAATTCAAAAATTCAAAAAATTCAAGACAACAGCTGTTTAATCTAGCAACGATCTTTCCCATATAAAAATTTAATCTCGATTCCGCGTACAGGCTAGAGTTTTGTCTTTCCTGAAGATCTGCTTTACCCCATTACCAACTAGCCAACTTTCACGTATCTAAAGTAACATCTTAGTCGACCGTAACGTTTCGTTTCGTCGCGTAAATTCAGTGCTGTAGCTTTAATAGAAACTGTGCTTGATGACGATTCAAAGTGTGTTAAATCGTTGCTGTATTATTCATCCCAAGTAGTACCACTATGCCGTGCCTTTTATTTCTGATTAAGGTACAATAAGGACTGTACGTCTTCGAGAAGTAAAAAAGAAGTATAAAGACCATTTCTCTTACAAAAGAAAAAAGGATTCTTCATTAAATGCGTCTCGAGCTAGGAATTCTAGCCAGCTACGAGTCTCAAGCTGAATATTCATCGCAGTAGCAATGCGAACGATCGCGTCAAGGATAAATTCCAGTATCTACCTACTATGGAGTAAAAGGAAGCAGTAAGACTTGCTAATCGCGTTAAGGACTGTGATTCTGTCACATCAGATTTTACGGATACGTGGAGGTTAGAACCGGAAGTAGGACCCAGTACACGTACAGGAACGAGGATTTTGGTCTTGGCGTTCGGGGCATTGCCTGATTGAATATTTAACGTTCACGACGCTTAAGGACAAAAGTGGTTTCGAAAGAAGAGGCCAGCTGAGTAAGTAAAGAGAAAGGTTTGAAAAATAATGGCAGATGAGTGCGAGAGAGAGAGAGAGAGAGAGAGAGAGAGAGAGAGAGAGAGAGAGAGAGAGAGAGAGAGAGAGAGAAAACGTACTCGCTGAGTCGACGGCGAGCAGCCGTAGAGAGGAGATCCCGACTAATTCACTCCACGTTCGCACGGTACGTCCTGCTGGGACATAAATCATTTCCCTAGATTCTAAACGCTCCTGGTGCTGGACGTGTCGGGGAGTAGACTCTGTAGCTGCGGAGTTGCGCAAAGAGAATTTAAAAGTTTCCCCTTGGATTCCTACTAAATATATGGAGTCACTTTAACAAGCCGGTATTATCGCGTACGATTTCTTTTGATAATTCTCATCCACGTTTCAGACGCTTGCTATATTATATCCCTTTTATTTTACGTCTATTATATACCGTATATCAATTCATGCCTATATATATATATATATATATATATATATATATACAAACCTATATAGGTATATATACCTGCTCGAGAATTTCACTCAACTGCATAAGAAAGTTTTTTACCCCAAAGAGCTTCGGTAGACATGACTTTTTGTTAGGGCGGAAATGAATCCCCTTTGATTAACTAACGATCGGGATTGGCTTTGCTTGTATCAGATATATATATACACGTATATGGTACGTTCATCCAACGACCTTAGTACCAACCCGTCAACCGGCACGAAGAACTAGAAAATTAACGAAGGAGCAAAGCAGCAAGTACCTAAACTGGATCCTTTTGAAGTTTTCAGTCGACTTAATTCCAAGATTATTTTACCTGCTAAGAAACGTCGAGTAAGCGAAGGGTCCTTGGGTCTTGGCAACTTTATCCGATGAATATTTCCACAGGGAAGCCGAGGCTCCTCCCAGTTTGATTAACCGCGAGAGACGCCCAGGCCGAAATGGTTTAAAAGTTGTTTCGATTTGCGTTCCAGAAGACGGGCGGCGACAGGAGGCATCTTCTACGTGACGTTAAACCTCTCCACTCTGTTGGAGGTCTAAAAACCTGGAGAATTCTTAGCATCGCTTACTGATCGACCGAACGGAATTTCGGGCGAAGGCACGAGAAGAAACTAAGTGTCTCGCTTCGTATCTATCAACTTGCGAAAATCCTCGATTTAGAAGTTCCCTTATTATACAACCAACTTTACCCTATTGGGATGTAGAACAGCAGTTGAAAATTGAATAGAGTAACTGTGCGTCATGTTATTAATGGTTCACCGTTAGTGGGTAGTAATTCCATTGTTTGATTATGTTGAGAGTTTAATGTACTCCAAGTACAATTAGACTTTATTATAGTTACTATAGTAAATTATAGAGAGAACATACTAAAAACAATATCTGGTCTTACCACGAGTGCTTATACTATAAAAATTATATATTTTTGAAAATTTAAAAAGCCCATTCTATTTTGTTCTATTTGGACACCATTGTCAGGTACATTCAGGGGACTGCTTTGCATTTTAACCTATAAGAAGAAGACCCCTTCGTGTCAAGTCCGATAATGCTTATACGCTGTGTAGTAATTTAATTGACTATCAAGAAATTATCCAAGATTCGCCAAGACGCCAAGACTTTTTCATACAGGTACGGTTAATTCGATTGATTGAAAAATCGATTATAAATAATATCTGCAATAACGAACGGATGGATTGAAAATCGTTTGAAGCTTTCATCACGCTTCTTATCAATTATTCACTGTCATTCCATCTGACTCTCCAGCCTTCATCGATATTCATTCCATTAGTAACATACAATGCATATATTCACTTACGTACGAGTATCAGTTTAACAGTATATAATATATGTATACATATTAAATAATTTGAAATCGCACAATACCTATAGATATACAGCCTCCTCAATATTACAGTTCGAAATTCATCTGGCGCATCTACCTATAATAAGAACGATCCAAAGAGATTTCAAGAGAGGTAGCAGGGTAGGACGTTGATAACCCTCGATAAGGGCCAGCTGATAAGCCACACGAGAACCCTAAAAGTTAAGATAACCGGAGGGCATCATTCGCCTCCCCTTTAAGAGTCCGTACGTTATAATAAAGTTCGAAGACGCGAATCAGAAAACGGCCGGAGACTGCGCTGGTTTCCATGTACGCTCGTAAAGGGAACCGATTCGAACGTTCACCCTCTTTTTTTTCTTCTTATTTCTACTCCACCCACTTCTTTTTACGTTTTACCAACCAACTTTAACCCCTCTCAGCCAGGGTAATGCCAACCAGCCAACTAGCCAAACAGCCAAGCAAGCATTCGAGAAATACTTGTCCATCTAGTTGACTCACAAGGAAACCTTCATACGTGTCCGCCTCGGATTTTTTTGCGTTTTCACATATGTTGTAGTGCTCGAAAAAACAGTTGGCGTCATTTTGAAAGATACAATTTGGGCCGATAAAAAAAAACACGTGTCGCTTAGTTTTTCGAGTAGTACAATATATGTGAAAATAAAAAAAATCGGAGGCGGACACCTACCAAGGTTTCCTTGTGAATCAGGTATCTACACTAGCTACTAAGGTATTCCTTGGGGTCAATTTTACCCTCTGTGATAGGTGACGCGCATCTCGGAATTTAAACAACCCTTTTACCGTCATCATGGAAAAACGTTATAGGAACGTAGAGTGCTTTGGGATATTTATCATGCTCTTAGGAAATCGGCTTTTGGGAAGAAACAAACGATTTTCTATGAATGCCCTTGCAATTAGATTTCACGAATCTAATGGATTTTCTTTAACCGATAGTCCCTTGACTCGTGATTCCCAGGAAAGTTGTTACTGCGTTTAGCTAATGCTTTCCAATTACATTCCCAAGACTCTGGTACAAAGGTATAGGGAACAGGTGTAAGAGAACGGGGTAGACTGTGCTGTGTTATCGGTCAGGCCGTCTCAGGCACCTTTTCCCTATGGAATGAATGTATCCGTATTTGCCCCTATTTACTACTTGTGCACGTACTAGGAATACTGATAACACATTTTTATTATGGGTTAGGGAATATATAAATACATAGTATGCGTATATAGGGCGTGCCAAAATTAACGAACCTACCGGATATGGCAGTATTGCTGAGCCAAAGTAGATCACGAAAATGATCTTCGTATTGAGCAAAAGTGCTTATAGTATTTTTCAATCGATTAACTCGATATGCACTGAGAACTGATTACCTACATTTCGATCGTGTTATTGGCCAAATACTACGGAATTTGCCGTTAGTGCGCTCCGAGTATAGTCAGTCGAACACGGTATTAGAGTTTAAATGGGAGCAAATTAAAGGTGACCAACGTGAGTCTAGAATGAGGTACTGAAAGTAATGGTAGGATCTACGAACTGTTTTTAATTTACTTTTGTTTCTGGACAGCACGGAAGAAATTGAAGCGGGCATCTGGATGCCTACTGGATGGTGCAGCGAAGCCCGTTGGTCCCGCAATTTTGGAACACCCTGTATATGCGTTATACTCTGACTGATCGTACTATGTGAAAGGATTCGCGATATGTATATGTTTTTTTATTAAAGGGGTATATGCGAATATAGGCTTCGGAACGTATCCTTGCGCATATGGGTACAGGTTTATATGAAGATCAAAGATAATTTATGAGAATTTCGTTTGTATAGTTGCCAATCTTGGCTTTAAGATAATGCAAAGTTTTCCATGTTAGCTGTAATACGATTTCGCGAGAGGTAGTAGGTATTTACTGTAATTTCCGTATTACAAAACTTATCACCACGACACTACCCCAGCTCAGCCTGATAACGTTGAAACTACGATAATTAAAGTTCCGTCTCGGCGAAAGCTTCTCTGGTTGATTGGTAGAAAGGAAATAGTCGACTTCACACGGCGGATGCGGTCTATTAAACTAAATACGAATAATGTTTCTGTCCTGAGAATATTGCCGCAGCTTCCACATATATGCGTATTGCTATACTGGATTTGCGTAACAATTCATAAGTCAATGAAATCAAAAAATTTTTTATTTTAAAAACATCAAATTTTCATTCTCACCTCTTACAATTAAAGTATTAGCTACTTGAATCTTTTTCTTACGATGTCCAGAGCTTAGCAAATAAAAGGATAAAGCTACAATCAGGTCACAGGTCAACTGATATACAGTGATTTCGGAATAAGCACGATCTTGCTTTAAAGAATTGCAATGGCTTTTGAGGCTATCTTGGGTTCAAAGCAAAGTTCACGCCCCCTCATTGCACTTTGGCCCACAATTCTACTATAGTAACTGATCGGAAGGTGGTCTTATTGCGAGTTACACACGATGGACAAACGGCACTTTGAACCAAGTTGGCCTCAATGACCTCCTTTTCACGGTCTTGGAGAATGGGACGAATGGATACGATTTTTAAATTTTTACAAAAATTCTCAAAATAACGTGGTACGCAACACGATTTGTCACCGATTAGTCTCAATAGAAAATTCGCCGTGCACGTTTAAATTTCCATGGTAAAATAAAAATATTTTCTCGAAATCTCACTGTACTTCAAATACTTGCATACAGGTTTGAGAAGCATACTGAAATTGATTTTGAACTCTAGTCGCCCCGCGGCGCCCGCGAATTACAGCCCTGGGCGCGAGACCACGAATAATTAAATTCGTACTTCTCAATTAGCAGACACGTGCGACGAGTTATTTAGAGGGGAAGCCAACGAATTGTTTTCGCCGTTGGCATGGAATTCTGCGACGCCACGGCGTCGGCAAGCCCGACGTGCCCTCGGGTTTATATACAAATGATGACGTCACTTGTTTCATCTAATTGTAAAAAATATATATATACACCTATAGTTACATTCTTTATTATTATTCATTATACTCTTATTTCGTTTTTGAAACTTTTTCGTATTCTTCATTTAATTAATTCGCGCTCAGAATTTCTCTATTATACCTATCAGTATATCTATATATTACTTATTAATAAATATTCTCCCCTTATCGTATCTTTCACGGACATTTACTCGTATTACTCAATTAACAAGAGTGCGCCAGATTATTTATGAGCAACACTATACGGAATCGTTTTATCCCGTAAGTTCGCTCTGTCTTCCTGATCCTGTGGGAAAGGGACAATAAGTAAATGTGGATTAAGCCAGTTCCTAGTTCCCACGAAACCTCGGAATACACTGTCTTCGCGGTGTCTGTCTCGGAAGGTTTCAGAACCTTTCTCAGAATAGGGAGGGTCGCTTCACCAGCAAGAAATTTGATGGTGAGCATCTCATGGAAACCACCCTTATTTAAGGTATAGACTGAGGGAGCAAAAGAGCCACTGAAAGGACCTAGGGTCGACCTTTGAATCGGCGAAAATTCCCACGGTGACGATAGCACTTTTCTATGTGCTATATATCATTATTTTGCTGAAAATATTATCAGTGGAAAAAAATTTTACATTTCGATCTGCTATGGGGATGCGGCCTATGTCGTTGTTACGTAATATATTACGTACGCTGCCATTCGTGTCCTCAACGGGTTTACTTTAATTTTTAAATTACGGATGTGAAATAGGGCGTGGAGTTTAGGCTACCGTAATTACTTTTGCCTATTAACGATTTGATTTTGAATTCTTGCACCTAGAAATTAACATCTGAAATTTTCGTCGCAATCACATTAATTGGATAGCGAAAGGAAAGCTTTGTGACGCGAAATGGAGGGCTTTCTAACGCGGGCACCTGAAATCCTTTATAAAAAGACTTTGAAACAAGTTACATATATTTCTGTTTGACGAGTGCGCACATACGCACCCTTACGGCGTATTATTGAAAGCGTCACTCGAGGTGAACCAATAATTAGAGTTGGTTCATGGAAATGACGAACACTATAATTGTATTTAAGTTACTCTCAAGTCTCATTGACAAACGTACAGTGAAGGACCGATGATTAATTTGATATTACTTTTTGAAAAATTAATTATGACATAGCGAAATTGAAAGTCAAATTTCTTTAACAAATAACAATTGTACGTAACTATAAATAGTTTCAAAATAATCATCAGTTCATATATTCTATTTAATGAATTTCGGAGGGAAAAATTTTATCTCTATATAAGGGTATAATTTTCATGTATACAACTTAACCTTATTTTCAGTACTGTAAACAGCATGGTTGATGGGTAATGTAAATAAAATATTTAAATTCATTCTTATATACAGAGGGATAAATCAATCGGTCAATCCATTTGAAAAAAAATCTAAATGTATTCGAATGGTTTGGGTATATAACGTTGGAAAGTAAAAGAGTAAAGAGGTAAAGCCTGGGATATGGTAATTGCTTTACGGAAATGGCAGCACTTCCTTTTTTTTTCCTTTAAAATCAGATAAATTTGATAGAAATTGATTCGACGTTTCTCTTTCGACGAGTAAAAAACCAACGTAATGAAATTTCAAAATATTCTCTGGAATTTTTACATCCGTTACTGTGTACAAGAGATGAAAAAACATATAGATACAGTTTCCGGCCGAGTTACCTCTATATATGTTTTTTTTATCTCCCTTACCATCCATCTCGTGTAACATTTGAATTATCTACAGTGTAGCGTGTAAATATCAGGGTATCTTCGCAGCCGGGAAAATTAAATTTAAATTACCTTCCTGTGTAATTGCCGATTCCAAGAACGTATAAAATAAATGTAGAGAGAATTTAATGGAAATTTGATTCGTAAGGAATCTTTCAACTTTCTTTGGTATAAAGCAATTAGGTGAATTAATTACACGATAATTCTAAGATTTTGATATTCTTGTATCGATTCGCTATATGAATAGTACAAAACTTAAAAATTTTTGTTTGAAACCAATATGAGCAGTTTGTTATTTTTGAGATTATCTTATTAGGTTAATATAGGATTCTACAGATTTTGTCTTGGCTTACCATGGGAATCTGTGTTGAGTTTAAATCGGTGGGAGTATGTGGGATTCTTTGGAAAGGCGATTAGAGGACTGCATCTTTTCTACGTCTCGAACTGTAGCGTACCGGAAGTCTGCTGACGCTGATCCTTCTTTCGGCGCGTCGCAGTCTGAGCTGAACATTGTGGATACGAGAAAAAGAAGAGTCCGTCGAAGTGGGATTGGCTCCCGTGGAAATCCAGAGGATCGACATTATTCAGGTTAGACTAAGAAGGATTCCCGTTTTCTATCTGGGATTTGATTAAAAAAAATGTAATCGTGCAGACCTATACTCATGTGTTGGTGATGGAATAAAATTTGGAGGTTTGACTGAGGATAGGCAACAAAAAAATGATCCAAGGAACAAAAACACAGAGAAAACAGAAGGAAGTTGATTGCTGTGTCGCGAGGAGCCTTCAGGGAAAATGAAAGATGAAGCAAAAATAAAAAATTTTTTAATATGTTAATGGAACTGAAATATGTTATGATAATAAATTTTTGTCAATCGACACAAAAATATATAAACGGATTGATATTACTTAATAATTGATTTTTTTTAATTACATTTTTAATATAAAATGAAATTTTTCGATCTTAACATTTTAAATCGACCAAGTGTTTTTGCCACCGAATGTAAAATGTTTGTACATAACAGTGCAATTTTGCACCACGTCACATGTCCAGACTGTGCAAAAATTTTGCTAATAAAAAAAGTACCAAGCTGCACCTCGCACTCGTATCAGGAAAAATCTACCAATCGAAAGCACTATTAGTTACTACGAATGTCACTAAAATTAAGAAATTAAAATATAAATTTGCTTCAAACATAACTACAGTCCATACAGATGTAAGAACAAAGTTAAATAAAAAAAGAAGTAACAAAAAGAACAAGATCATCCAGAACTTTCTTCCGTCAATTTACATAGTGTTTATTAATATACTCCAGAGTCACAATATCCTCCACCGGTACCACGATTCAATAAAAACACCATAAGGAAACAGAGAAAAAAAAGGTCCAAGATAAAACAAAGTTAGAGAACAAAGGTAAACCATAAGGAGTCTGACGTTACCAGGAAGAGAAAAGATCATCCTGAATTATTTTGGGGTTGTCCGAAATAAAGAGATGGTCGGATGTTCCAGGAGGGTTGAAAATGGCTAAGGAGATAAAGGGGGTTAAAAAAAGACAATCTCGGTATATCGTGCTTTACAGAGACGGTCCACTAAGGAGAATGACCATACGACAAAAAGTGGAATGGCAAAGTTAACAAAGGTAGATAAGGCATATTCAATGGTAAAACGCCAAGATTGATTTGCGATCGACTATCCAGCATGTATCTTTCGTGCACACAGAAGTACCGTACAGCTACCCATAAAAGTGACAGTAGAGTGCATAGCGAATATTCGATGCCAATTGAATTTGAACGAACATTAATTTGTTGAATCTTGAGTGATTGGCCAAAAAATGGGAGCGGTGCCTGGTGGTTCCCGCTGATTAACTTGTCTTGATGGCGGAACGGAGTGGGCAGAAAACGGCGAACAGCCGAGGGTTAGGATCTCATCAGTCTTGCTTATCCCTGGGAGGCAGCTACAGATCGACTCAAACGCCGCCTCACTCCATTATTCCTGTCACGGTCAAACGAGTCGGTTACCTAACAGCGGATCGAGCAAACGGATTTCCCCGTAATTGGACTTCCAGATTAAATTGTTATCTCATAACTACACAAATTCTAGGTTTCCTTGGGTATATACATGCCACGTGAACAATCCACCTCCTATCCCGTACCGCGATCCCCCTAGGACCCCCCCCTGCCGCTGCTCCCTGACAAACCGCCACCTCCGTCGCCATCCGTTACCCCTCTTTAACCTTGATCGGACTAACCTAACCTAATTCTTCTGGCTGGTCCACTTCGTTCCTTCTCGTTAAATCTCTTAAAGCTACGTTCACAATCGCTTGTGGGTTCGTTACGATAATCAAAATTATTTCAGTTATATATAATTTAGTTCAGAAAAAAAGTGCATTCTCTTCGTTTCCTTTATTTTCTTTCTGCTCTTCCTGTTCGTCTGTCAGTGTATCCTATAGGTCTGCTGGTTTTATATTCTTGTATTTAACGAAGTTACACGGTTTTTCGTAACATTTTGTATGCTCAGATTTAATGACTATTTTCACTGGGCATCGAGTAGGCAGGGTGCGGGAGGGTGGCAAGGTATTATCGTTATAGTTTAGAATCTTTCGTCATACGTCTTAGGTAAACGAACCTCTTATACTTTGTAATATAGGTGTAGAAGTCATTAAGGGATGCTGCGCTCTGTGCCGGAACGAGTTTCCACTATGAGATGGGACGACGAAGAAGAAGTGACTTCTCCTACACGAGGAAACTGAGTTCTGGCTTTTGTAAGGATTCTTTGAAAGTTACCCTCAAACTGTGCTGTCCTCTGTTACCTTATACACGGTGTAACATTATTTTGTGAAGATAAGAAACTTTTCGGCTTTTGGATACGCTAGGACCGAAATTTTTCGGTAATGGAAATATAATGTTAAAAATTTTTTAAAGAAATCATAATAGATTTATGTAGCAAAATTCAATGTTAAAATAATTATCGTATCTCGATTTACACTGATATTTTGGAACTCTTTATGTTTATATTACTGAATTTATTATACCGAGTGACTATAATATCGCGAATGTGGTCTATGTAAAAGAAACTTGTCAAGAATTTTATCAGCCAAATTCAATCTAATCCTATCTATTGTTATAATAGAAAATTTGCGACTGTGTCAGATATACTCTACGGGGTGATTCGTCTCAAACGCACCATCTAAAATTCTAAATAACCCGGTATATGTATACGTTGTACATCTTTCAGGTCGCGTAACTTGTATGTAAATTGGCGAGGGGTTTGATTAACGTGTGCGAAGTTCAGAGAGCCGAGCGATAATTGCGATAGGTGGCTGTGAAGTCGAGGGCACAGAGTTTACATGCAATACAATCATGATCTTTTCACGAATATACGAATTACGTCATAAAAAAATGTGCAAAAAAATATAAAAATTTTATCAAATACATCAACGTTCTATCGCAAATTATCAAAACATATTCAACTGACAAGTGTGCGAAACTTTGATCCCATTTGTTTTTCTTTCGAAATAATATCACAATTTTTCTTTTAACAAAATCAAAAGGAGTCGGAGTCACCAGATGAAAAGCATTCATAGAAAATGGCAGTGCGCTCCTCCCTTGTCGTAAAGGACTGGTTCCGTAGAGTAGCATAGAGAAGAAGAATATACATATAGAGTCAGTGAGAGAAAATGAAAGGGAGGTTGAAGGGTGACTACTGGAGCAAGCGTAGGTATACATATATATAACCTATATACATAGATATAGAAATGTGGTAGAGATGAAAATAGGGAGAATCCGTCCTCTCTCTATACATATATCTACATGGTGAGACGGTATACGAGCAGAACCAAGGATATTAACCCTCTGTTACTGTCAGATTTGGATTCCACCCCGCAATTAGGTAAGGTAAGGGGGACTCTAGAGCTAATATGAAAGCACAGGGTACACTATCCGTATCTCTCGTAATCGACGTCCTTAGACTTCCGGCAAGTCGAAGGGAAGACACTCGCTCAAAGGAATGCGCACCCTTATAAATCAAAGTTGATAACAATCGTAGGACAATATTTATTATCAACAACAGCAGCGACATCCGTCAATCTTTACAGATATAATAATCGTCATCTCCCTCGGTTATATTAATATTCAAACTTAATTAATTCGACCCCCGATACCACATTGAATCTTGAAAATCTTATAACAGATTAAGGTCGTTCCTAGGTGGGAAATAAACTCAAACGCCTCAGGAGCCCAACGTCGACGCTGACGTCGGGACGCTTCCGGATACCAATGGAATGGTACCAAGTCGTTCCATACACGATTTTGGCCCATTTTCTCCCCTGCATACGGAGTAACGCTTGACCCTCCCCCCCTCATCCCCATCCCTCGCATCCAAGTCTGTCTCTGCATTTATACACTGCAAACCCACGATAGGTCGACCCACTGCAGCCAACTGCATCTAAGTGCAGTAGTGCATACCTACAACCCTTGGCCAAGGGGATGCCCCTCCACCGTTACTCCTTCTGCACGTTTCACTCCTGCTACCTATGGACGCCGACGCCGCCATCGCCGTGGGCTTCTTCGAATCGTTTATAAATGAATGCATTATTTATGGACTCGTTTCCGTTTTTCTCGCCAAAATTTAACCAGACCCACCCTTCTACCCTTATGAGGCGCGAACAACCCTGCCAACCCTCAACTCAAACTTCCTCGTCTGAGCGTCGGGACGCCTAACGACTTTGACGACAATGCCGAGGACGAGTCTCGCGAGGAAGAACCTCCCCTTATTATCGCTCCATTTTTTTTTCCATCCCTTACAATATATTCATATCGTAACGATACCTCGCCACCCTTGTTTTCGAGGTAAATGAGAAACTTACGAATGAGTCAATATTTGCAGTCTCGTAAAAATTTCCTTTTGTCGTGGCTGCATAGGAATTAAATAAAATTTGCAGTCTGTCCGACAATAGCGATATTTCACTATATAATCAAGTCGAGATGTTAAATCATAATATTTTTTAATCGTGATAAAGTGAAAACTGCGGTGTACGTAATTTCGTATAATTAACTTTACTGCTCGAAAAATCGAAACTAAAGTTATCATGCAATTTTATCCTGCCCGCTGTTATATTACACGTGTAAAATTTGCAATATTCTTTATTTTCTTTCCCGCTGTCGATTATTACTTAATGAAGTTAATTAAATCTACTGGGATTATATATATGTTAAAGTAACTATCTGCTGGCCATATGCAAAAATTTTGCTACCTCGCCTTCGGTGTGCATGGCTTCATGGGATGTTGATTTGGAAAAAGTGTTAAAGATAATGAATCGCTGTTAATAGTGCTCTAGGTATTATCGATCATTTCCAAAGATGCATTAACCCTTTGAAACGTACGAACAGCTACGTTGTATTTACAAAAGTCCTTTTGTCCTGTACAGTCTTTTGTCTCGTGTCGGTATTGTATTAATCCAGGTTTGTTTTTGAGAGTTTTCAAACTTTTATCTACCGACGTACATAAATAGAGGCTTTTCTATACTGGTATAACGAACAAATGTCAATAATACCATGGAATCGGTAAAAATACTCAGTAAGAAGAAATATGTCGAATAAGTGACTCTTTTGCAAATTAATATTATCGATCGTCAATTGTATACGTCATTGTCATCGATGACAAAAAAGATAAGGCCGTAATTGATAATGACGTAGGATATTGCGCAGCCATCGTTTAAGGTATCGTCAGGATTGGCGTCGATTAAAAAAAAAGTCTAGTTACTGATAAACGTTATCGTTACTCAAAAATAACATATCCACGTGTACACCAGGATTTTCCGTAAACGCGGTAAAAGCTGTGGCCTATATTTTTCGAGTATCGCTTATCTAGATCAATTCGCTGTCAATTTTCTGATATTGGAATTTATTTCGAAATATTTTATAAAATTAATAGAATTCAAGCGAAACGTGAAAATTTTCTATTTCTTCTTGAATGTTTCATTACCCTGATTTGCTTGTCGTCCAAATACCAAGACGAGGCTAGACATTTCCCTATTTTGGATATGAAAACTCCCACGATAAGAAGGAGCGACTGACTTTCCCTCTTTTTTTCCCAAAATGTATTTTTCACTGGAACATTTTGCTCTGCTATGGGACTACGCTGAAACGTCGCATTTGTCAAAGTAATGACCGAAAAATTGCCTAACTGCCCATACTTTAGGATTGGGGTTCTTTATATAGCCATATATGAGAACAGGTAAATTACGAGCGGGTTATCACGCGATGTCATTGCTTTGAATTAAATCGCACGAATTATTAGATTCTTCGTGATAAGATATATATGATAATTTTACCTAAGGTCACGGACCCTTCTGAATTCTCAACGGGACTGTTATCCCGATCTTAAATAATTTTGATTCATTGCGAATGAATAAATTACGTATCTCATTCCTACAGTGCAGAATATATTTACTTACCATTAGTAATTCGATCCTATACTACATTAGTGTGCAGACCTGCGTATCCGCAGAGAAATGTCAATCATCTATGAATGATTATTAACATTATCAGAACCGAATAATGCAAATGTTAATAAAAAAGAAAAAGTGTTTTATTGAAACTGTCGTTAAAATTATCAGTTTTAGTTGCAAGAAAATTTGTTTTTTTCTTATCAATCGAATATATAGTTGCATGTATACAAGGTGTCCCACAGCACCCGTTGGAGCGTTAAGGGGGTGAAGGTGGAGGAAATAATGAATCGAAAGTTCCTTTTCCATTTTTTGATCCGACGCCGAGATATTAACGATTTCGATCAACCAATCAGATGCAAGCTTTAACTAGACGCCTGTCCGTGAGTCGTGCGAGTAGCGTCCCACTGCTGCTGCGTCCGTTAGCTGGGCTGCTCTGTGCGCGCGCACCAGCACTGCCAGTTTTAGTCCTACGATACCTTTGGTAAATCAAATTTTGGAGGAATTACGTTATTTGGCTACAATTAATTAGTTATTACGCACAATTACTTACTAAATTGGAGACAATGTCAAATTGAAAGTTGCTTTCCATTTTATTCTCCGATAGTTATTTACCATATCACGAATCAATAACATCGATATTTAGAAACAAATTAAGCCATGCACTAAGACTGATTAATAATTCGTTTTCTATCATTACTTAATACAATTAGGAATATTTTTTCGTTTAAAACTGGAATTCAATATCGTAAATTATCCTACTAGTGTTGCGTTTTTATGAGCGGCGGTTGTCTTTCGCGGTTTTTCGGCACTCTCGAGTTACTACGGGCACCCATAAATAATATTGGTTTTTAAAGTGTTCACAATTTAAAAAAAGGCACCAGATAAGGATACTCTTAGTATTTTTTCTTTTTCACGATATTTTTTTGCATCTCGTATATCCGATTGAATGACTGAACTGTCACTGTTGAAAATTCGCGATACTGTACTATCGAGTACTGATATAAGTTCGTACATGACCATTAATTTCAGGTTAAAAAAATATTGAAACTTCACTGACAGCAGATATCAATCCTATTACCAGTAGTATTGTTTTCATCTTTAGGAGGAATACCCTGAAAACGGACTCGCCACTTTTCCCTGCGTCCTGAATAAATTGTTTTTGCTGATGCGCCACGAGGGTCCTCACGTGGATCGATTCGTGAATAACGGCAAACTTTTTTTGTAGAGTTCAACCATTTTTTTTTCACTCTACTCAGCCACCCCAAAGAACTGGAAAAAAGTTCCTAGAAAATCCCGCCGCACCTGCCCCTCTACTGTATACGGAACATAGAAAAAAAAAAGACCGCAAGAAAGTTTACCCAGACGCCTTCTTAAATTGTTTAAACAAACGCGACGTAGTTTCATCATTGGCCTCCAGGGGGTGCTGACCGTCCAAACGGCATACAGTTCAAACAAAAATCAAAATTAACAACTCGTACGTAATGAAGCATGCGGCTGTTAGTCCCGCAGCAATTCCTGTAATTACGTCATTGCTAAATGTCGATTTTATCCAGGTGACAGGAAATCACGAATTTATCGCGTAACACATCACTCGAAAATACCGATGATAATGGAAACAAGTGGATCAAATATACGTACTGTATGTATATACAACACTCTGTTTTTTTATTTTCGCAGCGATATTCAAACTGCGTCACTACTAATACCACCCCCAACCCTGCTGCATTTTCATCGATATACCACATCTGCAACCTGCGGCCAACTTCACAGGCATCGATTCCCGCTCTATGTAATAACTGACGATCAAGTTATAAACACCGCCATTAATACACACCTGTCCAACACTCATGTAAATCATATAGCAAATCGACTTAAAAGTCTCGAACAGACTAGCAAAATATTTTCACAACCAAGCGGATACAGCAGACCACTTTGTATGCATTTTACTACGTTTGAAGTAACATTTACGAATTTCCAAGCTACCCGCTCAAAAGTGCATCCACTCCCACGTAAGGTGATACGAATGCTATACAAAGTTCACCAGGAGTACGAAAACTCGTGGGTTTACGTAAAAATACGAAAATGTCAAATGTTAAAGTACGTATACATATAAATGTAAATAGAATGGCATTTTTCACCGTCCAAGTATAAGGGCGTTTATTCACTTTATATCTACTCCATTTAATAAAAATAAAATGAACGAGGAATCCTTATGACACTCAAGTATTCGCATCGCAATTGTCTTCGAGAAAGCAAACCGCTGCTTCGCCTCGGACGCTCTTGTCTGCAATGCTCATAGCTTCTACTTATCGCTTCCCAGTCTTGTCTACTTCACTCTAAACCCAACCTAACCACCTAACCACTTCAGCTACTCCAGCGACTGTTCTACAGTCGCCCCTGGTGTGCTCCAGTGCTTAGCTTCTGTACCCAAATACAACGTCGTCCTGACGTATTACTTTCGCATATCAATGGAAACATTTCAAATGAACTTTGAAGCAGGCCCACTTGTCATTCACACTTCTCGTGTGTCTGTACTAATGACACTTCGACCTCGTGGATGACTTTTCCTAAGGAAGTTGAAGTCCCTTTATGAATATGTATATAAGAAATAAAAACAGCTTACGAGCACGTTTTCAGGCCGGGGATGAATTTTAGAGGGTTACAAAGTATATCTGACTATGCTGAATGATTCGGGGTCATGATACGGCCTTTATGCACTTGACACGAATCAGGAAAAGGTCAAATGATTGGATTATAGGGTATAGGAGGTCATGTTGAAAGGAAGGCGCTGGCTCTGGATACTTGGGTGATGTACGAGGGTGGATTGATAAGTTTCCGGCCTGACCAAGAAATGGCGCCACTAGGCCTACCTGAAGGTGACATT